>OZ026615.1:74930608-75198108 GCA_964020975.1 Hermodice carunculata | reverse complement strand
AATTGAGATGTGACACCCCTGTAAAAATGTCCCACATGTCTTACAATGTTGATAAAGGCTGTGGATTATGAGTGAAATCTATTGGGGGTAATAAAATACACATAAACTTAAGGAGGAAAGGGTAGGGTTAATTTTGATGTGGTTACACTTGCCAGGACTTTGGAATAAGCTGGCCATTTGATACCAATCATTCACTGTCACTGGTCATGTGTGTTTGGTGGGGTGGCATACACATAGCAGGGCCAGCTCCACAGTAAAATGGTGTCCCTTTAGTCGGATTATTTTGTAAAAAATCCAATTATTTGACGCTACAAAAGTGAAAATAAAACCCATATAAATGTCTACTGCAGCACCCATGTGGACCTGTTTACAAACACCACTAATTATAGCAGCCGGGTTGAGTGGCAGGGCAAAGAGATCAGTGATAGGCTGTTTGGCCCATCAGCACTCTTGTCACAACTAATGAGACGGCCCCCAGAGCTCAGGTTAGGTGGAATGCACTGTATATAACATATTGAAGATTTAAAACTTTAATTAGCCCTCATTTGCATAATTTTGAAAAGCATGACCTCTCATTATAAAAAGGCCAGCCTTTATCTATAGAAGTATAATTGTGCCAAGTTTGGAGTTTCTACGTGTTATACTTTTCAAATGAAATGTCGGACATATTTGCCTGTAAAGAAAGAAAGAAAGAAAGAAAGAAAGAAAGAAAGAAAGAAAGAAAGAAAGAAAGAAAGAAAGAAAGAAAGAAAGAAAGAAAGAAAGAAAGAAAGAAAGAAAGAAAGAAATAAAGAATTCCTAGAAAAACAGAAAAGTGTGTGCTGACACACACACTTTAATTCTTAGAAAAACAGAAAAGTGTGCGTTGACACACAGAAAGAAAGAAAGAAAGAAAGAAAGAAAGAAAGAAAGAAAGAACCTAGAAAAACAGAAAAGTGTGTGCTGACACACACACTTTAAAAAGAAAGAAAGAATTCCTAGAAAAACAGTATGTCTGTGTTGGCACACAGACATAAATAATTTGACGTACCCTTGGACCAGTTTGCACCCTTTCTAGCTGGATAGCTTACCTTAGTTAAACCACTTGCCAGTGTATAACTGAAGTAGAAACAAGCTGGGGCATTATATTCTGTCCCAGTTATTATAAAATAAACAGTTACGGCTAGATCATCTGTACAAACCGTGGGAAATGCTAACAAGTACTGTAACAATGGACATCCTGCACCATAAATGTAAAACAAACCCCATGATGATACCAACTCCCCACTTTTGACAAGTCTCCAAACAATAAAGCTCTATTTCGCTGCTAACCCTGAGTTAATGTTTCAACACAATGTCAAGTTTGTGACATTTGAGTAAATACTGTCAAATTTGTGTAATTTTTGACTTTGAGTAAATGTGTACTCAGGCATGTCAGAGAAGGATGGCAGTCATTAGCATTTAAGTTAAGAACATGTTATCAAAATGGAATCTTTCTTAACCAGATTCAGTACAGTGTGGCAAACTTGTAACTGTCGTTGGCCAGCTGCTTGCTACCGATAGCCCCTGGGGGGTTAACCTGACAGAAAATAAGTGAGCCAAAAACGTCTGAAAGGTTAATAACGAAACATAATGATCTCAAAAGATAAAAGTAAGTAGCAAAACTGGCAAGTCTAAAATCTCTAAAATCATATTATTGCAGCCAAACTTCTAACAATCTCTGGATATTTACTTCAAAATTGATTAAAGGTACATCTTTAAATCCTCTTGACTCAAGTTTATTGTAAATAAATTTGGTTTTAGATGCATGCAAAACAAATTTAGAACAAATACGACCAAATCTTAAAATTTGTCACAAAAATGTATCATATCCAATAGCTTGCGAAATATTACTGACAGGGAAATGATAGTTAACTACTTCAAAGTGAAACTCATCAATTTTGTGATAGACTTTAATGCAAATCCTGTCATTAGTGCCCCGAATATCCAAGTCCAGAAACACATCTCTGAGACCATGTGAATTGCTACCTTCCAAAGGGATATCTTTTGGGTAAATTTCTTTAGCAATTTCACTGAAATTTTGTACATTTACGCAAGCAATGTCATCAATATAACTTGCGTTGTTTGATAATTTTGTAGCCATCCGAAAGTCTTTTTTCATCAATTTATCCATAGACTTAAATTCAAGCCAGGTTAAATATGAATCTGCCAGTAACGGGGAGCAGTTGCTACGCATTGGAATGCCTTTTATTTGTTGAAAAACCAATGGTCGAGATTATATATATATATATATATATATATATATATATATATATATATATATATATATATATATATATATATATATATACATAACAAGTTTTGTTGGGAGAGTAGGTTTTGCTATACTGAAGGAATTTTAAGTACAGCATCATCGAACAAGGAACTTGGTTTACTGATATTTAATTCTAAGATGTAAAGAAAACGTGCCTGTGTAACTGTTTGTCAACTTGGTTGAAAGTAGCGTTGGCTGTTCCAGAAGATGGGGCAGTTGATAATTTCTATACCTGTGTAAACTCACATTTGTTTAAAACAAATGGGGGATTAAAAGTATAGCATCACCTACAACTTTGTGGAAATCAAGTAAGGTACCATCCTCACAAAGTTTGAAAAGTTGAGAATTCAGCCATCGATCCCGGAGAAGTCGATGTTATAAAAGATAAAAAAGACAAAGATTTATTACATGACTTTTACAGACTTTTCTTAACAATCAAGGAGACAATTCATAATGAATATACCACAGCGCCACTTGCTGAACAAACTTGGTAGGGTACCCTGGGTACACCCCCAGCAAGTGTGAAGGTGAGACAGCAAACATTTTTCGAGAAGCTGAAAATGTAATTGTGCTCGAATAGATGATACACCCTTAACATAAGCTCAGCTAACAAGTCAAATGAGCTAAAAAAAAAAAAAGCTTGGTTTATCCTTTTTCTTAATTTGATGCTGCGCTTGTACGGCATATTTTGAGCGCATGTTTCAGAAAAATTATAGCACCTTTTTATCAGTCCCATTTGATTTTTTACTGCACCCAAATAAAATTTCCAATGCCGCCATCGATGACAGGTTTTTTCGAAAGTTGTTTGCTTTATTCATTGTTTCTTCACTTTACACTGCATACTCCCCAGATAAGTAAGTCTGAAATTGTGAGGGAACACCTGGAGATATGATATAGCCCGGGCAATCAACTCTTTGTTGTCACGCTCTGTGGCTAAGCACCCCAAAACACCCAAAACAAAAGTTGTCGATTCAAATGCTACTGCATGAGTTCTACTACACTTTTGATCGACCCTTACCTGAGTCATCATTGAGTTGTATGCGAATCTTTATAACTGTGCCTAATGGAACAGTTTTGGTTGTTGACAGAGGAATTCCTCGATAATCCAGAAGGTAAATGGAAACAACAGGGCTCCCTGTGGAATCCTTGGTTGATGCAGGGTTGGAGTTCCTGTGACACACAGCATAAATCTGAATCAGTAAATGAATGCGAGGCAGTTCTGGCTTGCTTGCTGAACAGATCAAGTACTGTGATAATTGAACCAAGTGGAGTAGGCAAAAAGGACGAAGCTGACCTGTTTTGTGGGCGACATTAAAGTTGATGCTAATTTTGGAAAGAGAAATGCTTTCATATCTTCTTAAATTTGCCTCAACAAGTATAGGCCTAACCAGCCCTAGTTTAGAACCCCTTTGTATGATGGCTAACGCCTGACAAATGTACAGCAGAACCTGTCTTAAGGGACCACCCACAGGACCTGTGAAAAAATGGTCCTTTCTGACAGATGGTCCCTCAAGGCATGTAAAATTAAGCTAAATATGCTAATGGGGATGTTGCGACTGGTCCTGTAGCACAGGTGGTCCCTTAGCAGAGGAAGGATCATAGGCAGGTTCTACTGTACTTAAATTTTCATCTCGTAATAACGACACAATATATCGAAATTATGAGATCTTCTAATCGCAAAATAAAAATTGCAGATAGGCTGGCACGAATAAGCCGCCATACTTTTGAAATGTTTTGCAATTTGTTCACCGTTTAATCTTTTGCTTGGAGTTCATGCAGTCCCTGAAGAGAATATTATCAAATGCGGGCGTACTATCTCTCCAAGGACGGACACATATTTAATGTGAAAACACAGTGGTGTACATATGCTGGCAGCAAGACAAAAAAATACACACTTCTTTTCTCAAATATTTCACATACGTAAGTTTCTGCACATGGACATGTAAGTATTTTTCATTCATTTCCAGAACCTTGACTATGATCTCACATTGAAAGCAGACTTCGATCTGTGTGACACGGACGCAGGCAGTGATACAGGCGAATAAAATCGAATAAGTCCGGTATGATATTATAGTCTATCAACCTTGCTCTACGGAAACAGATTTTGTGAATATTACAACAATGGGTTATTACTTGCCGACATATCTAATGTGTAACCTTCTCTCATCAATGTACCTTACTTTTGAGGCATATGTTGTAGCTATATGCACTTTGTATTTCTTTTCAGCCGCATTTTTGGGCATTTCTGCGGCCGAAAGCAAAACTTAGCGCAATCCATATCGTCCAAGAAATGATAGGTGCGCGTGCGCACATGTGATTTACAGGTCCTTTTAAACTGCTGGCACCGTTTGTGAGTGGAACACAAAAACGCCCAAAATTGCTGGTTACAGAAGTAAATACAAACCACACTGCAAGCAAATTTCTTTCAAAAGTAAGATAAACTGCTCAGATTTGGTTATGTATGAAATACATGATCATTTTGCCCGCTATTTACGAAATATTCCCTTCCGTAACTCAGGGTTGACAGACTATAGTCGTCATTTAAAAGGCAAGGCTCGCATAGAACAAACTATTTATATCTGTGTGCCAACACAGACATACTGTTTTTCTAGGAATTCTTTATTTAAAGTGTGTGTGTCGACACACACTCTTCTGTTTTTCTAGGAATTCTTTCTTTGTTTCTTTCTTTTTTCTTTCTTTTTTCTTTCTTTCTTTCTTTCTTTTTTCTTTCTTTCTTTCTTTCTTTCTTTACAGGCAAATTTGTCCGACATTTCATTTGAAAAGTATTACATGTAGAAACTCCAAACTTGGCACAATTGTACTTCTATAGATAAAGTCTCGCCTTTTTATAATGAGAGGCCATGCTTTTCAAAATTATGCAAATGAGGGCTAACTAAAGTTTTAAATCTTCAATATCTTATATACTATAGCAGATGTGGTTCCGACGTATAGGAGTTTGATCATAACAAGGTAAAGGTCATCACAAATGTCAAGGTCATGTCAAGGTCAAAGGCCATGTCAAGGTCAAAGTTCAATTTTAAGCCAAAATGTCATTTTTGAGGTCAAGGTTCACTTCAGGTAGAGGTCATCTCAAGGTCAAAGGTCATTTCAAGGTCAAATGCCACTTTCCATGGTAACTTTCTTCTAGCCATAACTTGGTCAATTTCTATCCAATTTTGATCATGTTGGGCTCGAATGGTAGCTATGGTAACACTACACATTTCGCATTTTACATGTGACCTCTGAAGGTCAAAGGTCAAGGTCATTTGGATGTTCGAAGGTTTTATCCTGTCATAACTTCAATTTCCATCCAATTCTAATCAAGTTGGACTCAAACTGTAGGTATCGCAGCACTGCACGTTTTTATAAGAACATGTAACCTCGAAAGGACAAAGGTCAAGGTCATTTGGCCCTTTGAAAGTTTCATCTTGCCATAACTTGGTCAATTTTCATCCGATTTGGTTCATGTTGGGTTTAAATTTTGGGTATTGTAACACTGCGCAATCTACATGTGACCAACTTCTACTAAGGTGTTGTTGACCATTGCGCAGCTAATGAATTAAAACAAAAAGTTGTAGCAATTTAAATAATGCTAAATAGCACCATTAGAAATTTTAAATCTTGAATAACTTCAAAGCTATAGTAGATAGAGAGGCCATTCCAACTTGTACTCCTGTGTTATGGAATAGTTGTACATTGCCACACCAATATGCTTTGAAGACACACACACTGATTTGCTATGCAGCAAATCATCTTTTCTAGTTCTTTCTTTCTTTCCTTTCTTCTTTCTTTCTTTCTTTATAGGCAAATTTGTCCGACATTTCATTTGAAAAGTATTACACGTAGAAACTCCAAACTTGGCACAGTTATACTTCTATGGATGAAGTCTGGCCTTTTTATAATGAGCGGTCATGCTTTTCAAAATTTTACAAATGAGGGCCAATTAAAGTTTTAGATGTTCAATATCTTATGTACTATAGTAGATGTGGTTCCAAGTGTATACGAATTCGATCATAACAAGGTAAAGGTCATCTCAAATGTCAAGGTCATGTCAAGGTCAAGGCCATGTCAAGGTCAAAGGTCAATTTTAAGCCAAAATGTCATTTTTAAGGTCAAGGTTTACTTCAGTTAAAGGTCATCTCAAGATCAAAGGTCATTTCAAGGTCAAAGGCCACTTTCGATGGTTGCTTTCTTCCTGCCATAATTTGGTCAATTTTTATCCAATTTTGATCATGTTGGGCTCAAACTGTAGCTATTGTACACTGCACATTTTTGAAACTTACATGTGACCTCTAAAGGTCAAATGTCAAGGTCATTTCGACTTTTGAATGTTTCGTCCAGCCATAACTTGGCCAATTTCCATCCAATTATAATCACATTAGACTCAAATTGTAGGTATTGCAACACTGTACATTTTTATGAGAACATCTTACCTCAAAAGGGCAAAGGTCAAGGTCATTTGGCCCTTTGAAAGTTTCATCTTGTGAAAACTTGGTCAATTTGCATCCGATTTGGTTCATGCTGAGCTTAAAATTGAGGGTATTGTAACACTGTGCAATTTACATGTGACCTATAAAGGTCAAAGGTCAAAGGTCAAGGTCATTTGGACTTTGAAATTTGCATCCAGGCACAGGCTTAAAGTGATGTGAAGTACCATAGGATAAAAGTTGTAGCATTCAATATTTACAACTTTTGAAGGCACACAGACAGATTTGCTTTGAAGCAAATCTTCTTTTCTAGTTTTTCTTGCTTTCGTTCTTACTTTTTGTTCGTTATGAAAAAAAAAACAAGAAAAAGAAAGAAATAGAAAAAACCTACCAACTAAAACCATCAGTCCCTGCGATATGTTTTACGATGACAGTGTTTGGAACGGTGCAGAAGAATGTTAACACTTCGTCGGAACCCATTTCAATCCCGTCCGTTCGGCTGGGCACTATCACTGTGTTAGAATAAACATTGGTGTGGGGGCTTATCTGAAATGAAGTCCGAATAATTTCCATGAAAGACGTACATATATCAAATATATTTGTGTATCATGTAGACACACTGGAAGTAACATGGCAACAATAAAAAACCTTTCTCAACGCACTTCAAAATATATTGAGACAATATCAAATTTACTGAAATAATATTTATGGATGGACTTTTACTTCACTAATTTATTTCAATCTCTGAAAATGAAAGTGCCAGCACACATCATGAAAAAACCCGATGAGAGAGAAAAAAGTTATAGTAAAATGGTCTACAATTGGACCTTTTTCAATAAGAAAAATAAATCATTTTTATCACTATTGTTCCCCTTTGATGAACACGAAATGTTCAGGGTTTTATGATTAAACAGATCTGCATTTGATAAAATAAATTACTTGCAGAGAGTTGTACGTGTAAAGCTCAGATTCTGTTATAGCTTCCTTGGTCTGTCAGAAATCAGGATTCAAATGTCAATACAGTCAGTTGCACAGCGTGCTGACATTGAATAGTATGTGGTATTAACCCACATATTCATTTTCTTTTTTTACTCTTCACTCTCCGTTCTGTGATAGGGCTGCAACACAGAAAAGATAAACTAATGAGTTGCAAGGGAAAAATCATTTATGTCAGTGTGCCAACACAGACATTTTGTTTTTCCATTGAGTTCTTTCATTCGAAATTTTAAATCTTGAATATCTCAAAAACTATTATAAGTGCAGGTAACCAACCCAACTTCAATTTATTGGTTTGTAACACAGCACATTTTTGTAATTTACATGCGACCTCTAAAGGTCAAAGGTCATTGTCATTCAGACCTTTGAAATTTTCATCCGGCCATAGCTCTGTCAACTTTCATCCAATTTTGATCATGTTGAAACCAAATTGTAGGCATTGAAACACTGCAAATTTTCGTAATTTATATGTAACCTCTAAAGGTCAAAGATCAAGGTCATTTGAACCTTTCAAATTTTCATCCAGACATAACTCTGTCAATTTTCATCCTATTTTAACAATGTTGGGACCCAAATTGTAGGTACTGCAACACTGCATATTTTTGTAATTAACATGTTATCTCTAAATGTAAAAGGTCAAGTCTATTTGGACCCTTGAAAGTTTTATCCAGTCATGCCTAAGTCAATTTTCATCTGATTTGGGTCATATTCGGCTTAAATTGTGGTCATTGTAACACTGCACATTTTCGTGAACTCTAAAGGGCAAAGTCATTTGGACCTTTGAAATTTTCGTCCAATTTTCATCATGTTGGACCCAAATTGTAGGTATTGCAACACTGCATATTTTTGTAATTTACATGTAACCTCTAAAGGTCAAAGATCAAGGTTATTTGGACCTTTCAAATTTTCATCCAGCCATAACTCTGTCAATTTTCATCCAATTTTGATCATGTTGGACCCAAACTGTACACTGCATATTTTTTAAATTTACATGTGACTTAAGGTCAGACGTCATGTTCATTTGGACCTTTGAAAGTTTCATCTAGCCATACCTTGGTCAATTTTCATCTGATTTGGTCCATATTAGGCTTAAATTGTAGTTATTGTAGCACTATATATTTTT
Organism: Hermodice carunculata; assembly: GCA_964020975.1. Taxonomy (NCBI): domain Eukaryota; kingdom Metazoa; phylum Annelida; class Polychaeta; order Eunicida; family Amphinomidae; genus Hermodice; species Hermodice carunculata. The sequence continues at coordinate 75,189,269 of OZ026615.1, read as the reverse complement.
GTGATTTACATGTGACCATTAAAGATCAAGGGTCAAGGTAATTAGGCTCTTTGAAAGTTTCATCCAGCCATAACTTGGTCAATTTTCATCTAATTTTAATCATGTTGGACTCTACTTATAGGTATTGCAACACTGCACATTTTTGTGATTTACCTGTGACCTTTAAAAGTCAAAGGCCAATGTCTTTGGCCCTATGAAATTTTTATGCAGCCATACCTTGTTATATTTGCATCTGTTTTGGTTCATGTTGGGCTTAAATTGTAGATACTGTGAAACTGTACATTTTTATAATTTAGAGGTAACCTCTAAGGGTCAAAGGTCAAGGTCATTTAGTCCTTTTAAAATCTTTATCTACCCATAACTTGGTTAATTTTCATCCAATTTCAGTCATGTCGGGCTCAAATTATATGTATTGCAACAGTGCATGTTTTATAATTTACATTTAACCTCTAGAGGTCAAAGGTCAAGGTTGTTTGGACCTTTGAAATTTTCATCCAGCCATATTTACAACGTTTGAAGGCACACAGATTTGCTTTGTAGCAAATCTTATTTTCTAGTTTTCTTCTGATTTTGAAGCAAAATATGGTGATCTGTTGTACTGTGAACGTGTACGTACCATTCCACAAGAATTTAGGTCAAGAAATGTGATTGTATACGCTGGTCCTGTGCCGTTAACTTTACATCCCTGGTTGCCCTTGAAACCTCGCACGTACGGAGCAGTGGAAAACCTTGCTCCAAGGGATATCCGGACAGTCAAACCCTTATCTGTACATGATAATGAATCAACTGAAAAAAATGGAAGAAAATAAAAAAGGACAAAATCTTCACACTCCTGCAATTTGTAGAAGACCCTAAAACAGGGCAAGAAGAAAAGTTAACTTCTAACTGGCAGACGATATCTGGCTGTTTTCATTTATGTGTGTGTCTTCGACACAAAAATATTCTGTTTTCCCAATGATTTTCATTCTTTCCTCCATGTTTCTTTCTCTCCGTCTTCCTTCCCTTTATCTTTCCTATTTTCTTTACCAACTTATATTGTGCGGAGTTTTTGTCAGAGACTCTAATGCCTAGAAATCAACTCCAAAGTTAGCACGGGTACAGCCCTGCAGGTGAAATCGTGCACCTGATTTGGAATAGCAAACATATGTCGAATTTTGCAAATTATTTGCAAATGAATTTTGATCTCATGTCTTTAGCACTATAATCGATAAACAAGGATTTCAGCACCTACCTATATCTTTGTGATATATGCACATCAAATAAACATACGAACCAAGTCTCTGTCTTTAAATCTAGGCTAATTAGGAACACTTGAAAATTTAAATGTCGAATGTCTTTGAAAGTATAATTATATATAGTTATAATTCCACATATTGTTTTGTGATGTATGTGCACCTTTTCAAATTATGACATAAGTTACAATCTTTAAATTACACTCATTGGGGGCAATTAAAATTTTGGAATGCTGAATATAGTCAAATGTGTTATGGATCGAAATACCACTCCAACTTCCACCTCTGGGTTTCTGTTACACGCGTACCTAGGAAAATGAGACCCAAATCACCGTCTATAATTTTCGGAGCTATCGAGAATTTAAATTCTATTATCTTAAAAAGCATCGTAGATGGAGACGCCATTCCAAATTATAATTGTGGAAAAGATACATGCAATGAACAATACATCAAAGTTGTAACATTTACAATTACGCTTATCTAGTGGAATTCAAAATTAAAATGTTCAATATCTTCAAAATTATGACAGATTTACATGTCATTTTAATTCAATCTTGGGTGTTATTGATAAAGGCATATAAAAAAGAAAGAACAGTACTTGAGAGATTTCAAATTATGCATATTAGGTGAACGATAATTGAAATAATGTTATAAGTTAATTGTCAAATATTATCGCGATAAATGTTGTCCGCACGTTACTGCAATTTCTTTGTAAAATCCTAATTTGATAGAAAGCCGCTGCATATATTTAAGATAAAGAAATAAATACAATATTTTGGTTACACTTAATGATCATTGAAATTACAAGCAACGAGTTAACAGTGCAGTACCGTACTATTATGTTCATTAAAAATTTAAAACTTAATAAAGACGCTTATGTTGGTTTCTCTTTTAAAAAATCTCGTGACAGAATGCCCCCCAGTATTTTGTAATGGCATACTTCATTTTTCTTTATCACTTAAACGTTTATAGGTAGGAAAACTGACCTAAAGGGGGGAAGCCGTACAAGAAAATTAACAACGGAACGTTTATAGTCATTCAAAAAATACCTTTGCTTGTTATTTGTTGTTGGGCCCTACACATCTGAAATATAAACAAAACATATGATTTAATGAAAAAATATTCATACCTAAAATCAGCCACAATCTGTCGCAACCAACGTCGGTGTATATCTCTAACACGAATACATTTATCATGGGGATTTTCATGTAATGCTACTTAAGACACGGACACGTTTATCATAACTGGAAATGTTACCATAGGCGCCTACTTACTGGGGAATTTTAATTGTATTGAGATATATCTATATGCAACAAGTATTAAACACCAGGGTAAGCAGCCTGTGTCTACTTCTCTGGTAATACCTATGATAATATATAGAATCAGTGACAAAGCCGTGGCTGAGCTTGCACGAAACGGAGTCCTCTGTGCAGGTGCTGCTGAAAATGACCAGTGTGAGAAGACGGATAATACAAGAGAATGCAGAAGTATACATGACAAGAAACAAATTTTTCCTGAAGCCCTCTGAGAATATGAATATTATGATGTGGTTGTTCAATGTGATAAGTGTGTTGTGTTATTATTTTAGATAGTTGACACTGGTTTATCCTTGATAACACCATGATGCCATCATTGCTGCAAACATGACATTCTCCAGGCTTGATATTTTTACAATACATATGATGCTAAGAAGTATCATAATTAAAAAAAATCTGATCTGAATACACGAAAACCTTTCCATTCTTAACATTCTTTTCTGTGACGAAATGTTCTCAGTTGAGCTTATTTTGACTGCATGTAGAAACGGTAAATTAATATGAATAACTTAAGTGAGTCTGAAAATTTTATTTCATTAGCATCAAAAGATAAAATAAGAGAAGATACGATAGCTTTATTTCAGACAAAAAGTCCATAGAGTACGGCACAACATGAAGTATAGATATAAAAGTAAGCAGTTTATTCAGGGTTACTTTAACATACAATCCAATTGGAGTATACAACTCTAGCCAGCATGAATTTTGTGTATTGGGTTTGTTTTCAGCTTTTACATATAAAGTTGCTAATTGTGATCTTAAGTATTAACACACTTTCAACACACTAAAGTGGATTGATGTTTTTGAGGATAGAGCTAATTTTAAAACGCGTGTTCTAATGTTTTAATGTATGAATGGGCTGTGTCCCGATTATTTGCAAAAATTCTCACTCCTATCAAGTCACCACACTTATAACACCAGAGTTGCAGCTCGTAATAATTGACCAACTTCCAGAGCCAAATTGAGAAAATACTCCAGACGTTTTAAATAGCAAGGGGAAGGGCTCTGGAACTCTTTACATCTGGTAGTACGAGCTGCAAGAAGTGTAAAGTCCTTCAAATACCAATACTGTAAACCCATGTTTGGAATGTGAATTTTTGACTTGTGATTCCATTTAATATGTTTTTTTTTCATACATGACTATATATGCGTATTTTATTTGTAATTCTTTTTTATTGTATATTTTCTCTACCATGTTTTGTATATATTTTCCTTCCGGCTGGGCCATTATGGAAACTAGCGATGTCACTAACACATGCATGTTACACAGGTTCTATCTATCTATCTATCTATCTATCTATCTATCTATCTATCTATCTATCTATCTATCTATCTATCTATCTATCTATCTATCTATCTATCTATCTAGCTATCTGTCTGTCTGTCTGTCTGTCTGTCTGTCTGTCTGTCTGTCTGTCTGTCTGTCTGTCCCTACATCCATGCATCCATCTATTGGCAAGCAGCTTTTTCCCATTAAAATTGAACAGAATGATCTAATGTCGTAACTATCGACTGCTACTTTTTAATAAAAAATGATATGTGGATTATTTGTCGACAGTGCCCGGCGGAAACATGTCGACTCAATCTACAAAGAGTCAAGAACTCAAGACTTTTCATAACATATGGGATCTACTACATTATTTGTTTATGATATACGCTTAGTCTGCATCATGCCCCTACAAAATATGCATAGCATTCCCGTTATATTATCATTGTCATTATTAAAAGCAGCAAGCTTGTCAATATACCAGTGCTTTATCTTTTTGCAGAATTATAATAGGCCTAAATACTTAAATGTGCATTCCGCCTCCCGCGCGAGAAAGATAGAGAACTTCGATTGGACGTTATTCCTGGGTGGTGGTGTCAATTAGTATACATGGTTAACAAAACCCATCAACCAACCAGTGTCCTGACTTAGTGTGAAATATGACGTTGTTACTTTCAATTTAAGTGATGTTCTCGTAGGTGGCAGTGCTGCTTCAGATTTCCATGATGTTATACCGTTTCCTGTTAACAACCGCTGGTGAGTGCAGTTGCTCCGCCCACCCCCCCCCACCCCCCCGTGTCTCCACCTGCAAGTATTCGCAACTAGAATAGCCCTAAGTTATGAATTGTGGTGTCATTTTGAAGAACATGTCCCATTAGGGCATGGTTCAGACAAGTCATCAACCAGTCAGTGCTCTGATGATCTTTGCCGTGAAATATAGTGGTGTTGTTGTCAATTAGGACATGGTTAAGACAGCTGACCAACCAATCAATGCTCTTATGATATTTGGTGTGAAGTATCACGGTGTCTTTAGCACACACCTGGGAAAAAACACTACCCATAGGCATAGAATATCTAACACGAATGCATTTATCACTGCTCAGGCATATCCTAAGTTATCCTGTTGATGTTACATAATAATCGATGCGACACCCATATTTTCCAAATAAAGGCATATTCAGAGCGACCCATGTTAAACCTGAGACAAGGAATACTGACAAAGGAATACTGAGTATTCCTTGTCTCAGGTTAAACCATTGGGGGTGGCATCTTTTTTCCCCAGCGGTACAGGTATAACCATTATCATCAAGTCCTCGTATTATTGAGAAAATTGAAAAAGGAACAAATAGGGATTCGAGTTATCATTGGTTATTAACACCACGTATTCGGACTGAGCAAGGACATGCATTTATCATGTGGTTATTAACCCCGGGTTATCAACACCACGTATTCGGACTAACCAAGGACATACATTTATCATATGGGTGCATTGGCCATTTTTGCATAATGCCAAAAAACACAATTGCTGTGCTATTATTAGTGTGATGTGTTTACAAAGCTTCTGGTGTGTTGTGTGGGTGTTTGTCTTTTATTTTTTAAAGAATAGTGTAAAAATGAGACTGGCACCTTACCTCATTAAATATTGTTGCTAAAACGTACCCGATCCAAAGGGCGTCTCTGTTCATAGTTTTCGTCTGTTAACATGCACTTTGTCTAGAATAAAAAATTAAATATCATAAATAGAAAAATAGCATCTGCTTGATAACAAATCTATCTGTATGCCTTGAAAAATAAAAGCACAAAAATATTAGATTTTTTTGTTCAGTCACAATGGGAAGCAAATACATTCATATTGACTGCGGCCCTGTGCATCAGTAATGGAGGGGAGATAGTGTATAAAGCAGGGCAAAATTTGTTTCTTCATAGAAGATGCATGGCAACTGAGAAGGCAAAAACATAAGATAAGTAATTTGCTTATTTTCAAAACATACAGGAAACTCAAAACACTAAGATATTGACATTAATTTTGTCAACTTTAAAAAAGTATTATTTCAGATTGTTACGTGGCATCCCCTACTTGTGTGCCCTTATCATGGTGACTAGCTGTGTTGCCTAACATCCTAGGCTGGCTGGCAGAACAGGACCGCATTTAATATTGCTCAATATGAATATGGCATATTTGCCCGTATAGACAAAAGCTCAATGCCGCTGTCGTGTACTGGGGCTCAAGGTCTGAACTCGCGACACCGAAGAGAGTTCCCTGTCAATATATGGGCGTAAATGAGTTTGTCAGCGCAGACAAATACCATCTTGAATGTACGTTTGAGATATTCCTTTGTGCTGAAAGTTGAATGTCCCTTTCTCTGTGGAAGTTTTGAAATTGCCATTTTAATTTCCCAAGTGTGCCTAATTTTAAAACTTTCATTTTTAGCTGTTTTGGATGAACCTATAGTATAAACTTATATTCAGGGAAGGGAAATACCATGTGCTTATGGGAAGACATCAATAATGATCATCATTAATAAATCATCATGAATAGAAGACTGGACACATCCATGGTCAAAATAAAGACAGGAAGCTTGTAGTTTAATCAGAAAGACATTGATTAAACAAAGAAACAATTACAACGCTGAAGCAAGAAAAAGTATAAAAAAGTAGTTGCCTGCAAAGCAGACCCAAGCTGAGTATTTTAACACGGAACTTGGTCTGCTTAGCAGGCCAAAAAGTAGTAAATCAAGCAAAACAAAGAAACTTAAAAAAAATATCAAAATCTCCGTCAGCAAGTGGACTACCTCGAAAAGCAAACGGATATACATTACTAAGAAAACCAATGCTAACCCACGCTGAAGTTAGATATCTACCAAGCGTCGATTTAACACAAGAGCTTGTAAAAAGAAAGAACTCGTCATATGAAGAACATTACTTTAGCTATATTAGTAAAATTTGTAGATCTCCCAAATCCTTATATACATAGATTTAGTGAACCTGTTAAAATGATAATTACAAAGTTGAATCTGGTAAGAAGATTTGTTTAACATAACAGGTGATTACAACATTAATATAACGAAACATGTGAACTTGAGAATTTAATGACATTAGGACGGTATCAGTCCGCGCCTGCTGAAAGAGGGCGCACCAATTATTGCCAAATCACTTTCAAGGTTGTTCAACCTATCGTTGACATGTAATACTTTTACATCCGAGTGGAAAAAGGCTTATGTTATACTTGTTTTCAAGCATGGATGTGCTAGTTTATGCTGTAACTACAGACCTATATTCCTATTAAGCTGTGAAAGCAAAGTCTTTGAAAGGGTGATATTCAAACATGTGTTTAATTATTTTCGTGACAATTCTACAATATCCGGGTGTCAGTCTGGGTTTATACCAGGGGACAGCACAGTTAACCAACTATTTTTTCTGTAACACAAATTTTGTGAAGCTCTCGATCTTCAAAAAGACGTTAGAGTAATCTTTACCCGAGCTTTTGATCGTGTGTATCATCCTGGGTTGCAGCACAAATTGGAAAAAGTCAGAGGCTCCCTTTTATTGCGGTTTAAAGACTATCTAAATGTTCGGAAGCAACGAATCGTCATTCAACTTCAAGGCAGTGAATCATCATGGGGTAGTGTCCGAGCTGAGGTACCCCAACGGTCAGTTCTGGGCCCCTTATTGTTCCTAATCTTTATTAATGATATTGTCAATACTGTGGAGTCTCTAACCCGCTTATTTGCGGACGACACTACCCTTTTCGTCCAAGTAGACAACCCAACTTTGGCCACAGACTCACTTAACATGGATCTACAGGAAATGGCCAACTGGGCCCACATGTGGCTTGTTACCTTTAACCCTAATAAAACAAAAAGTATGATAATTTCCAAGAAGCGTGTACCATTAAATTACCCTGCCTTGACTTTTATCGACGAAACTGTAGAAAATGTAACGGAACACAAACATTTGGGTTTAATCATTAGATCTGATCTGACATGGAAAAGTCATATTGATGGTTTGGTTAGTAAAAATATGAAAATGGTTAATATCTTAAATTTTTTACAATATCGATTGAGTAGAAAATCGTTCGAAATTTTGTATGTCAGCTTTATAAGACCAACATTAGAGTACGGTTCCGTTATTTGGGATGGCTGCACATCCACCCAATCCAATCAGCTTGAGAATGTACAGCTGGCAGCAGCAAGGGTCATAACTGGTGCCACTCGAGGCACAAGTCACAATCTTATTTATGACGAAGTGGGCTTGGAAACACTATCTGAACGGCGAAGGAAGGCTAAGCTCATTCATTTCTACAAAAAATAGTTTATGGTGATGCGCCTTAATATTTAAGGAATTTAGTACCAGAACCTACCAGTCAACGCTTAAAGTCACGAGGAATCTTTCTTGATATTCCAACATCAAGAGATAATTTTAGGTCTTCTTTTCTTCCCTCTGTAATTGGGTTATGGAATGAACTGCCTATCGATATTAGGAAAGCTGAAAGCTATGAAGAGTTCCGAGCAAAACTGAATCGTAATGCAAAGATCAACTAGGAAAGACGATTTGCTGCATAGCAAATCAGTGTGTGTGTCTTAAAAGCATGTTGGTATGGCAATGTACAAGTATTCCATAACACAGCAGCAGAAGTTGGAATGGCATCTCTATCTATTATAGTGTTGAAGATATTCAAGATTGAAAATTTCAAATACTGCTAATTAGCATAATTTAAATTGCTACAACTTTTATTTTAGACTCATTACATGCACAATGGTCAACAACCCCCTAGTAGAAGTTGAAGTGACATCTCCATCTATAATAGTTTTGAAGATATTCAAGTTTTGAAATTTTAAATGCTGCTAATAAGCATAATTTAAATGGCTACAACTTTTGTTTAAAATTCATTAGATGCGCAATGGTCAATAACCCCCTAGTAGAAGTTAGAATGACAACACTATCTATTATACTTATGAAGATATTCAAGATTTAAAATTTCAAATGCCCCTAATTTGCATAATTTTAAACATCTTCATTGCTCTGTATAAAACGGTCAAATTTCTTGTATGGAGGTACAATCATGCCAAGTTTGGAGTTTCTATGTATAATAGTGTCCGAGAAAAGTGTCCGACAAATTTGCTGGAAAAGAAGAAAGAAAGAAAGAAAGAAAGAAAGAAAGATAGATAGATAGATAGATAGATAGATAGATAGATAGATAGATAGATAGATAGATAGATAGATAGATAGATAGATAGATAGATAGATAGATAGATAGATAGATAGATAGATAGAAAGAAAGAAAGAACTAGGACAGATGATTTGCTACATAGCAAATCAGTCTGTGTGTCTTCAAAGCATATTGATATGGCAATGTACAACTATTCCATAACACAGGAGCAGAAATGGTATCTATATATATTATAGCTTTGAAGTTATTCAAGATTTAAAATTTCTAGTGGTGCTATTTAGCATAATTCAAATTGCTACAACTTTTATCATTTGGTACTTCACATTTCATTAAGCTTATGGCTGCATGCAAATTTCAAAGTCCAAATGACCTTGACCTTTGACTTTTATAGGTCACATGTAAATTGCACAGTGTTACAATACCCACAATTTAAGCCCAACATGAACCAAATCGGAGTAAAATTGACCAAGTTATGTCCAGATGAAACTTTCGAAGGGCCAAATGACCTTGATCTTTGCCTTTTTGAGGTTACATGTTTTATAAAAATGTCCAGTGTGGCAATACCTACAATTTGAGTCCAACATGATTAGAATTGGATGGAGATTGGCCAAGTTATGACTGCATGAAACTTTCAAAGGTCCACATGACCTTGACCCTTGAACTTCAGAGGTCTCATGTAACTTTCAAAAATGTGCAGTGTTACAATAGCTACAATTTGAGCCCAACATGATCAAAATTGGATAAAAATTGACCAAGTTATGGCAAGAAGAAAGCCACCATCGAAAGTGGCCTCTGACCTTGAAATGACCTTTGATCTTGAGATGACCTCTACCTGAAGTGAACCTTGACCTTCAAAATGACATTTCGGCATAAAATTGACCTTTGACCTTGACATGACCTTTGACCTTGACATGACCTTGACTTTTGAGATGACCTTTACCTTGCTATGATCGAACTCCTATACACTCGGAACCACATCTACTATAGTATATGAGATATTGAACATTTAAAACTTTAATTAGCCCTGATTTGCAGAATTTTCAAAAGCATGACCTTTTATTATAAAAAGGCCAGACTTTATCCATAGAAGTATAATTGTGCCAAGTTTGGAGTTTCTACATATAATACTTTTCAAATGAAATGTCAAATGACAAATTTGCCTGTAAAAAAAGAAAGAAAGAAATAGTTGACACTTAGTATCTCAAACTGGTTTCTTATGAAACGCTTGTATATTAGGTATGCTGATGTAAAGTTGTGAAGTGGTACTTTGTATGTGTATAAAGTTATGGTTAATAAGGTGTTTTTCGCTTTAGATCTCGAAAACTTAATTTCGTTGCCATGGTAACCAATATAAATAAAAATTGACCACGAAATTGATCATACACCCTACCTGACTTTAAACTTCAGGTTCTTATCTTTTGATTGATACCAAATCCAGCTGGGTATTTTTCCGGTTGAACGAAAACTGAAAATAAGCCTTTTTGAAAATTTAGCTGCTCTACTAAGACTGACATCCAGAATCTGTACATGAGGGTCATGCCATTCATGAACGGAAAAAACAGCCAAGCTGGGCGATTTTCAATGTCGATTTAGAACCTCTGCAGCTAATAAAATTTCTAATCGAACCGAAACACTCCACAAATAATTGTCAGGAAATTTTTTTTTTTTTTTTGTTGTTTTTTGTTTTTTTTTTGTTTTTTGTTTTGTTTTTTTTTTGTTTTGTTTTTTTTTTTGTTTTTGTTTTTTTGTTTTTTTTGTTTTGTTTTGTTTTTGTTTTTTGTTTTTTTTTTTTTTTTTGTTTTGTTTTTTTTTAGTGGGAAAGGGGGGGCTTTTCTTTGTTTGTCCCCCTTTTTTGTTTTGTTTGTTTGTTTTTCTTTCTTTTCTTTTTGCGGTTTTTGTTTTGTTTTCTGCATCCAATAACACAAAAAATGCAATTATAGCCACTATATTGGCCCTACAGAATCCAGTCCTTCACACAATGATGAGCCAGAGGCTAATGTTGCTGAATATTTTACAAAAGTTCTGATTGTCATGATTAATACCGGCTACAGTTAGAGTGGCCCGGGTAGAGTGGTAGGAACTGTTTCCACTTGCTTTCGCGGCGGAGAATCGAACACGGGTTGCAGAGGTGAGAGGTGAGCGTTCATCCTCCTCCCCCAAATTCCAAATTCCAAATCGTCATGAATATGTTTAAAGTGCAATAGTAAAGATGCCATTGTCATTTATGTATGTTTTAGGGCATCGAACATCTGATTAATATCTAACAAAAAAAATTGTCGTTTTAAATTACGCTTGTGAATGACATTTTAAATTTTAAATCAGGAATATCTTTGAAACTTTAACAGATATATGCCACTCGGGCTTCTAAGCGTGTTTTAACTCATTATCCTCAGGAAATAACTGTTAGTTAGCAAATGCACCCAACGTTACTACGCTATGTCAAGTAGCATTATATATATATATATATATATATATATATATATATATATATATATATATATATATATATATATATATATATATATATATATATATATACATTCAACAGAGATGCCATTGCAGCTTTCATTTCTAGTTCTGTTTTCTGAGCACACAGATAGATTTACCCCAAAGCAAATCCAGTAGTTTGAATGTTTTTATCATGGGTATGGTCATATTGGCATTAGATTTCAGTTTTAGCAATGATGCCGAAAGGATATATAAACACGGAAAATAGAATAATTTCCCAACCCCTCCAATAGTAACAATTTTTGCGAGAATTTAGGACGCAAGTATTATTGCTTTTATCATAAAATGTTTCCGTGCTGTTGGAAGTCAACCGGCAGGTGGAGGTGTAAACAACATTTTAAGACTAGACCACTGTGTCTTTTCCAACTGTAACCATAGAAGCTCAAAATATCAGAAGTTTAAAAAAAACGTGTAAGATTTGATCTGCGATCGATGTTAGTATCTAATGAATTAACTTTTAAAAAGTACAAGTATGAAAGAAACCTACCGTTGCAGTGTGACAACTTTAAACGGTTCATCAACCACCGAGTTGGACTGCACGAACGACACTGTTTGCGATCGGGACTTCAAAATTGGCGCCTCGAACTGACACATGCACCTGATGACTCTGGGTTGTAAGGTCAAAGCTGTCACCTGATGCCTTTATTCGATTCCCTGTCGTGCAATAAAAGGTCTATTCATAGACCATGATGTTTTTTCTTTTTCTTTAATTAACAAATTAAAATCCGTTCCACTATTTATGGCGAATCGGTCGACATGCACCGATCTGATAACAAACTAGGGACGTTCGGTTCGGACAGGTCAGTCAGAGGGATAGATAGATAGATAGATAGATAGATAGATAGATAGATAGATAGATATATAGATATATAGATAGATAGATAGATAGATAGATAGATAGATAGATAGATAGATAGATAGATAGATAGATAGATAGATAGATAAACTTCTTTACCAGGGTATACCTGACTTAGTGAAGTATCACTGATCTTCCGCCTAGATGATGAAGAAGAAGAAGAAGAAGAAGAAGAAGAAGAAGAAGAAGAAGAAGAAGAAGAAGAAGAAGAAGAAGAAGAAGAAGAAGAAGAAGAAGAAATATATAGGCCTGCACTCCTGTTGACGAGAAAGAGAGAGAAGTTTAACACGGGGTGGGTACGCTGCTTTATACAGAATTGGGTGCACCACAAGGATTTTTTGCATGTAATGTGTTCAAGGAACACTACTTCATACTTGATAGAGTGCAATACAATGATTGTTCTGGAAACAGGATAAAGTACGTTCAGTTGGTGTTGTGTCTGGCACTGATTGAGGTCCACATTATGATCAGGAGAGCAGAAGTTTACCTGGCGGCATAACCGCGGAGAGCACAATGGCTGCAAATCCACCAAGACAGGCCTTCAAGCAAAAACAAAAGGTCCATTTCAGGACCATCATACTGTGATTAAATCAAATAGTATCACAGACTAAACACAATCTACACACTGGCCTCCACATTATGCCCAAAGACTAGACCAACATTTTAGTAACAATTTGTGTCTTTTCTTGGTTAGGTTCCGTCACATGATATGTCGAATGGAATATATTGTAAGATTGTGTCACATGACCCGAGCAATACTAGTGACCATCTGCCTGTTTCGTAAACTGTCATTGACTCAGTTGGTTTCTTATTTTTATATATCGCATTTTTGTTGTTCTCGTTTTCACTACCAGTTGTACAATCTAAGGATATTTTTGTGTTTCGTAGTGTTGTGAAGAACATTGCACATGACATCTTAAATTTTATGTCGGTTTCAAGATTATCCTTTTCACGTTTCTAGTCTGGAATTTATGCCTCTTTTACATATGTATGTGTTTGGGCTGCCCTTGCTTGCTTACCTAGTGTGTTTGCCATGTTTTATTATTACTATTCAATACTCATTACCAGCCACAATTTTGGTCAACCACTGTGTCAGCCTATAGTCTTCAATCAGCTCATTGCATATTTGAACTTTGCATTTGTGTACTACATATTGTTTGACATCATATGGTTAAAAGCAACAATAATTTGTCAGTTTGTGATACATTATGGTATTCGCATAGTTTACCTATGGTCTGTCGATTTTATACTGTTTGTAGCTGTACCGGTCGCCGTGCCGATTTGCCTGTGTACACCCATCACATCCACTACTTTTATCTCGCGCCGTGACGACTTGGAAGTTGACAATCTCGAACTCTTATGGTGCGAAGCAAGAATGAATAACAACAAATTTTTGATAGGTGTAATTTATAGACCTCCAAATTGCCCTGTATCCTTTTGCGATAATTTTCAAACTAGCTACGACTTAGCCAAAGCTTCAGGTATAAATAATATTTTTGTACTTGGTGACCCCAATGCCGATCCCAATACTTCGCATGGTGTAAAGCTTCACCAATTTTGTGCTAACAATTTACTTTCTATTCATATTAAGGAAAATACCCACATTACGAACACAACCTCGAGATGCCTTGATCAAATCCTTTGTAACAAACCCAATTTTGTCTTAGAAACTGAAGTTTTACCCCCAGTCTTAAATTGTGATCACTGCGTTGTCTCTGCTTAATTATCGCTTAAATACAAAAGTGAGATTTCTTATGGCCGCTTTATTTGGGAATATGATAAAGCAGATTTTGGTCGTTTTCGCAATTCCCTTGCAAACTTTGTGTTTTTTGTCAGACGATGTAGACATATATTGTGAACCCTACTGATTCCTTTTTAAATATTGCTCGACAATGTATCCCAAGCAAAACGTGTCACTATAAGGCCTAATGATTTGCCGTAGTATGACGGCAATCTACGGTGGCTTAAGAGAAGGGTTGCAAGCAAGTATGAAGGGCCCACAAAAAGGCTAAAAAGCACGGTCGTCCTGATGATTGGGTACATTTCAGGTATCTCCGAAACAATTATCAAGAATACCTTCAAAATGCTGAAGAACAGTACAATTCTAAGTTGAGTGCAATTCTCTGCAATTCAGGTACCAATAAGAAAACTTGGTGGCGTACTGTCAAGTACTTTTTGAATCGAAACCACTGTTCAAATGTCCCTCCTTTATTACATAATGACGAGGACATATCTGATAGTTGTTCTAAAACTGAGGTGTTTAATTCCTTTTTCTTAAGTCAATGTAATATCAACTCTTTGTCTGCTACTTTACCTCCCCTTGGTCTAGAGCCCTTGACTCATACCTTAGCCTATGTCCATATTCTTGAAAGTGAGGTTACGGACATACTAACCAATATAGACGTATCGAGGGCCACTGGACCTGACGAAATTGGTCCTAGATTATTAAAGGAAGCTGCACCATCCATATGTAAGTCTCTGACTTTGTAATCTCTCGCTAAATCAAAATTCTTTTCCTTCTTCTTGGAAAAGGGCAAATGTCATACCTGTTCAAAAGATTCAGAAACACTCTGTATAAATTATAGGCCTATATCTCTTCTTAGCTCTGTGAGCAAAGTTATGGAACGAATCATTTTTTAACACGTCTTTAACTTCTTTGATGATAGTCTTGTTTTGTCCTCGCACTAGTCTGGGTTTATACCGGGACAGTCTATATACGGTCAACCAACTTCTGTCACTTTACCACGAGGTCTGTCTGGATATCGATATGCGAAAAGATGTAAGATTAGTATTCTTGGATGTGAGCAAGGCTTTCGATAAAGTATGGCATTCTGCATTACTCCATAAACTTGGGAAAAATGGTATATCTGGTAAATTGTTAGCTTTGTTTCGCAGCTATCTGTCAGTAGGTACCACAGAGAAAAATTTTCTGATGTTGCAACCCACTTTTAACTTATTCCTAATGAAAGAACTCTCCAAAAGAGAAAAATCAGTTTTTATTTCATTGAAATCGGACCATCCGTTGATTTTTTTTATGAATTTTTAACGATTTTTTTCCAACAGCTGGACTTAGACATTTTTCAGGATTTTTCAAAACTGTGAAAAAACCAAAACTTTAGGGTACCATATACAGAGAAAGAACCTCCCCAAGAAACAAAAACAACATAATCTGCATTCATTATACAAGAAACTTTTATTATAAATGATAAAAAAAATCTGAAATAGATTGCATTTCACTGTTATAGGCTCACAAAAATCACTTTTATTTCAATGTTGCGACTGATTTATGCACATTTTTTTTGTATTTTTCCCATTTTCAAGGTACTACAGAAGAAGAAATACACAAGCAAAAAGCCCAAAATTAGAATTGTACTTGTAAAATGATCCATGTAACATGCCTATTTTTTGGAAGTTTATGCCTGTTACACATTTTCAGATATATGTCCTCAAAAACTGAAAATTCCTCAAAAATCATAATGTCCGCAAAATGCCCAAAATGACAGAAAATCTACACATATTCAAAGAGCCAGCAAATTTAGAAAAACACAGACAACTTCTCCATGTTTCTTACACTGTTTCATCAGAATGAATGCTATGTTCTGATATAATGATAAAGCAGATAATGTAGTGACAATAATATGCAAATTAGCTGTGAAAATCTATATAATTAGCCAACACACGAAATATGAAGAAAATGAAAAATTCACCAAAATTGAACTAGCAAAGACAATTTCACCAAATTTCTTGCACTGCTTCATACTGTTGGATACTATAATTTTATTTAATCATACAATAGATCCATGACTGTTACCAGTATGCAAATCAAAATTTAAAATTTGCATAAATAAATGATATACAAAAATTGACCGAACAACACAATGGCACCAAATTAAGACTAATATTGATTTTTTTCTCAAAATTTCTTTCAGAGCGACAACAACGTGTGCTCATTGAAGGTCATAGCTCCACCTGGGGCACAATCGATGCTGGGGTTCCTAAAGGCTCTGTCCTTGGTCCCCTGTTATTTCTCATCTTTATTAACGATATCGTAGATATTGTAAACTCTAATATTGAATTATTTGCTGACGATACTTCACTTTACTTGGCAGTGGATGAATCCCAGTCAGCAACCGACATTTTGAATACTGACTTATCATCGCTAGATGATTGGTCCGAACAGTGGCTGATCTCGTTAAATGCCCTCAAAACTCACAGTATGATTGTGACGCGCAAGCACCCCCAATACCATACCCGCCCCTTCTGTTTCAAAATCATCAGCTCGTGGATGTCTCTCACCATAAACACCTAGGAATAACCCTTAATAGGGATTTAACATGGGCTCTTCATATCAATCAACTTGTACAAAAAGCCAATAAATTGAAAAACATCCTTAAATGTTTGCAATCTCGCCTGGACAGGAAAACCCTTGAAGTTATTTATATATCCTTCATTCGTCCGTTCTTAGAGTATGGTAGTCCCATATGGGATGGGTGTACACAGGCCGATGCTGACAGGTTGGAATCAATTCAGTTGGTTGCAGCCCGCGTAATCACTGGTGCGATGAAAGGTATACTTCAACATCTAAACTCTACGAGGAAATCGGATGGGAAACACTTGCCGAACGAAGGGAAAAAGCTAAACTTTCTATCATGTACAAAATTGTTAATAACCTGACTCCTTCGTATTTGCGTGATCTTCTTCCTGATGCTCCTCCCTTAGCTGCGAATCATGACACCCGTAATCGACCAAACATTTATCCTTTTCGCGCAAGAACATCCTTATATGATAAATCATATTTCCCATCCACTGTTCGACTGTGGAACCAGTTACCCTGTGACACACGTAATGTCAGTTCACTTGACCAGTTCAAGTCAAAATTAAAACCTATTCCCCAACAATCCATCCAATATTTAGAACTTTTGTATTTTGGCCAGCGTTCTACTGCGATCAAGCATACAAGATTGTGCCTGGGCTGCAGTCGTCTCAATTCGCATCTGTTTAAAATTGGCGTCGTTGTCTCGCCTCTCTGCTCGTGTGGTATGGGTATCGAAGATATCCTGCATTACTTTTTTACATGTCCTTTATACCAAAATTTTAAGGTTGACCTCAGCAGTAAAGTTATACCAATAGCACCGTTTACTACAGCAACTATTCTTTATGGTTAAAAAAACTGTTCTCTAGATGATAACTACATTATTTTTGCAGCAGTTCACGAATATATTGAGCAAACTGAGAGACTGTAAGTTCCCTTCTATTAGTGCTGGTAGCCTTTACATTAGCTGCAATTTTACACAGCACTAACTCCTGCCCCACTGTCTGTCCCTGTCTTGTAATTGTCTTTCTTTTGTATGTTTCTGTGTTGACTCGCGATCGTAGGTCCTGTTTATCCGTTGTCCTTTTCTCTGCGAGAGGGGTTAAGATGGGGTTTCCCTGTTCCCTGATCGCTTTCGAAAGAATAAAATATGTTTAAATCAACTGTCATAGATTTTATTTTGACGTACCATATGATTTTCAAATCTTACTTGTGTGTAGCACAAGCTCATTTTGATGTATGCTATTATTTCGATATATTTTTAGTTCGTCGTTTGTGGGGGTTTAATGATGATGATGATGATAATGATAGTAATCATTATTATAACACCAGTTGTAGCGTTGTTCTTTTTAATTTTTAAACATGAGTATATGATTAATGACAAGGCATATATAACATTCTTAACAGATATAAAGAAGCATATAAAATTAACACATTACATGTTAAAAGTTTGTGACAACATGGTCAAAAATGAGACACCAGAAAAACAGGCAATTGTACAAATGAGCAAAAAGTGCAATGCAGTATAAGGGCTGGGTAAACTGGAAACCGTAGGGTACGATACGGAACACAAGAGTTAGCCTTATGGCAGGGATATGAATAAAAATGAAGGGGGGGGGGAGTTCTCATCCATTGATACTGCGCCGAGTGGTTAGCCATTTTTCGAAACAGACGGGTGGGGGGGGGGGATCATTCCTAATTTCAACAGATGGGGAATTCCAGCTGACTGCATCTGAGAGGGACATCCTGCCCTTGCCTTGGAAGTATATACAAATAGCAAATCATTGGAAGATGATCTGGTGCCATAGGAATGTATAACAGAAACTTGGGGGAATTTAGAAGCAATGTATGTGGGCAATACAGTGTGGATGGCTTATACATGGGAACATGGGTATAGAAATCTGTTCTTTGCTACAGGGTCAAAATTTAAGAATGGTCGTGTACTCTACACCGCCACACTAGCTTCATACTCCCATCAATTGCAAAACTAACTGCTCAGACAAATCCTTCCAACCTGACACAATCAAATTGTGGAACAATCTTCCCTCCCATATAAGAGACTCAATTCCCCTCCAAATATTCAAATCAAAACTGAAAGCAACACTACTAGCAGTGGATCATGTTTTTGTTTACTATACCCAAGGACACAGATTTGCCAACATCTGTCATACCCAGCTTCGTCTTGGATTCTCGAGACTTAAATTTGACCTCTTTAAAATCAACATCATCCCACAACCTACATGTTCTTGTTCCTACCCCACTGAAGATCTGCAACATTATCTGTTCTTTTCTCCAAAGTATTCAACTTATAGAATTTAACCTCTCAACTCCATCATCCCTATTATTGCTCCCGGCCTCCACCGAATCTGATTTTACACACACCGGGGTGACAGACTAGCTCATATTCTTCTCTTTGGTAGCGACGAATTGTCCATTCCCTTCAACATACAAATTTGTGATGCTTTCCACAGATACATCGTGGATACAAGACGCTTCATATCTTAGTTCTGTTATGCATAAGCAGTAATTTTCAATTGAGTTAGTCGCTGTTTTACATAATTCTTACATCCTAAGTGTCCTTATGAAATTTCCTACCGCCAGTCCGTATTATGGTGAACAGGGAGGCATATGTGTACATTCTACCTGCAGTGAACTATTTTGCTTTGTTTTACATTTTGGTGACTACTACTCCCGTGATTTTTGTATGCAGGGTACAAATCTGAAGCATGCGTAAAGCTTCCCTGTTAATTGGGTAACTTTCTTCTTGTTTTGTCCTGTGTGTTTTGTGATTTCCTTTATGTGTGTCACTCCATGTTCTGGAGAACCCCTCGATTAGTGACGTCTCGATGTACTATAGGGCGATCCACTTGAAAGAAATATGTTTAAACTTTTCTCTATCACTGGGTGTAACGGTTGTTCTTATTGTTAATCCGCATTCGCAGTTTGTAGAATTTGGATTCTGCTTTTGAGTTGGCAAGGACAGGGGTCCTAAACAACTCCAAAGTTATGCTTGTACAAGTTGTAGCTAGGGAAATACAAGTGATGTGTATTATATCAGCAGTATTAAATGCTACGAGAAAAAATTGCTTGGCCTTTCCAACATGGCAACTATACATGTACATGATAATTTATTTGCGATGTAATCAGTGTGGTTACTAAATGATAGCGCATTGTCCAGAACCACACCAGAGTGTATGCAGGATAGCAGTCAGGTGTGGGATCCAATTTAAACTAGAACAGATTTGCTTCACAGCAAATCTGTCTGCGTGCCTTCAAAATGAGAACAGTTTCAAATGCTACACTTTGCCATTGTTCAAAATAATCTAAATTTTGTGTATTAGCCTAATTTGCATAAATTAAAATGCTGTAACTTTGGTTCTTGGTTCATTGGATATGGGCATTTCACAAATTTATAAACTGAATTTGAATGACACCACTATCTATAATAGTTTTGAAGCTATTTAAGATTAGTTTATGTATATGCCTAATTTGCATAAATTAAAAGCCTACAACTTTGGTTTATGGTCTTTGGTTGTGGCCATGTCACATACCTACAAATTGAAGTTGGAATGGCACCTCCGTGTATAATAGTTTGGAAGTTATTCAAAGATTTAAATTTTACATATTCACTTGCCTCCATAGCAGCCGTGACTGGGCTTTGATATTTTGCTGGCCCAGAACGAGCGGCCCAGTAAGAATCATTTAGCGAGTCTGGAGGCTGCTACGGAGGCAACATATTCACCTAATTTGCATAAAGTGAAATCCTACAACTTTGTGTCATGGTTCATTGGAGGCGGCTCTGCCACAAATCTATAAATTAAAGTTGAAATGATATCTATATCTATAATAGTTTTGGAGATATTCAACTTTTAATTTTTTAATGCCCCAATTAGTATAATTTAAAATTCTACAACTTTCATTTACTGTGCATCATATTGGCAGGTATCGCAAGCCTATGCATGCAGATTGAAACGTTGTGTCTATCTGCAATAGTTTGGAAGATTTGGAGCTTTTAAAATTTTAATTGCCCCTAATTTGCATGATTTTAATCATCATCATCACTATTCCAAACGATATGCATAATTGCAATGATAAGTCAGTCAATATGGCAATTTGGGGAGTTTTCAGAACAATAGTGTCTGAAAAATACTGCAGACAAATTTGGTCATAAAGAAGAAAGAAAGAATTCTAGGAAAAACAAGATGCGAGGGGCAGAAGGCCCTGAAACTTTACGGGGGGGGGGCCTAGGGCATGCTTCCCCCCCCCCCCCGCCGTGTATTTTAACACCTGAAAATGTACCTATTCAGTATTTTTTTTATTTTTTTGCAACAAATAGGGAAGTAAAATTCGAGACTATTTTAAATTGTTGTGCATATAAATATACACTTGATGAGTGGGGCATGTGGGGAGGTTCTGGGCTACCAGGAACCCCCTGGACAGGCTAGTGCACATCAAGATATTTGGAGAATCAGCTTGTTCATATGAGGGTTATTATAAACGTATTTATTTCAACTGGATTACCTAATTGTTAAAGTTAACTAATCTGGAGGCTCTTCAGTACATATAAAGATACCCAGTAGTATATACAATCCGCGCTGGATGAAACAAAAGACTAAATTCACAGCTTGTACAGGAGTAAAACAACTGATGCCAAATAATGAAAACCTACAAGTAGATTTTGTCCCAAAATTAGTGTATGAAATGCCTAGAATCTGTTATGAATGTCTGAACAGCCTAAAAAATGTATTCGTTATCAGTGTCCGACAAATCATCACAACCTTTCAAGCCAATATTGAATATAATATCATTTGAACACTGAACTATTAAGAGTTGGATTTACACCTGGGGCGAGTAAGTGACACACAGTGCTCAGTAGACGGGCCTTTTGCACCATGAACTTAGGGCAGAACAAAAGGTAATGTTTTGTACCTTCAAAAGGATGACAGCATGCACACGTTGAGACTGGAAGGGCATCGACATGATGTAGATGGGCGTATAAAACGGAGGTGGTCGCGTGTGGCATATGTTTAGGAAACGACAACCATGTTTCTGAGACCAAGACAACTGTTGTCTTGGTCTCAGCATGTTTGAAGTAATGAAGGCCTTTTGTCAACATCTAAGACTAGTAAATTTAATTTAGATTTAAACTGCGACAGGAAATCAGTGTCGCGAGCATCAACCGGGAGGTTATTCCATAAGTTACAGGCAGGTGCGAATCCAGAGGGGGTGCGGGAGGTGCGCCGGCACCCCCCCCCCCCAAAAAAAAACAAAAACACACAGAGACTGGCACACAAACAAAAACATATTTTCTTTGTAACTCTACAAACATTACTAATTAATGTACATGAAAAATGTAATTGCCAGTAAAGTAGTAGCCTAAGTCTGGTTTCAATCCAATAGTGAGTCTCATACCTGTCAAGTCTCCCGATTTTCGACTTGTCTCCCCACTTGGTCATATGAAGGAAAAGTACAAAAAATACACAAGTCTGTCTAACTAATATTGTAAACTGCGAAGGATGCAGACCATTTTCTTTGCCCTTGTGGCTGGGTATACAAAGTTGATATGAATGACTAAATGTTTATTGACTGCGCTGTTACAAAAGTACAGCGATCTGTCAAAAGGGAGAAAACACGTATACAGAGCAACAAACACTGGAAAAACATTAACAGCAATATGAGAAGATCAGACTTCAACAGAAGTCCAAAATGCTTTTGTTCCTGAACATTTCCTATACTTTTACCTTCAAACATTAAACTTGAATGAGACGTGGTATGTCGTTTCCTGTTGATAATAATTTCTATTGTGTGAATTAACTGTCAGGAGGCACTACCTGGACCATTCTGAAGAAGTCGGTAAATATGATGTGTATAATGAGGAAAAATCAGGGAGCTTGATAATGCCATATATCAGTAAATCATATTTTCAACCAAATATCTCAGTGTGTTTGTACAATTATTTGTCTGTTCAAACTTGCATTATTTTGTCCCCAGAATATCTCAGATTTCACCGTTTTACATGCTCAACTTAGAAAAATTGCGGGGTGGGGGATGCCCCCGGACCCCTCTAGTAAAGCTTCGCGCCCCTCAGGCGCTCGCTTTCCTGCGTGGCAGACTGTCATGTTTTTGTTTCTGAATTTTACATTGGACTTGGTAGGGGAACCAAGGCCGCTTCGCAGGCAAGCGCTCTCAACCAGCCAGCTCTGCACAGGTTTTCAGCACCCCGTCTGTAAAATTTCTGGATCCGCCCCTGTGGTGGCTGCTGGGATTGTGCGTTCTTCTCCAGAACAGATTTCAAGTCAGCATTTAGGACTGCGTGCATTTTTATTGTACCTCCTTTAGGTAGTACTATTTTTCTCAACTTGTGGTAACTTTCCAGTTCGCTCAAATGCCACAACGATCCTTGCTTGGTGTGCAAAATATCACATAGATGGCAGCACAAACCAGTTTGTAAACAAGTGCTGTTCACCAGTGTTGGTTCGTTGGTTCAAGTGCAGTTGCGATCCCAGTGGCGGTGTTTCTGACTTCTGTGGCAAAATCTTGCTTCGTGATGTACCTATTAAACGTTTATAATCGTATGCATACCTTCCAACTTCTGACTTCTTGCTTTCCAACGAGTTTTTTTTTTGGGGGGGGGGGGGGTGGTTTTAATAGCTCTATGAAAACAAAACTTTTAAAATTGTGATGGACTGACAATTGACATTGAACATACGAACGCGTCCAGTTTTTCCCAAACCCGAACAAAAGCGATCCCTTGAATAACTACTGTGTTTCGTCGCTGAACGGCCACCCACTCACCCTTGAGCGAATGAAAATTGCTGAATCTCGATTCTGAGAGATTAAATGTGTGCGGAAAAATTGTGCCCGGGGCAAGTAATGTGTTTGCCTGGCCGCTAATAGAATGCTTTGTCTGCAAGGCGCCCATGACCACAACGAAAGAGTCATCGCGCCGAGAACACTCTTGAAGTTAAAGACATCAGAAACAAGAAGAATCGGTGAGCAAGCAAGCGAGCAAGCAAGCAAGCCTCTCGTATTTCCATCACTGTTCAATGAAATTTTCAATTAACTTGACGACTGTATTTTTATCAGTTTATTGTATTTATAAATCATCACCTTCAATTTTATTTCGCTTGATACTCACCTGCATGAAACTGTTCGATGATGCCTACAGGCAGGACTCACCTTATTTTGAGTAGGCATGTGAGGCTGCTAGGCGTCTTGCAGTAGTGCGTTTCCCTCCCCTGCCCGCCCTCCCAATAATTAGGAATATACACTTTACACTCTGATTTAAATGTGGTTGTTCAGAGAGGAACTTTTGGAGTTGGCGAAGACTTTGATTGACGACATTAGTTCCGTAAATGCGAGCGATTTTTATAGGAGGAAAAGACTATATTTGTAGGCCTATATCACCTTTTGATACTGTTAGGCCTACCCATTAATATTTCAAAAAGCTCGGTAGATCTACAATGACCTGGTTATTAGAGAGTTTATAAGAGTGGACAAGTATAATAGAAAATGATGAGTGTGTGGATATTCTGTATTGTGACTCCCAAAAAGCATTTGATAAAGTACCCCACATGCGACTTCTAAAAAAGAATAAAAGTTATGGCATCATTGGAGAAGTACATGTACCCGTAAGTGAGTGACTTCGTAACAAACAGGAAACAGAGGGTAAGCATGTGTGAATGGTAGCCTCTCAACTTGGGCAAAAGTGAGCAGGCCTAGTGGTGTTCCACAAGGCAGTGTGCTTGGACCCTTGCTGTTTGAGATATGTATTAATGATCATCCGGAAGTTAACTGTGGAATTAAAATATATGCAGATGATACAAAAATCTATGTCCGAGCAAATTGTTGGTCGGACTGTTCACTTATTCTGTTGAACATCAACGCAATATTTCAGTGGTCTCATGCAAGATTGGCAATTACCGGTGTTCTTTTATTCCCCCCTCCCCCCCCCCCCAAGGGCACATTTTCCATCTTGGGAAAAGAATGATAAATGAAACCTACATCATGGGTACAGAGGACAAAGCTGTTCAGTTAGATGAAACTGTTTGTAAAAAAGACTTAGGTGTGAGCATTGATCAGTTATGCCTAATTGATAAACATTGCCAGAATATTTCATCTGCAGCAAATAGACTAGTTGGAATAATAAAAACCTTCAGTAACGCTGTTAAATTAACATTTAGTTACAAATACAACGGCTCAGTTAGACCTCGGCTGGAGTTTGCTGGAGTATCCATGTTCTGTATGGAGCTCATTGAGAGTTAAGGAGTCTGATCTGATTAAAGGTGTACAAAGAATTAGTGTCTATAAAATCAAATAACAAATGTTTTATTGTATGAAGCTGGTTACAGATATTGCAAGTAGCACTTACTTCTTTATTGTATTTGTTCACTATATGACCACAAGGTAGTAGATTTACTTATAATTTAATTGTGCAATTTACTTTTCAGGACATTACTTTATTATTTGCTGTTTTAATCTAGTATTTAGCATGTTTTATTCTTGTGACTTAATAAGATTCTTAAATCATGAATTTTTGTGTGTTAAAAGTTTGACTTAAAAGAAATTTTTGCACTCTTTTTCAAAATGTTTATTAATGTGTAATATTCTGAAATCCAGTTCTTTGCGTATTTTAATGTTTTACAGAATTCTGTTGCTGACAAAAGCCTGCCACTCTCATTGATGAGATCTTTTACATACAGAGGTCCAGATTTTATCCAACAATTAAAACACGTTTTCTTATCATGCCTAAAGAGCTTACCTAAATAGCTCATTAGCCCAGAAAGGTTGTGATAAAAAAATCGTAATTATTCATTTTATGTCGAGGGTTTAATGTTTTGCATTCATTAAATGCAATAAACACCTCCTCATAAAAAGTCAGGTAAGTACTTTAACTGATTAAATGAAACTTTTGTTCGAAAATTAGTTTTTAGTAAGCAAGATAAAGTTGCATTCATTTTTCTTAGACATTTCCGGTTATCCTTATGATGAGATAGTAACGTGGATAAGGGGTCCCAGAAGAGCAACAAGATTTTTAGCTAGTACTGAAGAAATGAATCATGAAGAAAGACTCAGGTTTCTTGGCCTGCAAACACTATATATTTTAGAAGACTCCGCGGGGATATAATTCAAGTTTACGAATACTTCCATGATATGTATGGTACAGACTGGAATCTTATGCTTGCCTAAGCTGATAAATTTCAGTTGTGACTTGTGGACATCAGTTTAAAATTATTAAAACACATACAAATAACAGATTAAGAAAACAGTTTTCACTCAAGAATAGTAATTAACTGGAATATGGTTCCCATAGAAATAGTGACAGCTCCATCGTGAACACTTTTGAAAATAGATTATCTAAACATAAGGTAACTCATCAAAATTTATATGGCCAGTGGCATCTAAACATGTCTTTGCTGGTCTACTGTGAACATTATTAAGAGCAGCCTATGGGCTAACCATTGCATTTATTACTGTAACAGTTATCTTTACTCTTTCATGGCCAATTTCGACAAAAGTTGCTCTGAATGGAAAGGAGCAAGAACGAAAACTTCCTACATACCTGGAGAGGGCTCTTCAGTCAGGAGGGCGGGAATAGTGTATTCCAATTCAATTACTTACCGTATGTTGTAATTTACACCCATGTAACGTTTGAACTAGTAGCTGCAGAAAACACCAAATCAGCTTTGGTAAATTAATGTGTATGGGGAAAAGAGTATCCTGAAATTATATTTCTTTAGATGCAATAGAACCACAAAGAAATTAATTAATGAAAATATGCCTACACTGCCACAGCCCTCTACTAGTGGGCCTACTAGTCGTAGTACTGGCTCTAGCCCAGAAGATTTTTTTGTAAGTCTGTTGGGTTGTGTATTCATGTCAACTGAATACACACTGTCAACATTGTTTATTTTGACCTCTCATCGGTTAGAGGGTCATTGACATATTGAACGTCTGAATAACGATACTTGTATTCGTATTCTCTGTATTTGGGGTCTATTTGATTGTAAACTGGCGTTTTATTCAAGCAATTGACTCAGTCCAAAACTTGGCACTGATATTTGATAAACTGAGTGATAGAGTTAGCATAGGCAGTGTATGGAAATTGTAATTTTATAGGCCTATCTGTGGGACAGTAGGGTCTAACGTGGAGGATGAAGGACCCAGAGTCAACCACGGGGCAGTCAGACTAAGACTCCGCGGGATAGGAGCTCTTGAGTCTCGGTTCTTTATACCCGGGCCGAGAATCGAACCTGATGAGGCCTATTGGCCTATGCAAACTAAGAGGTGCAACACAGCAAGACGAGCACGGCGCTACCGCTCAGCCAATCGTCCACCTTGAATAAGTGGAGCTATCACATGGGGAAATTATAACAATGCTGCTTAAATCAGGCAAAAATAGTAGCATCTGCCCATTTGTTTAATTAAATTATCGGACATGAAAAGAGCAGAGAAAGTCGGTGATACCGGCCTTCCGGCAACGCACATCACCGCAGGGTCTAGTATCAATTCGGGTCACCCTATACAAACATAAAACATGGACACCGGGTCCAAGTAACCAATCAGAGCCACCAACACATGTTTACATCGCCGCACGCTTTCCTGCGCCTGTCGTCTGTGTACCGGGGAGCTGTGGGTGTGAGTAGTACTTTTTTCTGGTTCTCACAATAACATGCACAAAAACATTGTTTGAAAATTCATGTTTACTGACTGACAGCTCATTTCAATCAGGTTACAGGGTTTAAAGTGAATCAATCCGAAGGCTGAGCGTGGATATCTGACCAATATCTTCGACAAAGGCAGTGATTCGGCGATCGACTGCCCGTGTTGCAGAACTGCAGTGAGTAGGATCCAAGATGTCTGGTTACACGAGAACAACCAAAACCTATCAATACGGCGGTGGCTCTGGTGGGAGAAAAGTGGTCGAAACGAGAACCGTCACCGGCCCTGATGGCACCCGGACGGAGACGCGTACGTTTGGGGGAGATGGAGGTGGCGGCTGGACCAGCGATTTCGGAGGCGCGGGAGGCATAGGCTTCAAGACCAGCCTCATAGGGGATTTTGGAGGCGATATCAACTCGAAATTCGGCAACATCTCCATCAGTGGAGGCGGTGGAGGGTCTGACTGGCGCGGCGGCCACATAACCGTGAATCGGCCCGAGCCCAAACCTGCACCCAAGCGATACACCAAGGGATGGGGTTCGCGTCGCGAAACCCGCCCACCCCCAGGGCCCCCAATGCAACTGCAGGGGAAATCCTACGAAGAAATCAAGGCTCAGTGCGTGAAGGAGGGGCGCATGTTCGAGGATCCTGACTTTCCTGCCGTTGACTCCAGCATCTTCTACAGCAAATCACCTCCTCGCACTTTCCAGTGGAAACGGCCACATGTAAGTAATATATGTTTTTCTGGGTATTGTTATATAACACATCACTCGGTTACAGCCTGTAGCAGAAGTGGGCTTGTCTACCGTATTCATCCTAATTGGTGTCAGCCTTTTATGACACAGGCAGGGCACCCCAGCCTAGATTCGTCAGCCAGGTTGTGAGCGGAAACTAGGAAATATTGAACATTTTCCCTAGTATGTGTGTTTCTTAGTCTCAGTTATGAGTGACATTTCATTTACAATTAAACTTAAAGTCTGCTAAGAAGGCAATACTGAATAATAATTGTCACAAATTTCTTTCACTCGGGGACACAAATTTTGACAAAAACCAGGCACTTTGTTTATGACACAGGCAGGGCCAACATCTCGCGTACATGGTGCACTCCCCTTTTCAGATCCTGCCTTTATTTGTGTTGTTTTATGGTTCCAAATAAGTACTCAGACTCCTGCAATGAGGTAAATCGTGTGTCAATTGTATATTTGGCACTATGTGTGTTATCTTGAGGACAGTTAGCAACTAAGCATGTTGACTCTTTCTGTGCTCATCACAGAGAAACTTGTGGGGGCCTACTTAGAATCTGAATAATTGCAATGATTTAAGATTTTTCATGAAAAGGCTTTTCAAGCAAGCATCAGCATATCTCTATTTCCAAACAAGAAAAGGAATGCCAGAAGTCAACAGCTTTCCTGGGCATTCATTTGGTACATTGTGCTGAAAGTGCAGGGGATAGCAGTTAGCTTATAATCCAAATTTGGCACTGAGTTAAATGGTGAAAGGTCCCAGTAACATGCTCACTGAGATACCCATTTTATGGTGATTATGTAATGTTTTGGAAACATGTTGTTGACCGACCAGTATATTTAAAGCTAAGTTCACGTGAGTACTATTATTTGGCTGTCTAATTTAGATAAATTGTCCAGACATTAACTCTTGCACAAGCCAGTACAGTGGAACCTCTTTAATATGGACCTCATTAATTCGTATATCTCATTAATCAGGACAATTCTGGAACAGAATTGTTCATTTCAAGTAATAGTGATTCAGTAACCCAGATGCTTCATTAATGTGAACAGTTCAGTGAGGTACAAAGGTGTTAGGATTAACCAGGTTCCACTGAAATGCCTTTTTCTCTTTCTCTTTTTGTTTTTAATTGGTACTTTCACCACAAGTAATTTGGTTTTCCTCTTATTCTTTCATATATTTTTTAATTCATTATCAGCTCAAGGATGGATTTGAAGTATGCATGAGTGATTTATCAGGCATGGCTAGTAGGTAATATAAAGCATATTAGTAAGTTCTTGTGGGTAACAACAGAGTTTTCGAGTAACTGGGCAGCTTACAGTGCACAGTCATAGATTAAAGTACATCATTCAAATCCACAGATGGAACCCTAAAGATAATTGTATGTCTGGTATGTGTACAGACTGTTTTTCTCCCAATAAATTCTCAGTGTGCTAACAATATTTCAAAAGAGTGAGTGTCCAATTTGAACTTGTACTTTGAAAATTGGAAGTTCAATACCATTTAAAAAAAGATCAAAATAATATTGACTTCTTAGCCATGTCTTCATTGTATCTACCGGGAAGGCTGGGGTGCTTAAATTAGAGCATGGATGTGCATTGGGGAGGAATGAGATATGTAGGGCTTTAATGATGAAAGTTAACATAAAATTTAAGTCAAATGGAAGATCCTCCCCCCTTACAGATCAGCACAAGTTCTGAAACAAGCAGGAAAAACCATATATTTCTAAGTGCAAAGCAGTTGCGACAAAGCAGCCCCCTCTTGCATTGTTGTAAAGTTAAATATGCTTACTTAGGTACTGAAAGGAGTTTGTGTTTGACCAAGTTCTAAGGCTTTTGTATAAATTCTTTTATATATGTGTGTGTGTGTGTGTGTGTGTGTGTGTGTGTGTGTGTGTGTGTGTGTGTGTGTGTGTGTGTGTGTGTGTGTGTGTGTGTGTGTGTGTGTGTGTGTGTGTGTGTGTGTGTGTGTGTGTGTGTGTGTGTGTGTGTGTGTGTGTGTGTGTGTGTGTGTGTGTGTGTGTGTGTGTGTGTGTGTGTGTGTGTGTGTGTGTGTGTGTGTGTGTGTGTGTGTGTGTGTGTGTGTGTTATCATTGCTCACCTTCCGGTGCTACAGCTATGCTGTATTAAAACATGTTTTAATAGTGGAGAGGTCGAGTAACTTTTGTCCAGAAACTGTACAACTTCACAATTTCTTTTGACTCCATACAGGGCATTCAGGTAAAAATTTACCTGAATTCTCTCAGCCCAACACAATCTGCACCACCTAACCTAGGCTGACTACCTGTCCATATTTGGAAGGATCATGGATTCAAAAAAATCTTTTCCCCTGTTATAACAATGCCACAGTGATGTATTTCGCTGTTCCACCTAAATTTCACACTCACATGCATCGCGCAACATTGACAGCAAAGTTTTAATGTGCATATGAGTTCTCCTTGGAGAAAAAGAAAACTTTAATCATAAATTTTCTCATAACTTTGGTCACATGTGCCCACAAGTATGTTTTGGATTTACAAAGTGTTGAAACTAATTTCACATACAAAAAAAAAAAGAAGAAATGTTGGCTCATTTCTCACTTCCAAAAAGCATTTAATATTATCAGTTCCCCCCCCCCCCCCACATGTGGATCTTTACAGTATTCATTTATTCTTTTTTTTTTTCAATGCAGGAAGTTTGAATCAAAAGCTGTTGCGCTTTGTTCCTTTTTACATTTTGGAGCAGTAAGGTCTTAACTAGTCCAACAATGAAATTAATAACATTTCCATACAATAAAAAGCTGGCTCTCACATAAAACATGGATCAATGGATTCATGATATATGCCTCTCCTGTGAGAAAATAAATCAGAGACAACAAAACGGAAATGGGCATAGCTAATGCAGGAATTGGGAACAGGGATTGGGAAGCTTCATGCACTTTCAAGCCAACAGAAAGACAGATTAAATACTGTGAATAAATTTATTTTCATGGGCATTAATTTTCAAGGTTTTTGCATTTTGGACCTTTCACTGAAACTTTAAATTCACTATTTTTGTAACAATTCCTATCAATGCCATGTTAAAAATATATTTCACTGGGTTCTTATTTTCACAGTTTTGAAGCATCAGTGAAATAAACGAAAATAAAAACACAGCAAAATTAAATGAATTCACAGTAGCTTATAATAAGATAAGCTCGCATTTTAATAATGTCTCCTCATCTTTTATAAGATAAGTGAAGGCAGAAAAACTGCAGACAGTAATATACCATAAAGATGCGTGTACCTAAAAATATATGGTAATTTTGAAATCTATGTAATTTTTTATGTACATTTTGTAATGGAAATATGTTTCTGGTATATGTGGACTAACCACAGTGTGCAGAGTCAACGAAACATACTCACAAAAATGGGTTTTTGTGCATAACCTGACGAGAACTATGCCAAAAGCCAAGGCGTTCTGCATCAACTGTTGCAACCTAGTTTGGTGTTTGACATCTATCTTTAGAGCAATGAGTAATCAGTGACTGGTGAGCTAGTTGTTCATCTTTCAGGCTGGTCATATATGCAGATTGTCAAGAGTCTTGAAGTAACTTCTGTGCTCTTGCATTTGCAAAATTATTACCTTGCAACACAGTAAATCTGGAGTGTAAAAATGTACCTATTTGGTTATTTTTAACTGTCATCAATAAAACATGATTTTTTTGCAAAATTCAAAGTTTTTATTCCACATATCATGCCCTCTAGGAGCTAAGTGGTGTACTACTACATGGACGTATATCTACATACATGTATATACACAATGAAACATTGAAAGATACACATACTGACAATACATAAGATAACATTACAGCTAAGTACCTAGGCTACAACAAGAGTAGGTCTTACATAAGACCTAATGCCCCACATGTTTGTATACTTTTTAATACCATTCATGCCAGCGCTCTGTTAAATATTTTGGTTCCATCTGTCTGTATGACCAACCATTATCTAAACCACACTCACATACAGGTATATCTGCATATGGTGGCAGTCTTGTGTAATTCATTTACATTGAGACAAAGAGCCTGTCAAGGCTGGCTTTTTTCACATAAAAGGGTGCATTGGATGGTCTCTTGAATGAGGTTTCATTGTCCATGTATATGCAGCAGATTCTCTTGAAAGGACCACTTGCCCTCCACCCCCCCCCCCCCCCCCCTCAGCTTTGACTGGGTAAATGGTCTGTAATTCCATCCAGGTTGTAGTATTGAGCATTGGGTATCCAATTATTAATGGTCAAACCAGTCAGGAAGTGATGAGAAACATGTCAGCATCTACAGATGATAATAATGTTGTCAGTTATGCCCAAGTAAGCAACTTTAGATGTGGTGTGTTTTACATTTTATTGGGCCTTTCCCAAAAGCCCTTCAATGTCAGAATTGTGGGGGTGACATTGGTGTTGTAAAGGTGTGTAAGTTTTTCCCAGGTTTAGATTAGGGCTACAATGTTTTCAGTATATAAATATAAAGGCCAGCCTCTCTCACCAAACAAGTCTCAAATGATAGAAATAAAGTACTCTTGGTATGTTACCTTGGTATGTTGAAGTACTTACAGGATGTGACAGTCTTTTAATGAATGTAATTGTCTCTGATTTTGTAGAAAGCAAAATGCGCAGTCTGATTTTTTGTGGTTAGTTGGTGCAAACAGTATCCAGTGTGTGTTAGTTTGACCTGGAAGTTTTATTCACCATGTAATGCCATTGATACAGCTGTGCCTGGTAAAGGTTGGCTATACCTTGAGGGCGTTTGAACTGTGTGTTCCCAGGACAAGTACTATACAGTTCTTACCCCAAATTTTGTAATTGTGTACACAGGTTACAACTGGAGTCCTAGTATTTCATAATTTTAAAAGCTAAAGATAAGGCAAGTAACTCATGATGAAGTGATGAAATTTCTTAATTTATGTATAATTAATAAAAGGGAGAAAATATATAACTAATTTGTCAATTAATAACCTCCACTTTCACCATGGCAATACTCATTTTTTTTAGGGGGGGGGGTGATGTAGAAAACCAGGTGTGTGTTGAAAAAATGTAGGCCTATTGTTATTGATAATTCTTAGATTTAAAGGTGCTTCACACCAAAACCTCATAATCTCTTAAAGGGTTTTTAAGAGATGTCTTTTCGGTATTTAATTTTTGGAAGTAGATTCTGGGTCTATTTACATGCATGCTTTCTTCGGTAGCTGTTCCAGTCACTTTGACTCTGTACTACAGTGGTACCTGTCTTGAGAGACCCCTCCAATGAAAGACCGCATATCTTTTTAAGACAGCTCTCGCAGAACACTGTGCTATCTTTTCCATGTTATTATATCTCTAATGAAAGACCACCTGTTTTGAGAGACCACTTTTTGACCTGCCCAAGGGCGGTCTCTCAAGACAGGGACCACTGGTTTCAAATGTCTTCCAGGGACTATTCTGACCATTGGCCAATTAGCCAAATGCTAATGTTTCTTGCATTTGGCTAATAAAATGTGTAAATAGCTAAAATATTTTGAAATGAATTATTAAAGGGCAATTACAAAATAATTGAACATTAATGATGCTTATATCCCCTAATACTACGGCTACAAATTTTTCAAGACTAGATCTGCCCATGTGTGCACATATTTCTATTCAATTTAGCACAAACGGCCATGTGCTTCAAATAATGAATCAACCTTGTGGCACATTCTATCTTCTTTTAACCCTTGTCCTCTGAACATGGCCAAAAACACCTTTGTGTCAAATGTCATCAGTCAGTACTTAATTTTTGGAAGTAGATTATGGGTTTATTATAAATGCTTTCTTGGGTAGCCGCTCCAGCTTAAGATGTCGGCACAATTTTTTATTTAATTTGGTACAAAGGTACATGTTTCTTATTTGAAATAATGGATCAATATTGCCACACATTTTATCTCTTTTTAACCCTTGTTCCCTGAATATGACCAAAAGCACCTTGGTGTCAAATGTCAGGAGCTTCCATGTTTTCGAGAAAAAATTATCAAATAGAAACTTTTTTAATGAGAATTATAGATTTGACACATTTGAACAGGGTGTTTTAAAGTAGGTTAACAGCTATCTGGTATTGAGTTAGGTTCTACATGTAGCCTGCTTCAAGGAAAGTTGTTGACTCGGTCTGATGTAGTCAAGAAAGTTTAAAAAGTTCTTCGAAAGATAGGAAACTAAGTTGACAGTTAACTAATGAGACTGATGTAAAAGAAAAAGAGAAACAAAACAGCTTTACACGATCCATGACAATTTAGTGAACAGATAAATATTAATTAAAATCACTGTGTAGGGAAAAAAGGGAAGCACCTGTAGTTTACATGGTGATGGAAATCGTTCTGTCCTGTTCTTTTTAAATTTGAAGGTTGGATCTGAATTTAATTCAGATTTTGAGATTGTTGTTGCCAGAAAGATAGGATGTGTACCCTCTTGCTTCTGTGAACTAGTACACCAAATATGGAACTTGTTTTTCTTTACATTGAGCACAAAATACTCAGTGTTCACAAGAAGCAAAGTTTTATGTGCAGCTGTTGAAGTGCATTTAAGCAGCCTAGTGTACAGGTAGACCTGACTTGGTCATACAATTTACTTAATTTACCTATGGACTACAATTTTAACTAAAAATCTGTGTGCTGTGTTGCTTTTGACAGTAGTGTCTCCTGTAGTCAGTAGATGGCATTTATCCAGATGAGCCCTGGCCAGATTTTTCACCAGGACAGTAATGATAATCAATAAAATAAATATGGATAAAAAACTTGCATTGAAAAAAAAAATTGATAAAAAGAGGATACAAAATTAATAAAAAATAAAGAAAATAACTTGCGACATGCAGCAGGTCTACTGTACAGACCACATTAAGAGTTAAAAAGATTGAGGAGGTTCAACAGCTGTGTTTAATTCCCACCTAATTTAGACCATGTACACATAAGGAAAGCATGATGTATAGGCAGACAGTTCCACTGAGTTGAAATACAGTGTAAGTGGGAGCAGGGGTATTTTTAAATGAAGAAGGGGGAACAATTGACTATTACAAAAACATTTGTGATTTTGCGTATTGATAAACAGTGAGAAACCACTTGACTCGTTCTTGATAACTAATAGATTGGGGAAAGTTCATCCTTGTAGGTTGTGTACATGTATGTACTCATAGATCTAGGGAATGTCCAAAATACCCCATCCCCGTGCCATCATTGATTAGTGTCAAGGCCTCCTCCAGACTTGGATATCCAAGGACAGGACTTCTGTTAACCCCCAAAGGGGGGGTACATTACCCTTTCAAATCATGAAATACCCTCTCAGCAAAATTCAAAGGGTCCCAACTTCCTATATTTTCTTAGTTAATTTTGCAAAATATAGCTAAAAAATTCAACTCTCTTTCAGGTTGGGACCCTCTGAAAAAATTCCTAACGGAAACACTGAAGGATGGCACTTTCAGATGTTCATGATTTGGTGCAGGATATTTTTTATGCTTGTACCTATTCTCTTTTATTTTAAGGCCTGCTCTTTTTTGTGCTAAAAAGAGATCTTTGGCAAACTCATTTGCAGTTTCAAGAATATTTATCTGAATCTTCCAAGCACTTATTACTGCTGTGAGAAGAAATTTAAGTTGTCTGAAGGCAGATGTTCCCTCTGTAAGTAGCTCTAATAGACACATAAATGAACCAAAATAGATGAACAGAATGGTAATGTCTTGCAGGCAGTTGGTAGAGGCCTCCATGTGTCAAAAATATAGATTCATGGCTCTGGTCTGATTCTTGGTTACTATGCACAGCTATCTATGACCTGTGTTGGAGAAGTGTGGAAAGAAGACAACAATGATCATACATGTAAAAGTCATGAAAGCTAAAACAAACACAACTGATTATATTTTGAGTCAGATCAACTGAATGTATACATGTAGAAAGGTCATTGTGCAGAGCAGGATTAATTGTCCTCGGTTATGCACATATTTGTGGGATTGAGGTCAATTGATTTTTACACACAGCAGGTTTGGTCAGTGTTTATGTTGCTCAGAGATCAGACAAAATACTGTGGACCTGCTCATCATGTTAATACTTCAGTGACAGGGTAAAGAAATTCTCAAGCTTATTCTGTTCAATTAAACTCATTTTCATCCAGTGAATGAAAGATCCTGTGTGTACTGCATGCGCAACAATCCCAAAGCATTTGGAAGAAATTAAATCAATGGTTAACTGTGTAATGGCATGACATATATTTATCCTGCTGGGTCCAGGAATTAAGAGAGACCTTGACCCCCATGCTAGACTTTATTTTTGTATAATCACATGATGTATAAATTAGTTCGATTTAGCTTCAGGTTTCCTAGACATCACCTTAGAACAACGGCGCAGTTTGGTCAAGTCTTTCTCTTACCTCTACCCTCTGTCTATTATGACAGTAACTTCTTCCCTCTGCATCCTTTTGGATTCTCCTTTATCTGCCCATATGTTCGTTAACTGGAGATGCATGCAGACGTCAGTGGACTTCTGGTCAAATGAATGTAATTATACGTACAGTGCTATAAGTTGCGTATATTTGGTCGCATTTGCACCAAAAAAATTACACCTAGTGCAACAGCTTTTGGCTAATTCAGTCACAGAGTGTGACCAAGCAAAAAAAGGGGAAAATTTGTTCCATTCCCTTTGTGTAAATTCTGATTTTGAAGTAATCATCTTTCACTAGTATCACAACTACATGTGCCCTTTTCCTTTTATTTCAGCTGTCTATATCCATTGTAAATTTGTGGGTGAAAGTTTTCAGTTTTAATGAAGACAAAATTCTGTTATAAGCAAACTTTTTGCAAAAATATTTTGATCAGGATATATTCTAAAACATGCAAATTTGGCAAGAAATGAGGGGCTGAATATTTTAAAGGTTTTTTTTTTCAGGTTTGCAAAAATTGGTGGCTTTCACACTTGTGAAATTTAAGATGTAGTTCTGGACATTTGTATTTTGGGGGCACTACATTGGCAGCCATGATTACATAGTTTTTGCTATGCAGTCATCTATAATTTGAATGTTTTAACAGTTTACTATTATCGTTAGCCATTATAGCCCAAGCAACCAGCCTCAAGCCAGGCTAGGTGTAGACTTCAAATCAAGAATGGTTGCAGACATATGACGCGTTTGTCATAGTGGTGAAATTGGCATGTAAATATTGTAGTAAGGAACCTGAGTTAGCAGTGGAATTGCCATTTGTCACTGGAAGGGAAGTCAAAAAAAGAAAGAAACTTTGACAAACATAGGAATCTGTGTGATGGCGTTTTGTTAAGAAACAGCCAGCCCATATGCCTATAGCTTGTGCTTTTGCCACTGCTAAGAAAACGGTGATTTCCATGACAACATTGTTGAAGTTTTAGTCTATAACCCCCAGCCCAGCTTGCCACTGGATGCAATAGTTGTAACCTTCAATGCAAGACTCATACATGTATTCTTTGAGATGTGACTGCAATGGGTGTCCTGGAAATACTATATCATGGAACTCGGCAAAAGATTTGCTGAATGCCATGACACATATAAGACACTGTTTCAACTGTTGGTAGTTCTTTTTGTGATAATTAACAATGTACAGCAAATTAGAAAATTAATTGGTAACTGAGCTGAGCCCCGAATGGTAACAGTAAAAGGTTGTGAATGAGTCAACAGTTGAACTGATTAAACACAGAATGTGAAACAAAATGTTAGTAGACTATACTAAATCAGTAAATAACAACACTCACTTAGCACTGCCACACTGTGCCAAGAATATTCACTGGTCTGCAATAAAATTATCTTCCTTGGACCTTCCCTCAA
Source organism: Hermodice carunculata (assembly GCA_964020975.1). Taxonomy (NCBI): domain Eukaryota; kingdom Metazoa; phylum Annelida; class Polychaeta; order Eunicida; family Amphinomidae; genus Hermodice; species Hermodice carunculata. The sequence goes on along the minus strand of OZ026615.1, from coordinate 75,151,411 downwards.
CAAAAATTCCCCTAATTTACAATGAAAGCATTAGAATTACAGCTAAAAATATATACATTGGATGCAGGGACTCTGGAAGATGTCTGTGGTCACAGTTGGTTAACATGCTCCATTTTGCATGCTAAATTTTGAAATTTTCCACCTGGGGTGAGGGGTGGGTTGGGGGGGAGGAGGCACGCCGCTGGATCCCCACTGAAGAATAGCTTTGTGCCCTGTGGGTTCTTGCCACACATGCCACTGCAGGCTGCTCCCATCAAAGAAAGAGACAGCTTACAGCCCTGATTATTTGTATGTAGGCCAAGACAATCCAAACATTTACCTGGATAATTTTAACTTTTTCAGTGCCAAATTTTTGGACTGAGTCAACAGCTTTCCTTGGCACACTTTGGGTGCAGCACCCAAAGCTCACTTAGGAATGCTATAGATTGGGGCTATTATTATTATATTCCATGTAGCTACAGATATATTGGTACTTGAATGATAGTTCTTTTTACATGGAACTTGGAGCTAGTACCCTTATTGCAATTCATAGCAGTTTGTTTAAAGTAGTGTTTCCAGTAGGAATTTTTTCAGGGGGTCACAAAAAGGGAAATTCAGCGAGGAGACAGGATTTTCAACAACTTTACATGTAAAAAAGAAACCCTGTGACCCTGGCTTTAGAATTTTATCAGAGGGTATTTCAGGCTTTGAAAGGGTAATATACCACTTTCTAGGGATAAAAGAAACACTGAAAAGAGTTAATACTGTGTCAAAATCTAAATATATAGAATTCTTTCATTACAACAGATACTATTCATACAGAATTGTGTGACTTAATTCTGTTTGTGGCCCCTGGTGGGGCTGCAGACAACAATTATATACACATTGTCCTTTTAGTTTTGGAGCTGGAGTAAGGAGGTGACAGAAGTGCTGATAAATACAGTTTTGCATATTGTTTTGCTGAACTTATGCACTATTTTGGAGGTCAGAGAGGTTACTGAATGCTATTGCAGAAGACAGAGACATGTCCAAATTTGCCTTCATTGGTGCCCTGTCTGCAACTGGTATCGATATATGGTGCACTTTGCCCCATATTCTAAGGTTCAGTGGTAAATGCAACTGCAAAAAAAGCTCCATCTATGCATTCTCTCTGATAATTAAAGGTTCACTTTCAGTATTGTTTACTGGACAAACCCATATGGAAACTCACTTTGAGCAAGTGGCTAGTTGTAGAGCATGGTGTGCATTAAAGTATTTTATCTAGGCTGATAACATGATGACATTGATTCATTGGTGAGGCTGTCCAAAAGGTCATAGGTGACATAGTGTGTAATTTGGTGTGAACAGCGACAGTTTGGTAGATTCATGTGACCCATGGCCCCAAGCTTACTCTATGATTGAACTATCCTAGATGAAGATGGAGAGTTGTCAGCCAGCATTGTATTCCTAAACAGAAAGGGTACCAGGAAAATCTGTATCCAGGTAGTTTCACTCTCTTCAACAAGATCATGTGGATTCATGACAGGTAAATGTATGTATGTATGTATATGTTTGTATGTGTGTGTGTGTGTGTGTGTGTGTGTGTGTGTGTGTGTGTGTGTGTAAGAGAGAGAGAGAGAGAGAGAGAGAGAGAGAGAGAGAGAGAGAGAGAGATTTTCATTATTTCTTTTTCACCCATATCCTTCTGCTACAGCAAAGAGATATACATGCTTAATATAGAGTTCCATTAAATGTAACCAGTCAGACTTGTTGGACACAATGGAAGTGCTGGCGTAAGCAAATCCTGCATGCTGTGGCCATCCTGTTGTTGAAAAAGTTACCATATACAGCAGGTGATCTTTCACCACCTGCAGGTAAATCAACAAGTTGATTAACTTGTGTCTCCCCAAAAATGTGGCCACAAAGAGCAAGTGGCTGCTTGTGGCACTGGCCACATACAACAGGTACCACTGTACATGCATGTTCCATTGTGAACAGGGAGGACTGACTGACCTCTGTAACTCTATCCTCCCCATATTATTGTGTAACTTTGTAGTTTGTTATCAGTGGGGGGTGAGACACTGACAGAGTATTATTACTTGTTTACTCTGGTTCATAAAACCAGACATCAGACTTGAGCACTTGAAATGCGACACCTGTTTGTTCAAAAAAACATCATTGGATGGGGGGTATATCATTTCAACTCCTGCCAAGGGTCAACCTTGGAATGGACACCATTGGCACTTATTATGCATGATCTCAGAAGACTGGTCATCAGTTTCTTCATTTATATTATAATCAGGGTTTTAGTAACACAAATTGCCTTTTATTTTTTTGGGACTAGTGGAACAATTAATGGATAAGAAAATTTGTTTGGTCACTTGCCCAAGATGATCAGGTAAAAGGTCCATTGACAAAATGAAAAACATCACATTTGATTGGTACCTGGGCATTTCTTCAGATACTCGTACTTGAGGGCAAGTTGTCATTTTGGGGGGACTAGCATTAGTAAATTTACTGTTATAAGTTGTATTAAATGGTGAGCACCATAAAAAGTTTAATGTGGTTATGCCACTGTACATATTATCTCTCTTTAAAGCCCAACTTCCTGAAATGGCCCTCTTACTTTTCAGACTTATGGCATTTTATCTATATAATAAACAGTTTCAGCATTAATTTGTGTAAAAAAATAGTGCTTAATATATATAGATGGGAGGTTAGAACTTGTCTAAATTTACAAATGTCATAACACCCTGCATGCTTAGGGATGGATCAACATTGTCATCATTTTTGAATTAGTATTTAAGGGATTTCATACCCCCCCCCAAAAAAAATTAGTACTTTAAAGATGATGATTTTCTCCAAAATTCATAGCAAAATTGCACAAAACAGGCCAAAAATTGACCATCATTTTCCATGTTCAGTGAAAGAGAACAGACCTATTAAACCCTCTCCCCTTTGCGTACTGTAAGTACTAATTAAAAAATGATGAAAATGTTGAACCATCCCATAAATATGACCAATATGGTGACTTGAGTACAAGCCAGTTTAAATGATGAAATACAGAAGAATTAACTGTGCATTTCTCAGACTGCAAGACCAGCTGAGTAGGTTTAACTGAGGTGATAAATTTGATCTGTCCAAATTAGAACTTCAGATATTCAGCACTGATGACAGACTGGGGGTTTGTTTTGAGTGATCCGATTCGTTCAAAGGTCAAAAATAATTTATATATTCATGGTATACATTTATTCACATGGTCGCCATTAAACACAACTCATTCAGTAAATACCACAATGAGAGGGTGTGTGGTGGTGGTGGCACGTGCGGTTAAAAAAAATGTGTGCATACACACACACACACACTTGTAACACATACCATTTAGCTTCAAGGTGCCATTGTAGCAATCAACTGCCATTTTTGTCAGCATGGTGTTGTCGGCAGGGTGACTTTGCTATATTAATATTGTTCATTGTTTACAGCTATAGTTGATGTAGGAAATGATTGAAAAAACTCCATGATGCCCCTTGATGATGACAGAGCTGGAAAACTGTCTGTCTCAATTTAACAAAAATTGCTTCTGTACATGTCAAAAGTGAGCAACAGCTATTATTGTTGAGTAATTTTTTATATGAGACAGTTTACAAACATGGTTTGTTTATTTTGACAGTGCTTATCTCAATGTTGATGCTTTTCTTTCAAAATTAGCATTCATACATAACGTACAAAATTTTTGAACTGAAAATGTACCAAAGAAAGCTTAGTATATTGACCTAATCACTGGTAACAATTCCACAGCACCCTGGGAATTTTTGGTGCACAGGTATTCAGGGTTTCTGCCAGAGTTTAATTTTAGGGTACTCAAATACAGCGGTACCTGCTGTGTGTGGCCACCCCTTCTGCCAAGAAAAAAATGGCTACATACAGCAGGTGACCTGTCACCACAGGTAAATTTTACAAAGAAATTGACTCCTATGTCAGAGCCTAGTGACCACAAAAAGCAGTTTGGCTGCTTACGGCAGTGGTTGCATACAACAGGTACCACTGTACATCATATTTTAAAGTAAATGTATGAAGCTAAAGACTTTATGGGGAATTTGGAGTAATATATGCCAAAATTTTACTTTTTTGCCAAAATTTTAGGGTAAGCAAAAGTACCCTTGACGTTTTTAGGGTATGCTATTTTACTCTTACCCCCTGGCGGAAACCCTAGTATTTGAGCTATATGTACATGTTCATTTTGCTGTGATTTGGAAAACCCTGCTCTCATGGAGTCAAAAATGCAATTAGAGAACTTGCTAGAGGCTTTATAAGGGACCAGAATAAGCCACAAGTCTATGGCATGAACTTGAAGAGCCTTGTACTGTGCCAGGTTACCAATTATTTATAAATTTGTCCATCAGATCCCACAAAGATAGCTGTACATGTATGGTGAAACCTGGCTTGAAAAACCACTCATACGAATAAATGCAAACTGTGTGTCCTCTCACAAGACAGTAGACAGAAGGGAAAAACATGAAAAGTACCAAACTGTGCTGAAAAGGTGGGCGTTCAAGATGAGTGAGCTGTCAGTGGAATGGTCTGTCAACCCAAGGTTCACTGTAGATGCAGGTGCAACTGATTACGAATTTATAGATATGCATGTGATGATGTAATGATAAGCAAACCAGCAATTGCACAGAATGGCAAAAATTTCATCAATCCACCTTGATTTGTGTAACCCTTTGTTCCTGTTACTGCCTGGCTGTACAGAGTGTTTGGGGAAGGGTAGGAAGACAGAGATTAGGGCGTGGGTTGGGGGCAGTGAAGGTGGTGTGCTGTCTGAGGGTCATGTCAAGGAATTGTTCTTAGCCCAGTCATTTTCTGAAAGCAAAAAGGAAATAAAAACAATGATCCAAGCTGCACCGTGTTCCTAATTGTCAATCAGATTGTCAAAGATGAAAGTGGTCCGAACTTGCATCTATGCCACATATATGCAGAAAACCCTCTGAGTATCATGTAGGATGATGTTGGAAAACGTGCATCATGAAGGTTACAAGGGTTGTGTGTATAATATATGTGTGTGTATATATATAGTGAAACACTTTTCGTCATTGATGTCTTCGAGGCAAAATATTGATTTCACACACTGACATATTTTTATTGCCAGTGTTGGGGTATCAATCACAATTGCTCTACTGTTTGTTGTCTTTTTTTGGTGCTTACCAGACCTCTAAATTAATCTTGGTCCCATTTCAGCCATTCAGTAGGTCTACCTTCAGGAAATAAAATGTCACTTGTACTGGCTCCTTCATTCCCTCGGCAAGTACCGAGTGGCACATTTTATCTTAGCAGAGTGGCCCACCTCTGCCTGACACCATATTATAATCTTTACCACCCTGCCATATTAATGTCTGCCCCTCCCCCATTAGACTGAAAAGTAGGTCGTATTTTTACCATCATTTCATCAAAGTTACAATTTTTTTGCCCAGGTAATCATTGAAAGACCCCCCAAAAATTGTGCAAGTTGTAAGGGTTAAAAGGTAATATTTGCACCTGTGTGAACAAAGAAGAGTCAGGTTGTGGGTTGATGAAGGCAAAGTATTTTTTTCACCCCTCTGCAGATGTATTTCTGGAAACTAGATCATAATTTTTTATGGCAAAGTGATTGGTGGGGAGTATGTGTTGATTTTGCCAAAGTTAGCCTCATGCAGCTAGATAATGGGAATGTTGCCCAATAGGTGACTAACACTGAAGTTAGGCCACAGATCATGTGTTAAAATGTCTGAATGACAAGTGGTATATGTATTTACAAGAAGCTAACTTTCAAATATGAAAATACAGCCCCTCCCTCCCCACTGAGATTTAATCCAACAGCATCATCTGTGCAAACTGTCTTTATGTGCCAGTCCATGAGTCTTGTTCGGTAGATTGCTGTGTACCTGTAGATAAGCAGCAGTTGGTAATGGTAGTCCCTGACCAAATCAGCCAGCTGTGTCTCATTTGTCCCAAGTAAGTTCAGGAAATAGCTGAACACATGAATCATGCCGAAGCCATGTACAAGAGGAGTCTCTCTGGTAGCCAGTTCTCAAGAGGCACCCTCCACATGGATATCCTCTGAGCCCACAAAAAAACTTAGTGTCCTTTTGTATTTTCATCATCATTACACTGTTCTTGGCAAGACAGTCAAAAATTTTCACAGCAAAATCTTGAAAAACTGTTTGCAAACTAAAAAATTATCTTTGCTGAAGGGGGAAAGCTAATGACCCTAATGAGGGTAGACATGGGGGGGGGGGCGCAGTCAGTGGCAGGAATGTTAACTCTTTCAGTACTAGATTGTAAATTGAGTCAACAGCTTCACCCAACACACAGTGCACCTGAAGGATGCAGAGGAAAGTTATTGACCTGGCCATCCCATTTTTCTCTGGAAGTATGGGTATGCTGGCACTTTAACTCTTTCAGTATCAGTCACATCTTGAGTCTATCTACTTGTGTCAAACTAGTCTGAATTATCATTAGGATCCCAGATTCGTATTCCTCGTAAAAAGACCTTTCATTCAAGTACCAGGATGCTTGTAGCTCCAGAGAGAAGATCCAAGTTCAACTGCTTTTCTCAGCATGCGCGCTGAGAAAAGCTGTTGACTCAGTCCAAAATTTGGCACTGAAAGGGTTAATGTTAATTTTTTGTGAAATTTTACTTAGAAGGGTGTCTTTTTTATGAAAATCCGGTGCAGAAATGAAATAAATGGTGAAAAGTGCTCAAACGTGAAAGGACCCTCAAGTTCTTTTGGGCCTACAGCTAGGATTAGCAGTCAGGGAATGGTACATGTATTCTGGGTTGCTGTTAGTGGCACATTAGATGCTGTAATATGTTAACTTTATAAGGTATATGTATACATAGCATGGGTAGACTGCAGTCTAGTGCACACATGTACTCACAGGAGACTGAGACTGGAGGCAAACTGGTTTAACTGTGTGGCATTGAATGTGTTGCAAGATAGTGCTGTGCATTAGATGTTTGCATATCTCAAGGGATAGATGTATCACAGAACAGGATAGATACAATGGCATCACCCGAGGAGGTCTCAGTACTTTATATATAAGCTGTATGGCATGTCGATGTTGTAAATAGTTCTGCCAGGCACGCAAGCTTACATACTTCAGGGAAATACTAATTAAAGTTAATTGCATGTAGTAGTGCAGGTTTCCAACATCTGAATTGTATGTATAAATACTTGCTAGGATATAATATTTACAATACCAGTTAGGGTCAATCGTTCCCAGTGATCTGGCAAACTCAGACCAGGAAAAAATTGTGATGAGTCCTGTATGTATGTGACTGAGTATCTTAGAATGAGTGAAGAAATCTGTTTCTGTAAATTGACTTATTTTCAAGTGTACCAATTCGGGTCAGCGTCAGTGCTGGTCTTGGCAAAGGCGTAGTTCCAGGTCTTGCAAATTCAGTTGGCACTGCATCTACTAACTTTGGCAGTGTTATAAAACCTTACTTTGCCACGGTAATACATGTATAGGATTTCTTCCACAAAATGTGCTAAGCACAGCGTCGTGCTCTCTGTCATATTGAATTCGGCCTGTGTCAGTTGCACAAGTTTGCCACTGCCTTGTAGCCTCCGCTTTTGGTTCCTTTGGGAAGAGAAAAAGGTTGGACCCTTTCTTGTGGGTATTAACGCAACCATCGACAACACACCTTTTCACCATGGTGATGTTTTTGGACTGACTCGCCTGGAAAACAAGTACCCAGAATGCAGCCATCCCTGATTTGCTCACTACATATATGTTGGGAGCCATTACTCCATGTGCAGGTGAACAACCGCTTACAACTGGGAGGATGGCAAATTGTACCAAAACTCTACGAAAAACGGTTTATAGTATATTTCGAATGGTTCTATTATCAAATGTTTCTACCAATTGATAAAGTATAGTCCATAAATACACTTTAGAAGCATTTTGAATGATTCCTCCCAGAGGCCCTTTAAGAAGGAAGAGGGCAGACTAGAGTAATGCTTCCATGCTTCATGGGTTTGCAGTACATTCTTGAAGTACAGTGCAGTGGTCCCTGTCCAGAGGGTCCACTGCAATAACAGTCCATCTGCCTAAAAAGACAACATTTCAGTATTCTTTCTGTAAAAATGCATTATTTGCACATCCTACGAGAGGATTTTGTCTGGAGGGACAATTTGGTCATTCCATGGGTAGTTGTTTAAAGCAGGTTTAAATGTATGTCAGGGATTATTATGTCTGTTCCAAAACAGACATTCTGTTTTTGTTGGGGTTCTTTATTTCTTTCCATCATTATTCTTTACCAGCAATTGTGTCTGACAATTTTCTCAGATACTTTTGCATTTGGAAACTTGAAATGATTATAGCTCTAGACATGAAGTCATGTCTTTATAAAAAGGGTGATGATTTTGAAAATTATGCAAATTACGGCCATTTGAAAATGGAAATCTTGAATAACGTAAAAACTGTTATAGGTACAGGTAACCAATCCAACTTTAATTAATATGTTTGTGACACTGCACATTTTTGTAATTTACATGCGACTTTCAAAGGTCAAGGGTTACTTGGCCTTTCAAAATTTTTATCTTGCCATAAATGGGTTAATATTTTGTCTGATTTTCATGTTGGGCTTAAAAAAGGGATATTGTAACACAGTACATGTAACCTCTAAAGTTCAAAGGTGAAGGTCATTTGGACCTTTGAAATTTTCATCCAATTCTAATCATGTTGGACTGAAATTATAGGTATCGCAACACTGCACATTTTTGAAAGTTACATGTGACCTCTAACATTCAAAGGTCAATGCCATTCGGACCTTTGAAGTTTTCATGTAACCAAAACTTTGTCAATTTTCATCCAATTTCAGTCATCTCAGGCTCAGTTGCAGGTATTGCAAGTTTGCACATTTTTTAAAATTTACATGTGATCTTTGAAAATGAGAGGTCAATGTCATTTGGGCTTTGAAATTTTCATCTTTGCCTCCTAAGCAGACTTTCTTGGGGCGATACACTATGTTGGCCCCCAGCTGGGGGGTAGTAGACCGCCAAGAACGGATGTTTAGCAGGCAATGTTCATCCAGCCATATTTACAAATTTTGAAGGCACACAGACAAATTTGCTTTAGAGCAAATCTACTTTCCTAGTTTTAGCTGCACTGACGGAGTTAGGCTAAATCTTTTTTTTTTTTTCTTCTTTAATATGAGGTGGTCCTGAGGGAAAGTTAATTTAATGGTTCACTTGTCTACATTTCTGATTGATCCCTGTCCGTCTGTTATAAGCCTGCATGGAAAAACAACAATTTATGGCTGCCCCAAGGGTAAATGGTTGAAACTTTTATTTACTTAGCCAGATTGGTTGCCTCAAAAGCAGACCATGTTGTGTGTTATCTCTACTACACTTGGGTCTGCTTTGGAAGCAACCTGATTGGAAATTTCACTTTTCATTGGCTAGCAGCTGTGACTTGGTGAGGCCTGATAGGGAAGTATTTAAAAAGGCCAAGAGGCAGTATTCCATGCAGGGGCTTTACCATCATGATGAGTATGTGTTTGCTTATGGCTCTTTGTGGTTATGCTCACAGGTATCAGTGACAAATTTGTTCTTTGAAGCATATGTTGGCACCTTTTGCAATATCAAATGATCAGTCTGTTTCATTTTAAAGGGCATAGCAAATATGCAGACAGACCATTTGTTGCTTTTTATGGAATTTTTTGTTAGGACACAGACCATGAAATAGGTGGGGGGTTTTTTTTGGTGGCCAGTTTGTTGTAATCAAACGTGGGAAACTTCTCTTGGCACAGCTGCATGAATCATCCGAATAAGAAGTGCAATATTTTCAGCAACACAATAGAAGTACCTTATGGTGATAAACCTGTTACTTATATCTGTATTGCATTTCTTGTAACAAAATGGAAGAAAATACTGGAATTCCCCATGAAAAGAGCTTTCAAAATTTGTCCAGTTTTGCTACTGTATTGCTAACACATTTTAATCTCCAGACACACGTCAATACAGTAAAACCTGCTGTATGTGACCACCCCTTTTGCCATAAAAAGTGGTCACATACAACGGGTGGTCTTTTAAATTTACAAAAAAAATTGACTCCTGCGCCTCAGAAATGTGGCCGCAAACAGGAGGGGGTCTCTCATGGCAGTGATACATATACAGCAGGTACCACTGTATACATTGCAGACCAGCAATTTTAGCACATGTAACACAAATTGGACCAGTTCATGATGTGCAGCCACAAATTAGGGAATTTGGGTAACTTGGGTAAATAAACAGTTTTGTACCAAGGTCTGTATTATCCTGATTGGCATGTCCAATCAGTGAGTATTGTGGATTTGAAAAACAGTCTGTAACAATTTGAAGGTTGGATGCTATTTAGAGTTGCATTGTCCCCTTTTTGAGTGTCTGCATGGTGGGTCTTACAGAATCATTGGGGTTTAGGTTTATTCCAGTAGACAGAATTAACCTTGAGGGACCTAACACTATCAGCATCCAGCTTTTCCTACCTTATTTATATAAAACACAGATAAAACCATGAATTACATTTGATGGTAAACAAGCAGCACTCTGCCATCATTCAATTAAACAGTGCTGCATTATCATTTTAAAAAAGCTTAAGGATAAGACATTATTATGTGTTTAAATTGCCTGCAAAGCGGACTCTAATGTTCTTGTTTATGTATGTAGTTGTGTAGCACTAGGCCACTTCGCATGCAAGTGTTTACATGACAGTCTGCAAAAAAACCAGGCTGATACCATGAAGGCAAATTATATGATTTGTGTAATGTTGACTATCCTTGGGTCAGTCTAGGTGACCATTGAGATAGCCGGTATGGGTCACATTTAAAATGGTCTCTCTTTTAACTCAAATACTCCACCAACCTTCTGTAAATTTGTGTGAAAATGCACAAAACATTAAATTTTGTCTTTTTGGTTAAATTTACTTACCTATGAGAAAAAAAAATATTGCCAAAATGTAAACCATAAAGTGCCACTGTACACTACACAGCTGCACCAAAAGGATGAAGCTGCAGAACATGCTGAATAATGTAACCAATGAAAATGACCAGTAATGATCCAGTTGTAAATTTATGTGATCTGCGTATTTTTTTCGTTGAAAATAAATAAACATTGCAAAGGCAATTAGTCAACAGCTTTCCATTGCACACTCTGGATAAATTATCACCTACCGTGTAAAGTTCACTAGGGAAAGCTCTTGGCTCAGACTAGTTTGTATGTTTTATACTGAATACTTCAACTTGCAGATTTCCTTCATTCGATTGAGTACATTGTAGCATTGACTTCAGACATGACGTGCATGTGGAGCATGACCTGGCTTAAAGGACCAGCCCCAGGGATTATCCAGTTTATCTTGGCTTTCATTGTGGGTGCAAATAACGAAAGTGTGTTCAACTTAGAAGCACAGTATCATTATGGTTGGGCCATGGGCATGAACAGATGTGAGCGGTCCTGGAAGACACAGACTTTTGTATTTGTTGTACTGTTAGACTCATGTGATTGCAGTGCATGTACATGATTAATTCACATTGAGAGACCAATCCAATGCGAGACCACCACCTGCCCACAATTGTCAGGTCCCCAGAGTTATCTTTCTCATGTTCTCACCTGCTGTAGGGATGCTCTTGCAAAGGAAGGATTACTGTATAGGATCTACCAAGGAGACTGCAAGACTGATTGTCTTAAAGGGCTCCATGGTATATTATCTCAGGACCGAGCAAGGGTCACAATAGCTAGAAGTTGAAGAAGTTCGACCGGTTTCGTTGTGTTTCACAACTCGTCAGGAACTGTGGGCTAACCGACGTTACGTCTGATTTATATGCCGAGGGGTAACTTTCTGTTGTCACGTAAAACACGCTATTGTGATTGCGTAACACAGAATCTCGGTTCTACCAAGACGTTATTGTCAAGGTGAATTAGATTCAAAAGAATTTGAATCCTGGCAGGCCAATAAAATAAGGACTGCCGTAAAAACAATGCTGGGGGTCAGCAAGTGTAATTAATCAGACATCTAGGTGGTGGTACTACCGTACCATGGTATATTAATTACATCAGACAAAACCACATACCGGTAAACTGTAAATGGTTTAGGACCACAAGACTTTGGAAACAGGCCGTGTGCAGCTATGAATGAGGCCGTGTATGTATGATGTACATGACATGCTATCTCCTCTGAATAAACTTGTGTACTTTATCTTTTTTTGTAATAGAACTGTTAATATTGACTCAAGTAGATAAAAGTACGAAGTAGTGCTCATTCTGGCCAGGTTGAAATAAGGTTGAATTGTATTGGTACTGAACTCAAGTGACCTGTCAAGAGATCATACTCAAAAAGTTTAATGATCCTTCAGTATATTTTATGTCACATATGTCAATTTGATCATTTTAAATGTAAAATTGTATGTTTAAAATCTATATATGATTATATAAATCTTTATTTGTACACAATTCAATGTAGCATGCTTTGTACGGGTTAATTGTAAAGTGCAAATATTGTAATGATACCTTGTACTTCATGCTCAGATGTTAGTCCATTGATAAAGACAGGAAGTACAATAGGGTCAGGAAACAAAACACATGCTCAAATAAAAAAGAAAATCAATTTGTATGTCTAGGAAAGTAATAATGTCCGAACATTCAGCTCTTATACTATCATCTCTCATGAGACACAGTTCCTGGACCATATTTGCTGTACATATGACATCTGATGATATGTGTGTATTATGATTGTCTAGACAGCATAATATTTTACAAATGCAATGAACGAAGTGCTAGATACAGTAATTTAGATATATGAACTGATCATATAAAATTTATGTGAAAAAAAAATATAGTAGCTTTTAAAATGCTGTATTCATGGATGGCCGTGATTGTATAGTGCTAGAAATGCAATGTTTTATTCAGAGATTCGGTCAGGACTCTGCTGCTAAAGGCATCCCTTGCCACTGGTCTTGCCTGGTTTTTTAGCTCAGCTGACTTGTCAGTCAGCTGAGCTTATCTTATGGTCCTCCGTCCGTCGTCCGTCCGTCCGTCCGTCCGTCCGTCAACAATTTACATTTTCGACTTCTTCTCCGAAACCGTCAGCCAGATCCACTTCAAACTTGGTGGGGATGTGCCTTGGGAAGAAGTCTACCAAGTTGGTTCAAATGGTCACGGTCCAGTGATTTTTGGATTTTTAATGAATTTTTTTGTTCTTTTTTGGGCAAATCTTAAAAAATCTTCTTCTCTGAAACCACTCACCCAATTACTTTGATATCACACAGGAACACTCCCTGGGACACCTAGTTCTTAATTTGTTCACCAGGTGGCGCTGCAATTTTTTTCTATTTTTTTAATGAATTTTTGTGTGTTATAGCTATTTTCGACTTCTTCTCCAGAACCGTCACTCAGATTAAGTTGAAACACAGTGGATATGTTCCTTGTAGAAGGGTCAAACAAAGTTGTTCACTATGTGAGAATGCTGCTGATTCCTGATTTTTAACGATTTTTTCAATTTGGGTACTTATCGGTCATTGCAGCTTTCCTATTGATTACTGGAAGTCAATGGGCATTCTAATGCTGATTCACATTTTCAACTTCTTCTCCAAAACCGTCATCCAGATTAACTTCAAGCTTGGTGGGGATGTACCTTGGGTGGGTGTCTACCAGGTTTGTTCAAATGGTCATGCTCCAATGATTTTTGGATTTTTAATAATTTTTTTTGTTCTTTTTTTGGACAAATCTTAAAAAATCTGTTTTCTCCAAAACTGCTTACTCAATCACTCTGATATCACACGAGAAGACACCTAGGGACTCCGTGTTCTTAATTTGTTCACCAGGTGGCGCTGCAATTTTTTACTAATTTTTTATGAATTTTTGTGTGCTCTAGCTATTTTCGACTTCTTCTCCAGAACCGATACTCAGATTAAGCTGAAACGTGGTGGATATGTTCCTCGTAGAAGGGTCAAACAAAGTTGTTCACTATGTGGGAATGCTGCAGATTCCTGATTTTTAACGATTTTTTCCATTCGGGTACTTACCGGTTAATGCAGCTTTCCTATTGATTACTATGGAAGTCAATGAGTATTCTAATGCTAATTCACATTTGCGACTTCTCCAAAACCGTCATGCAGATTAACTTCAAACTTGGTGGGGATGTACCTTTGGTGGGTGTCTACCAAGTTTGTTCCAGTGGTCATGTTGCAATGAATTTTGGTTTTTTTATGATTTTTTTTTTCAAAAATCTTTACAAAAGTTTTAATAGGAAAGTTTTAACATGGGAATTTCTTGTAATGGTTGTAACTTTAAAAATTTTGGCCAGATTTACTTCAAACTAGGTGGGGATGTGCCTTGGGTGAATCTCTACCAAGTTTGTTCAAATGGTCGCGCTCTATTGATTTTAGGAACTTTTATGATTTTTACCTCAGCTCACTTGTCAGTCAGCTGAGGTTTTTTGAGGGTCCGTCGTCCGTCCGTCCGTCCATCGTCCGTCCGTCGTCCACAATTCACATTTTCGACTTCTCCGAAAGAAACCGTCCACCAGATTTACTTCAAACTTGGTGGAGATGTGCCTTGGGTGGGTCTCTACCAAGTTTGTTCAAATGGTCACGGTCCAGTGATTTTTGGATTTTTAATGAATTTTTTTGTTCTTTTTGGGGTAAATCTTAAAAAATCTTCTTCTCTGAAACCGCTCCCCCAATGACTTTGATATCACACAGGAACACTCCCTGGGATGCCTAGTTCTTAATTTGTTCACCAGGTGGCACTGCAATTTTTTCTAATTTTTTATGAATTTTTGTGTGTTATAGCTATTTTCGACTTCTTCTGCAGAACCGTCACTCAGATTAAGCTGAAACATGGTGGATATGTTCCTTGTAGAAGGGTCAAACAAAGTTGTTCACTATGTGGGAATGCTGCAGATTCCTGATTTTTAACGATTTTTTCCATTCGGGTACTTACCGGTTAATGCAGCTTTCCTATTGATTACTATGGAAGTCAATGAGTATTCTAATGCTAATTCACATTTGCGACTTCTCCAAAACCGTCATGCAGATTAACTTCAAACTTGGTGGGGATGTACCTTTGGTGGGTGTCTACCAAGTTTGTTCCAGTGGTCATGTTGCAATGAATTTTGGTTTTTTTATGATTTTTTTTTTCAAAAATCTTTACAAAAGTTTTAATAGGAAAGTTTTAACATGGGAATTTCTTGTAATGGTTGTAACTTTAAAAATTTTGGCCAGATTTACTTCAAACTAGGTGGGGATGTGCCTTGGGTGAATCTCTACCAAGTTTGTTCAAATGGTCGCGCTCTATTGATTTTAGGAACTTTTATGATTTTTACCTCAGCTCACTTGTCAGTCAGCTGAGGTTTTTTGAGGGTCCGTCGTCCGTCCGTCCGTCCATCGTCCGTCCGTCGTCCACAATTCACATTTTCGACTTCTCCGAAAGAAACCGTCCACCAGATTTACTTCAAACTTGGTGGAGATGTGCCTTGGGTGGGTCTCTACCAAGTTTGTTCAAATGGTCACGGTCCAGTGATTTTTGGATTTTTAATGAATTTTTTTGTTCTTTTTGGGGTAAATCTTAAAAAATCTTCTTCTCTGAAACCGCTCCCCCAATGACTTTGATATCACACAGGAACACTCCCTGGGACTCCTAGTTCTTAATTTGTTCACCAGGTGGGGCTGCAATTTTTTCCTAATTTTTTATGAATTTTTGTGTGTTATAGCTATTTTCGACTTCTTCTCCAGAACCGTCACTCAGATTTAGCTTAAACATGGTGGATAAGTTCCTTGTAGAAGGGTCAAACAAAATTGTTCACTATGTGGTAATTCTGCGGAATCCTGATTTTTACCTCAGCTGACTTGTCAGTCAGCTCAGGTATTTTGAGGGTCTGTCGTCCGTCCGTCCTTGCGTCCGTCCGTCCATCGTCCGTCCGTCCGTCGTCCACAATTCACATTTTCGACTTCTTCTCAAAAACCATCAGCCAGATTCACTTCAATCTTGGTGGAAATGTGCCTTGGGTGGGTCTCTACCAAGTTTGTTCAAATGGTCACAGTCCAGTGATTTTTGGATTTTTAATGAATTTTTTTGTTCTTTTTTGGGTAAATCTTAAAAAATCTTCTTCTCCGAAACTGCTCACCCAATTGCTTTGATATCACACAGGAACACTCCCTGGGACTCCTAGTTCTTAATTTGTTCACCAGGTGGCGCTGCAATTTTTTCCTAATTTTTTATGAATATTTGTGTGTTATAGCTATTTTCGACTTCTTGTCCAGAACCGTCACTCAGATTAAGCTGAAACGTGGTGGATATGTTCCTTGTAGAAGGGTCAAACAAAGTTGTTCACTATGTGGGAATGCTGCGGATTCCTGATTTTTAACGATTTTTTCAATTCTGGTACTTGTAGGTCAATGCAGCTTTCCTATTGATTACTATGTAAGTCAATGGGTATTCTAATGCTAATTCACATTTTCTACTTCTTCTCCAAAACCGTCATCCAGATTAACTTCAAACTTGGTGGGGATGTACCTTGGGTGGGTTTCTACCAATTTTGTTCAAATGTTCATGCTCCAGTGATTTTTGGATTTTTAATGAATTCTTTTTTTTGGGGGGACAAATCTTAAAAAATCTTCGTCTCCGAAACTGCTTACCCAATTGCTTTGATATCGTACATAGACACTCCCGGGGACACCTAGTTCCCAATTTGTTCACCAGGTGGCGCTGCAATTTTTTTAGGAATTTTTTGTATGGTTTTGCTATTTTTCACTTGTCAGAACGGTCCCTCAGATTAAGCTGAAATGTGATGGATATGTTGTTGTGGAAGGGTCAAACAGTTGTTTACTAGGTGGCACTGCTTTGGATTCCTGATTTTTAAGGATTTTCAATTCGGGTACTTATCGTTCGATGCAGTTTTCCTATTGATTACTATGCAAGTCAATGGGCATTCTAATGCTAATTCACAGGACAACTGACACGAAATTTACTGTTTACTTGATAACTTGAGATCTGTTTTGAGTTCGCTACACATGTTAATTATTCTGTATGAAGGTCATGCTGAGACAGTACATGAATGAAGTTGACCTTGTTTGTGGGGTCACAGTGCAACATACGTGAATTTTACTCTTTATTATAACTTGAGAACTACTTGAACTTTGATGTTGCACATGTAAGTGTTCTTCTATAAAGGTCACACTTACTCAGAACATGGTGTCCTTGATCCTTTCCCAAGTTCATAGATCTACAAGTGTGATGAATGTCAAGATCAGCTGAGGCACGGGCTGTTCACACAGCCCTCTTGTTAACGATTTTTTTCAATTCTGGTACTTGTCGGTCAATGCAGCTTTCTTATTGATTACTATGGAAGTCAATGGGCATTCTAATGCTAATTCACATTGTCAACTTCTTCTCCAAAACCATCATCCAGATTTACTTCAAACTTGGTGGCAATGTACCTTGGGTGGGTGTCTACCAGGTTTGTTGCAATGGTCATGTTCCAATGAATGTTGGATTTTTTTAGGATTTTTTTCCAAAAATCTCTACAGAAGTTTTAATAGGAAAGTTTAACATGGGAATTTCTTGTAATGGTCATAACTTTAATAATATTGATCAGATTTACTTCAAACTTGGTGGGGATGTGCCTTAGGTGGATCTCTACCAAGTGTGTTCAAGTGGTCATGCTCTATTGATTTTTGGATTTTTTATGAATTTTTTTGTGGTCTTTTTGGGGCAAACCTGAAAAATTCTTCTCCTCTGAAACCGCTCACCCAATTGCTTTGATATCGTACATAGACACTCCCAGGGACACATAGTTCCCAATTTGTTCACCAGGTGGCACTGCAATTTTTTTTAATGAATTTTTTGTATGGTTTTGCTATTTTTCCCTTGTTCTCAGAACCGTCCCTCAGATAAAGCTGAAATGTAATGGATATGTTGTTGTGGAAGGGTCAAACAGTTGTTTACTAGGTGGCACTGCTTTTGATTCCTAATTTTTAAGGATTTTCAATTCGGGTACTTATTGTTCAATGCAGCTTTCCTATTGATTGCTATGTAAGTCAATGGGCATTTTAATGCTAATTCTCATTACAACTGACACAAAATTTACTGTTTACTTGATAACTTGAGATCTGTTTTGAGTTAGCTACACTTGTGAATTATTCTGTATGAAGGTCATGCTAAGACAGTACATGAATGACCTTGACTTTGTTTGTGGGGTCACAGTGCAACATAAATAAATTTTACTCTTCATTATAACTTGAGAACTACTTGAACTTCGATGTTGCACATGTAAGTGTTCTTTTATAATGGTCAGACTTACTCAGAACATGGTGTCCTTGATCCTTTCCCAAGTTCATAGATCTGCAAGTGTGATGAATGTCAAGATCAGCTGAGGCACGGGCTGTTCACACAGCCCTCTTGTTTTTTCATTTTTTGGGTGCAAACCTTAAAGACTTTTCACCTCTGAAACTGCTCACCCAGTTGTTTTGATAGCGTTCATAGACACTCCCAGGGACACATAGTTCCCAATTTGTTCACCAGGTGGCACTGCAATTTTTTCCAATTTTTTTTTTTTTTATGAATTTTTTGTATGGTTTTGTTATTTTTCACTTGTTCTCAGAACTGTCACTCAGATTAAAGTGAAATGTGATGGATATGTTCTTGTGGAAGGGTCAAACAAAGTTGTGTACTAGGTGGCACTGCTTTAGATTCCTGATTTTTAAGTATTATTAACTCGGGTACTTATCGATCAATGCAGCTGTCCTATTGATTACTATGTAAGTCAATGGGTATTCTAGTGCTAATTCACAGGACAACTGACACAAAATTTACTGTTTACTTAATAACTTGAGATCTGTTTTGAGTTAGTACTGTGATGTTGCACATGTTAATGTTTTTGTGTGAAGGTCATGCTCAGACAGTACATGAATGACTTTGACCTCATTTCTGGGGTCACAGTGCAACATACATGAATTTTACTCTTCATTATAACTTGAGAACTACTTGAACCTTGATGTTGCACATGTTAGTGTTCTTTTATAATGGTCAGACTTACTCAGAACATGGGTGACCTTGATCTTTTCCCAAGTTCATAGATCTGCAAGTGTGATGAATGTCAAGATCAGCTGAGCATGGGCTGTTCACACCGCCCTCTTGTTATTGTTTTATTCAGAGAGCCAAGTGTGATAATGAGTGAAGTGTCAATGATGAGTGTCCACATAGGAAACAAGCTCACCGAAACATCTTTGACTGGGCATTGATCATATGTGGACACTTCAGTGTTATGCCGGGCTCTCTGACAAGTTACAACAAAGTTACATGCATGTGGGAACCTAGGGGAACTATCTGTCTTATTCAGAAGTGCATTTGAGGTGCAATCGAGCAGTATAGAATGTACCATCTTTTGTGGTACATGTACATTATATCAAAATCTGTAGTTAATGTGCAGATATTTCTGTTTATTAACACAGCAATGCAGTGTTCCCTGCCTTGAGAGACCACTCCAATGAGAGACCGTCTGCCTGGGAAGACAACCTTTTCAACATACTTTGCCTAGTACTCTTCTAGTTATTTGTACCTCCTATGAGAGACCACATTTTGGTCATACCTAGAGGTGGTCTTACAAGACAGGTTTCACTGTACCTCGTCATATTACACCTACATTGGGCATTTGTAAGCATGTGTTGTTGAGCCTGTAGTGTTGTGTTATGTGCATGAACACCATACCAAAATTTTCTTGATCATTTCAACATAGATGGTCACAATGCCTTACAAAATAAAATGGTTTCCCATGCAACATCTTCAAATTACATGCAGTATGGTTGAAGTCCGTCAAACTTTGTCATTATTTATCCAGGTGAGACTTCCCTTAAATTTGCTCAGCAGTGACCTTGAGGTCGAAGGTCAAGGTCAAACTTCCTGCTCAAGAATGGTGGCCATCTTCGAGGGGTGGTCTCTGGTGAGAGGCCTCTGCTCGGGGAATGCATAATGTTTTGCAAAAATTTACTTCTAGTTTATTCGTAATTTTTGAAGGGATGAGGTACAATGGTTTAGCTCTGCTGACCAAAGGCCTTAGAGCTTATGCGACTGCCCATGTCTGTCTGTATGTCCGTAGACTTTTGTTTGTTAGCGCCATACCGTCCACAGTTTTCAAGTTAGCCTAATATAACTTCCAGGAGTTATAGGGTGGATGAAAATCTAAGCCGAGTTTAATATCGATGGTGCCACCTACATTATTATGTAATATAGGGGTCAAAATGTGAAAAACTTGTGAACACTCTAGCATCTTCAATTTTTGGCGGATCTTAACCAAATTTGGTGGGATTGTGGGAGAGGTCAAAGTCTCAGTTGCTAATTATACTAGTGGCGCCACCTATAATTTGACAGAAATTATGAGCCAAAATGTGTTTTAGGATGTGAAAATCCATATCTCCACAAGTAATTGGATTACACTTGCCAAATTTATGTGATATATAGACCATGGCCAAAGGTAGAATTTTATTTAATATCAGTGACCTTGACATATTTTTGTGAGGTCACCATGCCTGTCAAGTTGAAACGGTGATTTTATAATGGACGGGTGTAGCTTGGACATCAATGGCAAAGAGAATTGAGTCTCCAGATCAAAATTGCACTTCATTACATAAAACATAAAACTTTACTTGTTGGCCTACTATTTGGGTCACAGTGACCCAGTAATTATGGAGTTTGGCGCTTGTCCAAGTTTATGTTTTTCCTCAATAACTCGAAAAGTTATTACCTGATTTGGACAAACAGACTATATATGGAAAGCTGGATATTAGGCGCATATTTTGAACACCTACAATTTTTGAATCCAAGTTGAAGGTCAAGGTCAAATGGCCAGTTTGAATATTGGGTTCATCTCATGAATGCTCTGCACCCCACAATTCTTGAGATAGACCCATGTATTATTTAGGAGTTATAAAGTGTATAAAAATCTTTGTTGACCTCAATATTGGTGGCACCACCTACAGTATTGTGTAGTATAAGGGTCAAAATGTGAAAATCTTGTGAGTGCAGTACTGTCCACAGTTTTCAAGGAAGCCCAATATAACTTTCAGGACTTATAGGGGGTATAAAAATCCAGGCTCAGTTCGATATTGGTGGTGCCACCTATGATATTATGTAATATAGGGGTCAAAATGTGAAATTTTTGTGAACACTGTAGCATCTTTAATTTTGTGGCAGATCTTCACGAAATATGGTGGGATTATGGGGAAGGTAAAAGTCTAAGTTGATTATGATACTAGTTGCGCCACCTATAATTTGATGGAAATTATTAGCCAAAATGTGTTTGAAGATATAAAATTCCATATCTCGAAAAGTAATTGGTTTAGCCTTGCCAAATTTATGGGATGTATAGACAATGTCCAAAGCTAGAATCATATATAATATCAGTGACCTTGACTAATTTTTGAGGTCACCATGCCTGTAGAGTTGAAAGAGTTGATTTTGTAATGGCAGGGTGTAGCTTGGACTTCAATGGCAATGTCAGCACAGCACCAGGCAGGCCTAGGGGCCTCTTGTATTACAAAATCTGGTTGCCTTGGATATTCTGTCCCAAGGTCACTGAGGACGTAAAGTTAAGGACTCACTCATATTTGTCTTGGCACATGCAATATTCATTGCAGGTGTTGCACTAATAAGCTATGATTACATGTGGACTGAGTGCCTACTGGTGGACAATTTTGACATTAAGCTGTTTCTGTTCAGAAGTCAGTTGAGGACTCACAGCTTTGAAATGAACAGGTGCAATATAGCCACGATGCCAGCAGAGCATAAGGCCCATGGGCCTCTTGTTTAGATTTTGCTTACATACAGCTGGGCTGGCACTAACCTTTAGTAAAATAGCCAATTTTGCTTAAAAGGTGTGATTTTGCTGACAAATTTTTGAAAGAGACAGCTAAAGTGATGAAGTAGACTTTAGAAATTCTTTCAACTTTTGATACTCAAATTCTTGCCATTGTGGTGAAGTGATGACTATGAATACTGAGATGTTGTGTTAGAGTACATAAGGATTTTGTAATCATTCTGTCAGACTCTACAGAAGTATTTGTATTCGCTTGACATTGACAGAATAATTGCATAGTCAGTGTTTCTAATAGGATTTTTCAGAGGATTCCAGGTACCCTTTTACTCTAGTTTTCATGATCCCAGAGGGTTTTCAAGAGGGTCCACCAAGAAAGATGGAGAGTCTGGCATTGGTGAACCTTGATGGCTAATGTTTGTGGCATGAGTTGTTGGATTTAGCAGTTTTTGTAAGGCTTGTCAAGCAAAAACGGCGAAATCCAACAAGGAGTGCCACAAACATTACCCATCATGGCTCACCAATGCCAGATTTTGTGTGTCATACGTCTCAAAATGATAGGAATCATAAAAACCTACTGTTGTTTTAAGTGAGTAACTTTTTAAGCTGCAAAGTAGTCATCTTGTTTTGATATTTTCCTGCATGTGCTATGTGCTTCATGCACGTCTGTGCAGTGCTGTAGATTTGTATACATCAGCAAAATAAAGGTACATGTACAAACTAGAAAAGATTATCTGCTGCATAGCAAATCAGTGTGTGCATCTTCAAAGCATATTGGTATTGCAATGTACAACTTTTCCATAACACAGGAGTAGAAGTTGGAATGGCATCTCTATCTATTATAGCTGTGAAGTTATTCAAGATTTAAAATTTCTGATGGTGCTACTTAGCATAATTTAAATTGCTACAACTTTTGTTTTGAATTCATTAGGTGCTCAATGGTCAACAACCCTCTTGTAGAAGTTGGAATGACATCTCCAGTATAGTGTTGAAGATATTCAAGATTGAAAGTTTCTGATACTGCTAATTAGCATAATAATTGCTACAACTTTCGTTTTAGATTCATTACATACGCAATGGTCAATAATCCCCTAATAGAAGTTGGAATGACATCTCTATCTATTATACTTTTGAAGTTATTCAAGATTTAAAATTTCAAATGCCCCTAATTTGCATAATTTTTAAACATCTTCATTCCTCTGTATTAAAAGGCCCAACTCCTTGTATGGAGGTACAATCATGCCAAGTTTGGAGTTTCCATGTGTAATATTGTCGGAGAAAAGTGTTGGACAAATTCACTGGTAAAGAAAGAAAGAACAGAAAAGTGTGTGTTGACACACACACTTTAATTCTGCAACACATTTTGACCAAAAGCTTACAATGACTAACTTTTAAATACAATTTTTTATTATATCAGAGTATTTGAGATTATTTTAAGCAATTGTTCAAAAATTGTCAGTACATGTACATTGAATATCATACCACACACCTTGTTGGATGGTGAAACAGCTGATAAGCTGAGCTGGCACTTTACTGGATGTTGGAGTTTTGAAAAAGTCTTCAAGATGCAATCTCCCTTACTGTTCGGTAAAGGGAGATTGCAACTTGAAGGCTTTTTCAAAGACTTCAAGCGTGATGGACAGAAACAGTAATCACAAAGAGCAACCAGCATGATGTGAGAAAGAAAAATAAAAAGGTATCATGCATAGGAAGATCCAGTCATGGCCCAAAACTGTATGACTTAGTTTTCCAGTGCATCTTCATATCCATTCAGTGCACGATTTGCACTCATGTATGTTGATGGAAATACTGATAATACAATTTGTGTCAAAAAAGTCACGCCATGCAAGGCCTCCATATCAAAAGGACCCGGAATGGATTAGCCAAGTTCTCTCTTTGTGTCTGTTCTTGTCACTGGCTACCTCAAGAATTAAAAATATTGAAGAAATTGTTTTCATACTTATTGTTACCGAAACAACACTTTTTTTTTGGGGGGGGGGGGGCAATTTAGAAGGCAATATCAGCCTGAAAGACAAGAACAGTTCTTCAGCAGGTAATTATCAGAGCATATTTCGGAAATGAAATAGATCCATTCAATTAGTCTTGGTTATATTTCCATAAAAGATATACATTTTCATGATACAATGTGTCACAAGTGGTGCTTTTTTTGCACGGAATATTTCCGCTTCAACTTGTATCCTGGAGTTCTCATCAGGTTCTCTTGTTATTACAGCCAATGAAGACAGCAGGACAGGAATACAACTATTCTGCACCAAAGAGAGCATCACTTGTGACATGAAAATTTGTTTCTTTATGGAATTATTGAATATGTTGTTAGCTCGGCTTACTTGTCAGTTGCTGAGCCTATCTAATGGTCTGTCGTCCATTGTCAACAATTGAATTCTTCTCCAAACCCATCCTCCAGATTCACTTCAAGCTTGGTGGCAGTGTACCTTTGGTGGGTCTCTACTAAGTTTGTTCAAATGGTCATGTTTCAATGATTTTCGGATTTTTTTGGCAAATCTTGAAAAATTTCATCTCTGAAACTGCTCACTCAATTGCTTTGGAATCACACAGAAGCACTCCTAGGGACTCCTAGTTCTGAATTTGTTCACCAGGTGGTGCTGCAACTTTTTTTCTAATTTTTTTATGATTTATTGTGTGTTATTGCTAATATCAACTTCTTCTCCAAAACACTCAGATTAAGCTGAAACTTGGGGGATATTTTCTTGTGGAAGGGTCAAACAAATTTGTTCACTAAGAGGGCATACTGTGGATTCCTGGTATTTAACGATTTTTGTCAATACGGGTACTTGTCGGTAAATGCACCTTTCCTATTGATGATTACTATGCAAGTCAATGGGCATTCTAATGCAAATTCACATTTTTGACTCCTTCTGCAAAACCATCTGTCAGATTGACTTCAAACTTGGTGGCAATGTACCTTGGGTGGGTCCCAAGTAGATTTGTGCAAATGGTCTCAGTCCTATCTTCTCAATCTTCTCCTCTGAAACTGCCCACCCAATTGCTTTGATATCACACAGGAACACTCCTAGGAACTCCTAGTTCTAAATTTGTTCACCAGGTGGCACTGCAATTGTCTAATTTTTACCTCAGCTGACTTGTCAGTCAGCTGAGGTTTTTTGAGGGTCCGTCGTCCGTCCGTCGTCTGTCGTCCGTCGTCCGTCCGTCGTCCACAATTCACATTTTCGACTTCTTCTCAAAAACCGTCAGCCAGATCTACTTCAAAGTTAGTGGAGATGTGCCTTGGGTGGGTCTCTACCAAGTTTGTTCAAATGGTCACGGTCCAGTGATTTTTGGATTTTTAATGAATTTTTTTGTTCTTTTTTGGGTAAATCTTAAAAAATCTTCTTCTCCGAAACCGCTCACCCAGTTACTTTGATATCACACAGGAACACTCCCTGGGATGCCTAGTTCTTAATTTGTTCACCAGGTGGCACTGCAATTTTTTCTAATTTTTTATGAATTTTTGTGTGTTATAGCTATTTTCGACTTCTTCTGCAGAACCGTCACTCAGATTAAGCTGAAACATGGTGGATATGTTCCTTGTAGAAGGGTCAAACAAAGTTGTTCACTATGTGGGAATGCTGCGGATTCCTGATTTTTAACGATTTTTTCAATTCTGGTACTTGTAGGTCAATGCAGCTTTCCTATTGATTACTATGGAAGTCAATGGGCATTCTAATGCTAATTCACATTGTCAACTTCTTCTCCAAAACCATCATCCAGATTTACTTCAAACTTGGTGGCAATGTACCTTGGGTGGGTGTCTACCAGGTTTGTTGCAATCGTCATGTTCCAATGAATTTTGGTTTTTTTATGATTTTTTTTCCCGAAAATCTCTACAAAAGTTTTAATAGGGAAATTTAACATGGGAATTTCTTGTAATGGTCATAACTTTAATAATATTGATCAGATTTACTTTAAACTTGGTGGGGATGTGCCTTAGGTGGATCTCTACCAAATGTGTTCAAGTGGTCACGCTCTATTGATTTTTGGATTTTTTATGAATTTTTTTGTTCTTTTTTGGGAGAAACCTTAAAAATTTTTTTTTTCAAAAATCTATACAAAAGTTTTAACATGGGAATTTCTTGTAATGGTTATAACTTAAAAAATTTTGGCCAGATTTACTTCAAACTAGGTGTGGATGTGCCTTGGGTGGATCTCTACCAAGTTTGTTCAAATGGTCACCGTATATTGATTTTTGGAATTTTTATGATTTTTTCTTTTTTTGGGGGCAAACCTTAAAAACTCTTCACCTGTGAAACTGCTCACCCAGTTGTTTTGATACCGTTCATAGACACTCCCAGGGACACATAGTTCCCAATTTGTTCACCAGTTGGCACTACAATTTTTTCTAATTTTTTTTTATGAATTTTTTATATGGTTTTGTTATTTTTCACTTGTTCTCAGAACTGTCACTCAGATTAAAGTGAAATGTGATGGATATGTTCTTGTGGAAGGGTCAAACAAAGTTGTTTACTAGGTGGCACTGCTTTAGATTCCTGATTTTTAAGTATTTTCAACTCGGGTACTTATCGATCAATGCAGCTTTCCTATTGATTACTATGTAAGTCAATGGGTATTCTAGTGCTAATTCACAGGACAACTGACACAAAATTTACTGTTTACTTAATAACTTGAGATCTGTTTTGAGTTAGTACTGTGATGTTGCACATGTTAATGTTTTTGTATGAAGGTCATGCTCAGACAGTACATGAATGACTTTGACCTCATTTCTGGGGTCACAGTGCAACATACATGAATTTTACTCTTCATTATAACTTGAGAACTACTTGAACCTTGATGTTGCACATGTTAGTGTTCTTTTATAATGGTCAGACTTACTCAGAACATGGGTGACCTTGATCTTTTCTCAAGTTCATAGATCTGCAAGTGTGATGAATGTCAAGATCAGCTGAGCATGGGCTGTTCACACAGCCCTCTTGTTTACAATTTTTTCAATTCTGGTACTCACCTGTAAATGCACCTTTCCTATTGATGACTATGTAAATCAATGGGCATTCTAGGCTAATTCACAGTTTTGATTTCTTCTTGGAAACCGTCAGTCAGATTGACGTGGACATGCTCCATTGGTTTTTGGATTTTTTTATGAATTTCTTCGTCCTTTTTGGGGACAAATCTTAAAGAATTGCAAGGGTATATGTACATGTTAGCTGAGCACGGGACTGTCACAGTCATCTTGATTTTCATTGTGGCTTTTTTGAGGGTCCGTCCCATTGGGGGGACCCTTTCTGTTTTCGGGTTGTCCGTCCGACAAGTTATACATATTGCTAGAAACACCACACTTTTTAGCAATTTTGTCAATAGGGTTAGAACTTTGTTGCATAAACTACAACACAAAGGTTATAAAAAACAACAACTACACAAACCTCTGTTGACATGTTTCCAGAGATATGACCAAATACCTAATAAATACAACACAAACTCAAGAACATTAGTCAAATTGTGTCAAGATGGGGTTTGAAATGACAAAGTATAGTCCTCAAAGTGTTAAGAGTGGTAAGAGGGAAAGTACCCGGGGTAAAGTATACTTCACCCTCTTAGAGAATTTTCTCTAGTCTGTCTTAAGTCGGAAAACCATGATCATACTCACTTTTTACAGGTTTCATTCTTTTCAATCTTCATCCAGTGCAGTGGAAAAGGTGGCTTTCAGCTAATACCTCAGTACACTTTACCTCATAACACCTCTAGTCAACTTTATGGTGCTAAAAATTGTATTACTATTTACATGTTTATACCAGTGTCGGTATGGTGGAATAGTGTATGAAGCTTCTAAGTTTCAAAGGAGATGTCCGGATGTTCACATTCTCGTTAACACAATATCTACAGAATGCCTTTGTTTATTTTGCTCAAATTTGGCAGTATGCTTTCCTTGCCTGGCAAGATCAACTGATTAGATTTTTGGTGTCACCATGATGAAATTTGAGCAACTGGCAGCCTAATGACATGCTCATTAGGCCTTGTTACTGATATATCTCCAGAATACTCCAATATATTTTGCTCAAATTTGGCAATATGCTTATCTAGCATGCCAAGATGAACTGATTAGATTTTGGTGTCACCATGACCTAATTTGTTCAAATGGTGGACCCTTCAGTCAATGCTTGCCTTGAAGGTATGTCTAGTTTTTTTCTGAGCTGTGAGGGATTGAAATATACAGAATTACTAAGTGCAATAAAAAGTAAATAAATTCACTGATATTTTTGGTTGAAGTTTGTATGCAGATGTATTGGATCTTTTTACTGCAACTTAGTTTATCACATCTGTTGCATATTCATACTGGGCTCTCTCTAGGACATGACTGACTTTAGCCACTGTGGCTAATCCATATGAATTTCTTGTAGCCACAAGAAATTTACTTTAGCCACTCATTTTTCACCCACTTTCAAACATGGTCTCAAAATTATCAAAACATGGCTGCAGGCAAATGCATGCGAGGAATACGCCCCCCCCCTCCCCCCCGCACTGATGGGATGCATATCGTTTGCGTACCTACCAAGAATGCTATCGGTACATCGTAGTAAATTTGCGTATACAGTATTGGCAAGTTCCTCGCAATAAACGGTATTCTTAAATCAAATTCAAACGAAAATTTTAATATTTCAAATCAGATATCGAGCGTGTGCACCGTCAACATCTTTCCTGCAACTGTGCACAAACAGCTGCTTTGGCCATGTGGTCTGACGCACAACACATCACCCGATTGGTCAATTGAGTCACATGCAAAAATGAGCCAATCATGGCTTCCGCCCAGTGAACATGTGTGAATTTACGGAGGGAACATACAAACGGGAAGCTTTGTTTTTGTTGCAGCATACGAAAATAAAGATTCCGGTGTTTATTGCAACAATTATTTGGAGTCACAGGCAAATACGCAAAGGTATGGGATAGCGGGAATTGCCGAATGTGTCCCAAATCAGTCCGTGAGACTGCATCAGTTCACTGCAGATCTAATCCAGTGTCCACGCTGTCACTTGCGTGTGACTGGCAGTTGTGTGCTGTTTTTGCCCGGGAAGTCATCTCACGGCATGTATTTTTTTCTAACACTGTTTGAACCCACCGATAAATAGCATTGATGTTAATTTGCAGAAGAATTTGCCCTGCAAAATATTATTATTTTTTGACGGATTTTACTAGTAAAAAATAACATGAAAATGCACCGCTGCGTCTCAAACGAACAACAAAATGCAGGGTTTCGATGTCGATAAAACTAAAGTGACCAAAATATACTGTTCGCCACCGTGGCGAAAATTTAGTGCTGGTTTTAAATTTTTTTTCGCCACAGTGCAATTACTTTCGCCAGTGGCGAAGTGGCGAATGGCTAGCGAGAGCCCAGTCATAATAACTAAAACTGCATCATACATAATACAAGTTCATAATGACATAAACAAACTGCAAAAATGGCTGTGGCAAACATGCTGAACTATCAGAACACTTGTACTCTATTAACATTTGGAGAATTTTTGTTTGAATATGATATTATTGGTAACGTGTGCATGCATGTCATTCCCTTGCAGCCATGCTGTTCCAAACTGGCTGGCAAAACTTGCTGGGAAGCTTATGAAAATAAAGTATGTAACTGAGACACTGCAATGATAAATATTAACTCAAATATAATCGTGATAACTGCCCAATTTTGATTCACCCTCATTATATTTGTGCAAGTACTGATTAGGTGAGCTGGATCAGAATTAGGCCAGTTGGCCATGGTGCCAACATTCCATGCTCATTAATCCATGTAATGTTGTGCTGATTCAGGACTTAATTATTTCTGGGTTTGTGCAAGATACACAGTGATAAATTGGTGGGTGTTATGTTGAAATTGCACGATATCAACTAGATATCTCTGATTGCAAGCAAGCAGGAAAAGCATGCCTGCCTGGTGCTGCCCCATGCCTGATGTTTATACATTCAGGTGTGCATGCTTCCTGTGCCTTGAGATGCAACTTTTATATGCCTAACATATGCCGATGGCTGCCTGGGATTCTGTTTGTCTGTACATCTGTCTGTGTATCTGTTCAAGACTGCTGACTTTGTGAAAATGACCTTTACCCAATGTCAAACTTGTGTCATGAGTGTTTGGCCTACAGTCATGAAATATCACAGGCATGTCAACCAGCATATGGAGATTTGCATGTAGGGTTTGATTGTCCATTGACCTGTTTGTGTGTCTGTTCAAGACTGGTAACTCAGTGAAATAGACCATTGCCCAATATTGAACATGTGTCATGTATACCTCCAAAAATATTTGACCTACTATCATGAAACCTGACAGTCGTATTAACCAGCATATGAAGATATGCATCTGGGGTTTTGCTTGTCCATGTGTCCATCTGATATTGTTATCTGACCATTGACCAACTGTAACCAGCATATGGAGATGTGCACCTGGGGTTTTATTTTTCCATATGTCTGTCAGACACTGCTGACTTCTTGAAAGTGGCCATTGGTCAATATTGTCAAACTTGTGTCATGCTTATCTTCAAAAGTTTGGGACATATGGTCATTAAACCCCACTGTCATGTTAACCAGTATGTGACATGTGCGTTCAACTTATAGATGTTTAATGGTAAATATGCATCCCCGATTAAAAAAAATATACATATAAAAAAAAGTAGGTGCTTACTTGAAATTGTGTCAAAGTCCTTAGTTTAGTTGTAAACATAAAATGCATTTAGGATTCAACTATTAACACGAAGAGAAAGTTTCAAAGTGCTGCCCTTAACCATCTGCTGAAATACAGGTCCAAAAAGTTGGCAGAATGTACAGGTAACAAGAAAGAAAAAGTTTCTCAGGGATGGATTTGTAGTTAGTCCAGGGGCCCATAAACCTGTTAACAACCCCGACCCACCCCACCCACCCCCCAAAAAAACAAAAACAAAACAAATAAAAACCTTAAATTCAAGACAGCCAATTATAGTAGAAAGAAACTATGCAGATTCAAAAGACCGACACACTTTAATTTGTGAGAGAAGTAATCACCATTGATCAGGATGATAAAGAGTGGATAGTTTCATGTGATCATTTAGTTAACTTTTTTCAATGGTAGTAACAACAGAACTAGTGTTAATCTAAACTATAATGATCCCACATTCATATTGAAGTACTAGCATGTGCTACTTAAAAAAAAAAAAAAAACAACAACCAAGCTCATCCAGGTCAACAGTTGGTCTCTATGCTTATGTGGTGCTTTGCACCAAAAGGATGCTGGGGAAGCTGTTCAGGTATTCAGTTTAGAGTGATTTTCCTGAAGATATTTTTATTGTAATGGTACATCGATCTGCATATATACCACTGAGCATATATAATAGTTATGTACATATACTAACATGTTTACCCCCCCCCCCCCCCCCCCACACTGTTTTGGGTGGCAGCATGGTTTTGGAATTTTTCCAATGGAGGTCACTTGAAATAGTGTAGGCAAAGGTCATATGCTCTCACCTCCAGGGAATAATTTCTGGTAACTTTAGTTTTGTAGCTAAATGTACAAAATTTACTCAGTTCAGTATTATCTATGGGTCACTTTTTATTTTTGGTAGTAATTTGGTAAGAGATGGAAGGAACACAGACCCACCAGATTTTTAATGAGGCACTATGAATTGACATATTTTTGCAGTGTTTGCACTTAAACTGGAAAGTTAAAAGTCCTGAATAATTCCAGGTTTATATTGAGGGTTTAATTTGTGTGTCTGTTCTTCACTTTAAAAACTACATGTGCTTCTTTTTGCTTAGCACATAAATCATATATATTGCGATATTTAGTCTCCATGTATACATAAACTGTGCATTTTTGTTTGAATTGTGAATTTAGGACCCTGCAAATTTGTCAACATTTAAAAACTGCAAAAGTATTTTCTACATTTATGGTATTCAACCAAATATTTGAAAAAAGAAATGTGGATAAAATAACTGGGGGTGGCCAGGTGGGCAAAAGCTAGAAGTATTGTGTTGGGTTTGTGAGTAACATGTAGATGAATGGTAACGTCATTGCGTCGGTCAGTTTACTCTCTGAGCCCCAGCATTATGGTAACGGTATGGGTTCACAGCTGATCGGGGTCCACTGTTACAGTCTGCAATCCACGAACAGTTGGAATACATGGGGGTCCTCCTCTTTAAAGGCCCCTGTCACTAGAGACCAACCCCTCACCACAGGCCACCCTCGGATGCATAGAGAGTGATATTATGTCTCCCGGTGGAAGCCGGGGGACATTGTTTTAGTGCCCGTTTCTTCCGCTTCTTCTTAATCTTGTTGTCGTTGTTGTTGTTGTTCAGGTTCTTCAACACTTGGTTTTCTGTGCGATAAGTCTTAAAGGACTTGACAGAATTTGATGAAACTTATGTATCCAGGCAAGACCTAGGTTGGGATTGTATTGGGATGACCTTGAGCGAATTTTCAAGGTCACAGGGTCACTTATGTGAAATTGGTTTCCGTTCGATAAGTCATGAAGAACAGGATAGAATTTGATGAAACTTGATGGGATCATGTATCTTGGCAAGACCTAGGTTGGGATTGTATTTGGATGACCTTGAGTGAATTCTCAAGGTCACAGGGTCACTTATGTGAAATTGGTTTCCGTGCAATAAGTCTTGAAGAACTTGATGAGATTTGATGAAACTTGGTAGGATTATGTATCTTGGCAAGACCTAGGTTGGGATTGTATTTGGATGACCTTGAGCGAATTCTCAAGGTCACAGGGTCACTTGTGTGAAATTGGTTTCCGTGCAATAAGTCTTGAAGAACTTGATGAGATTTGATGAAACTTGGTAGGATTATGTATCTAGGCAAGACCTAGGTTGGGATTGTATTTGGATGACCTTGAGCGAATTCTCAAGGTCACAGGGTCACTTATGTGAAATTGATTTCCGTTGGATAAGTCATGAAGAACCTGATGGAATTTGATGAAACTTGGTAGGATTATGTATCAAGGTTAGACCAAGGTTGGGATTGTATTTGGGTGACCTTGACCTAATTTTCAAGGTCACGGTCATTTATGTGAAATTGGTTTCTCTGCAATAAGTCTTGAAGAACTTGATGAAAATTGCTAGAGTAATGTATCTAGGTGAGAGCTAAAATAGGATTGTAATTTTCAAGCAAACTTGGTCATTTGTAATTTATTATCACCTGTAGCTTATTCAGAGACGTAAGTGTTCCACCGGGAGACATTTGATTTTCTGTTGGAAAATCAGTCTGTTCTAGTTTACATTGCATTCCCCCCCCCCTCCCCTTGTCCTCTTTAGAGAGACCACATGGTGACTGCAATTGGGCTGGCCTTGTAGAAGGTAATTACTGTACAGCCCTTGCTGTTCACGATGCATTCTGGGTATTTGGCTGTCCATTCTGGGTCTGTCTGGACTCAAACTACAGTAGTATTCTTGATGAAATGGAAAATATAAAAGCTTAGATTCATGCACGGAACTTGGCAGACTTGTTAATTTTATGGCAGGTCTTGTTGCAATGCAAGGGAGATTGATGTATGATGGTAATTAATAAAGACTCCCATCTGTTAAGCTACTTCCTGTTTTGTCTCTGCACATTATTTGGTAGACAAAGTATAATGAAACAGGATTTTTTTTTGTTGCTGTTTTGAATACCAATAACATCGTACATAAGTTTGTCAAGATAATACTTTGTTGTGGTGAAATATAGTTGTTTTTTTTTAAGGGTGAAAAAGTCCACTCTGCTAAATGGGTTTGATGAAAATAGTAATTTGTCATCAGTGGACTGGCTACAGATTTGTTATGTACATTTATCAGCTGAGTTATTTTAACAAGTTTAATTCATGTGGGCTAGTTGGACAAAGGAAAAGTGGCATGGTGTTATTAAACTGGGCATAATTTTGACATCAGGTTCACCTGCCTCAAGACTCTGCTGATGCATTCTTTTGCCTGGTTGCATGCATTTGACCAGTGATGGGGTATCAAAAAGTGACCTGCTAAAGATACAGCTTTGCAATGTATTGTTTGATAGGTACATGTGCCACTTTTGTTAGCATTGAAAGAATACAGACAGAATTGGAGTTCAACTTGCAATGAATGCAACAGCTAACGATATGTTGTTTTCATAGACAGCTGATAGATATCCATGCAGGACCAGAATTTCGCAACATTTGCAAGAATCAATTTGGATTTTTGTCAATTTTCTTTTTCAAGAAAGACAAGTTTAGGAGAATCTTAATGAGAATGGATTCTCGCCAAAATTCTGGCTCTGTCCATGCCTACTCGGCTCCTCCCACTAATAAACAAAATGGAGAGGTTTCTTGTAAAATAACAAGCCAAAAACTTCTGCAAGTAAAGTATGAAATACAATTTTACCTTTAACATGGATAGAAATTTGTGTTAAATGTAAGTATGAGAATTGAACTCCCTTTCTGTTACATTCATCAACACTCATTTGCACTTTTTGAGAGGCATTTTCTTCATGACGGCATGAAAAATGCCAGTCAAAAAGTGGAAATACTCACTGTTGAATGCAATAGAAAGGAGTTTCAATTCTCAAGTGACAGCTATCTTGAAAGACCCTGTTGTGAAAGACCCTTTCAGTTGATAGACCACTTTGCAAAGTCCTCACTGTTGTATTCTTTACATGTTTATACAAATCCACAGGTTTTGAGAGACCACTTTTTTACACCAGCAACTAGGCACCATCTCTAAAAAGAGGGATGCCTGCAAAAGGCAAGGCTCGCACAATATTGAAATGTAAATGAGTTGTAACTGGGGGGCATATTTTTTTAACCAAACCAGTCTTCAAACTAAAACAGGCATGTTGCTGTTAGATGAATGGCAGCAAGCACGATGTATAGAATCACTCCAGAATTTTTTAGCTCCTTTAGATGGGAAGGATTTTTGTTCTCCGAATTCACTTTGGCTGCACAAAAATGTGTAGTTCCAGTAACCTGACCAACCATGCAATTCAGGCCCAACCGTAATACATTTTATGACATGTTGACAAAAATATTAAAAATTGGTTCCAGTGACCCGCCTGATTCCTGTTGTCCCCACATCACCGAAGATGGCATTAGGTACATAGAATTAATGAGTTTAGGCCGTCAGGGCAGTCAGTTCATCCGTCCATGCAGGAGCATATCTCAAGAACCCTATAAGATAGAATAATGAGATCTTTACCAGGGATGCATCACACCAAGGGCATGTACATGTGCTGTATATGTTTTTTTACCTTGGCATATTTTCAAGGCCACAGGGTCCAAGAATATGTCCCTTTTGGAACATTTTGTATATATTTGGTGCCGTTGAAGCTTTTCCTTTGATATTTGCAGCAAATGGCCTATACAGGAAGATGTTTAGCGTAAGATAATTTGGATGACTTTGACATATTTTCAAGGTCACATTGACCTGTACCAAAGAAGCATTGTACACAGGAAAGAAGTACTTGTCATTATAGCTTTATCAGATTCAGATGATATAGTTAATATTAGAATTGGCAATGAATTTGGTCTGCATCAATGGATAACAAAACCAATACACACCAAAGGAAAATCTCATTTTTAGGTCTGCTGACCAAAGGTCACAGAACCTATGCAACTACTCATGTCTGTCTGTCCATCAGTCCGTCCATAAACTTTTGCTCATCAGTGTGATACTGTCCACAGTTTTCAAGTTGGCTCAATATAACTTTCAAGACTTACAGGGTGTATAAAAATCTATGTTCTTTTCGATATTGGTGGCCCCACCTACAATATTATGCAATATAGGGGTCAAAAATATGAAAACCGTTGTGAACACTCAAGCATCTTTAATTTTTATGCAGGGGTAGGGGCCCCTGCATATTGTTATCGCGAAAATCCTGGCGTTTGCGTACATGTTACGTAACCTATACACCACAGTACACTGGATTATGTCTGAAATAATACATTTTTAAGTGTGCACGATGTGAGAAGAGCCAATAAGATGTTCATTCAACATGTTTTATTTAAGTTGTGTCGTGCCTTTATTTTTAAAAGCGCTATTTCATTGTTGAGGGGTCGTTTCAAGAATCATAAATGACCGCTACAGAAATCGTAAAGTTGCCCTAGTTTTTGTTGATGGTTTAAATAATTTTGTACCATGTGACAAAGTTTATAGTCAGCCAGACAGAGCCAGAATTTAGTGTCAATGTTCTTAAAAACCATCCCTAATAAAAAAGCGGGAAAAAAATATTCAAGTTACTGTAAAAATATATAAAGTTTGAGGTACATCGAGAGGAACTGTTTTGTACGAAAAGGAGCTGCAGTCCTGTGACAGCGGTCGCCACGAGGCTATCACATGTCAACAAGGTCAAGGTCAACCATTAAACAAAGGAAGAACTGGACTCGCACATGTTGACCAGTGTTTACGTTTAGACGCATCACTGGGCACACGAAGGGAAATAGTGGGCTGGCGACAACAATGAGTGGATATTAATTACGAGGTTGTGATACAAAGTGTTGAGCGGTAATTTTGTTTAATAAAAGCTTAATTAGCGTACAAATTGGCAGAATACTTCATCGCAACGATGCTTCGTTTGTTCATCATCATCATGAAAGATGTCATCATACACGCGATGGCGGGGAAGCTGGATTGATTTTGGAACATTCGTCACTATATAGTTTTTCGGGTCTTTCCGATTAAAATTTTATGGGCGCTGTTTCAAGAAGTAAACAAGATGATCGAGTTAATCTGTTGTGTTATGCTTGGTGCAGTGG
The DNA here is from genome assembly GCA_964020975.1 of Hermodice carunculata. Taxonomy (NCBI): domain Eukaryota; kingdom Metazoa; phylum Annelida; class Polychaeta; order Eunicida; family Amphinomidae; genus Hermodice; species Hermodice carunculata. Next base: position 75,114,905 of record OZ026615.1, on the reverse strand, counting down.
GACTACGAGGCCGACGTGGTGAGGCACTGAGGGAAACCACGCTTTCACCGTCTGTGCGAAGAAAAAAGTGCACAAATCAAAGTACAGTAGTCCCGCTTTTGAGCGACCAACCCCCGCGCAGACCAAAAAGCGGTCGTATAATGCAGGTGGTCTCTCATTGGAGGAGCCCCACACTCGCGAGCTGAACACTAACAGGTCAAATCCTGGGCGGCCTTTCCCTGGTGGTAGCGAGGTACGCAAATTTCTGCAACCACCAGTTCATCATGATGGATTACATATGCTTTGGGAAAAAACACGATTTATTAAATTTAACCATTACAACCCTTAAAATCTTTATTTCAATAAAAAACGCTTGCCTTGGTGGTGAAACTAGTGAAAAACGTGTGTCGCAACTTGAAAATATTTGCCGGTCCTGAGTTGTGTCTTTCCATTACGCTCAGCCTCAATGGGGCTGATGCATATTCCCGTACGGAGCTTTCGCTTGCGAAGTAATAACTGTCGTAAAATTGTTTTGATGATATAACTCACTTTCTTAACTTTATTCTACACGTTCCATGGAGCCTAACTCACCGTAGTTCATAAGTTATGGATCAAAATAAGACTCGGCATTTTCTTCCTGCCACCACGTGTGTTTTGGGCACCATGTTTACCTCGATCTGAACCGTGGGAAAAATAGATTGACCCACTTCGTTAGTGTCAGTCGCTGAGTCATGCAGGCAAGCACGTGCTTGATCGGGGTTTTGATCCAGCGAAAGTTATCATCGTTCATTTTATAAATATTCTATCATAAAACGTCGTTCAATTAGAAATGAGAACACAAAATAATATTTCTGTAGCTGTGCTCGTATCTGCCAGGGTTAGGTAAGGTTTCGCATGCAAAAAAGAGATGACCACGTGGGTTGTTGATCTGCGGGGAAATGACGGAAGATTGTTCGGGACATTTCCGGAGAGCGTCGACAACATTCTTCCTGCATTTGGATTTGAAGTGTTTCAAGGTGGATGATGTGAACGATCATGAGTGTGAGCGACCAAGTCCCCACCACAAGGAAATTTCTGCCGATCATTATGAGGTTTAGTTCAGAAAACGATCCATAATATCCTAGCTTACAAATTTTTTTACTCAGTCACAAATTACGGTTAAGTAAACAGGTCCGATAACGAAATAAACACTCCCCCCCCCATTTGTATAATGTGGTCACAAAATCTGTTCATTTGGCATGGTTGCTGGTCGCGTTTAACAGGTGGTCGTTCATAAGAGGTAAATTATAAAAGAAAAACAAGTGACCGAATTTGGTCCTTCAAACCAGGTGGTCATTTATACGAGGGGTCGTTCAATACAGGGAGAGACCCATATATGGGTTAGGGCGATGGTCATGGATGCTATCGGTATATTTCAGTCAATTTCCGTATACAGCGTTGGCAAATTATTCACAAGAAACAGTGTTTTTCATTCAAATTCAAATGAAAAATAAATTTAGAAATTGGTCTTCTTTTAATCATGGATCGTTGAGACCTCGATTTTTTCTTCTTTTTTTTTCATCATTTTTTGTGTGTTTTTCCTATTTTTGTCTCCTCCAGAACCACCACTCAGATTAAGCAGAAACTTGGTGGAGAAGTTCCTTGTGGAAGGGTCCAAGTTTTTCACTAGGTGGCACTGCTGTGGATTCCTGATTTTTGCTGGGGTTTTTTTTGTTTTTGTTTTTTAGCTCAGCTGACTTGTCAGTCAGCTGAGCTTTTGTTAGGGTTCGTCGTCCGTCCGTCCGTCTGTCCTCAATTTACATTTTCGACTTCTCAAAAACCGTTGGCCAGATCCACTTCAAACTTGGTGGGGATGTGCCTTGGGTGGGTTTCTACCAAGTTTGTTCAAATGGTCACGGTCCAGTGATTTTTGGATTTTTAATGATTTTTTTGGTTCTTTTTTTGGGTAAATCTTAAAAAATGTTCTTCTCCGAAAGCGCTCACCCAATTGCTTTGATATCACACAGGAACACTCCCTAGGACTCCCAGTTTTTAATTTGTTCACCAGGTGGCGCTGCAATTTTTTTCTAAATTTTTTACAAATTTTTGTGTGTTATAGCTATTTTCAACTTCTTCTCCAGAACCGTCACTCAGATTAAGCTGAAACATGGTGGATATGTTCCTTGTAGAAGGGTCAAACAAAGTTGTTCACTATGTGGGAATGCTGCGGATATCTGATTTTTAATCCTTCTATTTTTCATATTAGCATTTTTCAGTCTAAAAAATCAGCATTTTGGTATTTTTTAATTCCGTGAACGGCATTTAACAGAAAAGATGTCAGAAAAATATGGACGGATTTTTGTCATACAATTCCCAGCTCGTTAATTTGTGATAATTGAAATACGAAACAACACCTGGATGTCAGCTTTATACAGGTGTATGAACTGTGCTCTTGCCAGGGTCACATCATTGTCCTTCCCCACCATAAAGTTCCCACCTTGCCTGGAAGACAGTGCACCTATATGACCACCAATGAAGCAACTCTGCGATGCAGCAAACCTGACTGAGCTAAATTTATTTAAACAGAAGCTACAGCATGCTCAAAACACAGTATTTTCACAATTATGGACAATCTCCGTTGGGATGCGCAACCAGCCAATCACAACTGTAGTCTGTAACCTGCTGATTCACATTTTTGACTTTTTCTCCAGAACTGTCATTCAGATTAACTTCAAACTTGGGGATGTACCCTGGTTGAGTCTCTACCAACTTTGTTCAAATGGTCACGCTCCAGTGATTTTTGGATTTTTTATGAATTTTTTTGTTCTTTTTGGGGGCTAGTCTGAAAAAATTTCTTCTCTGAAACCGCCCACCCAATTGCTTTGATGTCCCACAGGGACATTGCCAAGGACTTCCAGTTCTTGATTTGTTCACCAGGTGGTGCTGTAATTTTTTCCCTATTTTTAATGATTTTTTGTGTGTTTTTGCTATTTTCAACTTCTTATCCTGAACTGTCACTCAGATTAAGCTGAAACATGGTGGATATGTTCCTTGTAGAAGGGTCAAACAGAGTTGTTCACTAGGTGGCACTGCTATGGATTCCTGATTTTTAACGATTTTTTCAATTCAGGTACTTGTCGGTCAATGCAGCTTTCCTATTGATTACTTTGCAAGTCAATGGGCATTCTAATGCTAATTCAATTTTTTTACTTCTTCTGCGAAACCTGGCAATGTACCTTGGGTGGGTCTCTAGCAGATTTGTTCAAATCAAATTTTGGAGTTTTTATGAATTTTTCTGTTCTTTTTTGGGACAAATCTTAAAAAAAATCTTCTCCTCTGAAACTGCTCACTCGATTGCTTTGATGTCACACAGGAGCAAGCCTAAGGACCCCTAGTTCTGTTTTTGTTCACCAAGTTGCGCTGCGATTATTTATATTTTTTATGAATTTTTTTGTTCTTTTTGGGGGCTAGTCTGAAAAAATTTCTTCTCTGAAACCGCCCACCCAATTGCTTTGATGTCCCACAGGGACATTGCCAAGGACTTCCAGTTCTTGATTTGTTCACCAGGTGGTGCTGTAATTTTTTCCCTATTTTTAATGATTTTTTGTGTGTTTTTGCTATTTTCAACTTCTTATCCTGAACTGTCACTCAGATTAAGCTGAAACATGGTGGATATGTTCCTTGTAGAAGGGTCAAACAGAGTTGTTCACTAGGTGGCACTGCTATGGATTCCTGATTTTTAACGATTTTTTCAATTCAGGTACTTGTCAGTCAATGCAGCTTTCCTATTGATTACTTTGCAAGTCAATGGGCATTCTAATGCTAATTCAATTTTTTTACTTCTTCTGCGAAACCTGGCAATGTACCTTGGGTGGGTCTCTAGCAGATTTGTTCAAATCAAATTTTGGAGTTTTTATGAATTTTTCTGTTCTTTTTTGGGACAAATCTTAAAAAAAATCTTCTCCTCTGAAACTGCTCACTCAATTGCTTTGATGTCACACAGGAGCACGCTTAAGGACCCCTAGTTCTGTTTTTGTTCACCAAGTTGCGCTGCGATTATTTATATTTTTTATGTTTTTTTTGTGTTTCATTGCTATTTTCGATTTCTTTTACAGAACCGTCACTCATATTAAGCTGAATGTTGGTGGATGTGTTCTTTGTGGAAAGGTCAAACAAAACAATTCACTAGATGGCAATGCTCTGGATTACTGATTTTTCACGATATTTTTAATTCGGGTATTTACTGGTAAATGCACCTTTCCTATTGATTACTGTGTAAGTCAATGGGTATTCTAATGCTGATTCACATTTTGACCTGTTTATGTAAAACCGGCATTCAAATTCACTTTAAACTTGGTGGCAATGTACCTTGGTTGGGGTCTCTAACAGATTTGTTTAAATGGACACACTCCATTGATTTTTGGATTTTCTATGAATTTCTTTGTATTTTTTGGGGCAATTCTTAAAAAAATGGCAAGGGTATATGTACATGTCATCGGAGCACAGGACTGTCACAGTCCTCTTGGTTTATAAACTAAGTAAAGCATAAGCAAGGAACTGGGTATTATTTTCATAAATTATATTCAACAAAATGTTTTTGTTACACCTGGACAGTCTTTCCTTCAATTATTTCAATTTTTTCAACAGCCCTACAGGCCTACATATGCTTTGCCCCTGCATTTAGGCCACCAGGCCTTGTTTCCAAATCTTCACCAAATTTGGTGGGGTGTTGGGGGAGGTCAAAGTCTGAGGAGCTAATGATACTAGTGGCGCCACCTATAATTTGATGGAAATTATGAGCCAAAATGTATTTTGAGACATAAAATTCCGTATCTGGAAAAGTAATTGAATTAGACTTGCCAAAATTTATAGGATATATAAACAATGTCCAAAGCTAGAAATTATATGATATTAGTGACCTTGACCTATTTTTATGAGGTCACCATGCCTGTAAAGTTGAAAATGTGATTTTATAATGACATGGTGTAGCTTGGACAATGATGATGTCAGCACAGCACCAGGCAGGCCTATGGGCCTCTTGTATTACAAAATCTGGGTGGGCTTGATCTTCTGTCCCAAGGTCACTGAGGACATAAAGTTAATTACTCACTTGTTGTCTGAGCACATGCAACAATATCCATCACAGGAATTACACAAATAAGCTATGATTACATGTGGAGGAAAGTACCATCTGGTGGACATTTTATACACTAAATGTACATAAGCTTTATATGTTCAGAAACCACTTGAGAACTCCCAACTTTGAAATGAACAGGTGCAATATAGCCACAAGGCCAGCAGAGCATTAGGCCCATGAGCCTCTTGTTTACATCATGCTACACCTGCGTCAATGCTATTTTCCTTTACAATATAGAGACCAATTAATTACTTTTGTCCCTTTACATTTGACAGCAAGTATGCATTCTAGCAAAAGTGTTTACTCATAATCTAGAACCATACAAACAGAATGTTGGCTAAGTGAACCAGAGAGGAAAAAGAAGAAACTGGTTTTACAAAATAATCTGTCTAGACTTTGCATTGAGCTTTGACATTAATTATTATAAACCATGATTTAATTTGCTGAAAAGTACAAACAATATAAATAAGTGACTTAAATCAGACATTTTACTAATACAGTAGTACAGTGAAAACTCGTTATAATGACACCATTTTGTTCCGTTAAAAAGTGTCAGATAACTGAGTATATCAGATAAATGAATCTCACAGCAAAGAAAATGAGCTTCTGTCATTCAAAACTTGTGTCATTATACTCAATATGTCGGATATCTGAGTGTTGTTATAATGAGGTTTCACTGTACCTGCTATTTAAAACCACCCCTTATGCCAACCAAAATGGTCACTTACTTTGAGGGCCAGCTCAAGTTTGAAGATTGGCACCTGACCTTGACCCAACTCCTAAGGTCGCAGAGCCACATAAGTGAATTTTGACACAGATGCAATAACTCCAGAAGGAGTTTGCAAATTTAATCAAACTCAAGAGGATAATGTTACTTATCAATGTCTGGGTCAATTTTAAAGGTTGGTGGCCTTGACCCAATTCTCAAGGCCACCGCCATATTTGTGAATTTCAATGTGGATGTGATAACTCCAGAAGGATTTCACTGAGTTTGATCAAATTTGGTAAGATAAGCGATAGCTTGAGAAGGATTTCACCAAATTTAATAAAACTTGATAGGTATATTATACTACCAAGTTTGTTTTAGTGTGAGAAACTTGTAGGGCAACAACTGGTCAGGCATGGGAGACATTTGATTTCCTGTGTGAAAATCAGATTGTTGTACTTTACATTGTTACTCAAACATGAAGGTGAACTGTTCGTCTATACAGCACCTTTACTTAAGGAAGAAAAAAAAAGGTTTTGCAGAAGAATCTGTCTAGATTTTGGACTAAGCGTTGATATTGATAGTTTAAACCATGATCAATTCACTGTAAATCACAATAGATATAAATAAATGACAGTAATATATAATGTCAGTAGTAGTACATGTACTGAACTGCAGTATTTACATTTACTCAGGCATGAAGAGGAGGACAAAAATTTTGGTCCTTTACTGATCAAACTTTTGAATCAGAAACTTTTTGGCTTCTATCTCAAACTGTGTACATGTATTGTGTGCGGTGACTTTTGACACTGTACATTCAAGCTTTATTGCTAATTCAAAGACAGTCATTAATACGAAGCACCATTGTATTGCCATATAAAATTGTTTGAACTGCTAATGTGGTCAAAATCCCATTTTAAACATAACTTTCACTTTGTGTTTATCATTGTATTTTTCATGTTTCAATGCTGATGCTATGTCATTTTCTCCATCTTGTTTGTATATGTATACCATATCATTTGAAGGAACAAACTTGGGGCATATGTTATGTCTAGCTGGTGCATCCTGTTGACAAACACAATAACATTTGCAACTTGATAGTACATTGTATAGGTCATGTGGCAGTTAAAAAACATTGGGGGGGGGGCATATTTCATTTGGATCATTGTGCACTTGTTAATTTTCGATTTATTCTGAATTTTATCAGCAAAAACCACCATCTCTCAAAGCTTTACTGCATGATAATATTTTAGCACATATTTTGCCACTGTCTTTGTCACATGAATTGTTTGCAGAATATTATGGGATAGAAAGAGAATCTATGTTTGCTGCTTCTTAGCTGTTCATGTACATGTACCATTTTAGGGTAGAAAGGCTGATGTGTTGTGATGTGTCTGGCACCACCAATAAGCTTCTCTGCCCCAAATTGTGAGAAATGTCAAACAAATATTTGATCAGTGTATTGCATTTCCAGCACCCCTCCACCCTCCATCCCAACCCCTGGCCCTGTTCTTTTTGGCATGTTACTCTAATCACCATTATTATTTTGTTTGGCCTTACATACAGCCTTCTGTTTTTATATCGGATTGTCCCGCTCAAGCCTGAAAACAACCACACACACAAAAAAACAAAAAACAAAAAAAACAGTGAGGAAGTTTTTCAACACAGCTGTCTAGGGTATTGCACTGAGAAATAGTGAGCATGTCAGTGAAATGATTGAAATGAAGAAAAAAAAGAGTGACATTTTCCTGAAAATAAAGTGTATATAATATTAAGAAAGATATTCTTGAATGTGTTTTTTGTATACATGTTTGATGTATGGTAAACATTTTAATTTTGTTAGTGTCATGAACACATCAGAAATACAAAATTGAATACCATGTGAAATTAAAAACATAGGCCTAAGAACCTAAGTACAGTATTACCTGCTGTATGTGGCCACCCCTTCAGCCAAGAAAAAGTGGCCACATACAGCAGGTGACTTGTCACCACAGTGAGTCTAGTGACCACAATACCTGCTGTATGCAACCACTGTCGCTGACGACAGTGGTTGCATACAGCAGGTACCACTGTGCTCTATTTAGGACAGGGACATGAAATTAAATATCCAAGCAAAACAAAATGGCAGTTTTATGAAGAAAAAGTATCCACAAAATTAAGTCTGTTTACCTGTTACAGAATGCCCTTTTGCAGTACAAAATTGAAAACCATATTTTTTCATATGTTGATTGACTTGGGTGCTTCATGTAAATTTTTCATGATTTTTTAGAGCTTTTTTGATGTTTTGCTGACTCAGCAAATTTGAAATGCTGGCTTATATCTTCTTAATGGTTGACTGTAGGTCCATGAATACTATTAAACATTAGTAAGAAAGTACCTATGGATTTTCTTTTGGTTTAGATAATCTTGACCTTGAGTGACCTTGAAAAGGTCCAACAGGTATCTTGGCTTATTTCTTAGTGGATCCTAGATGCACAGTAACTATTAAAGCTTAATTGGAAGGTGCTGATGACCTTTTATTGGGTGTAGTTAATCTTGGCCTTGAATGACCTTGAAAGGTCAAATTCGACGTTAAACTTACATTGGCCATTGCACTTTGTGTCAGGGCTCTAACTCTTGTCCTTTGACTCAACAATCGTGAAACTTTACACGAATGGGTATCTGGGCACGTGGGTGTGTTATGCATAAAAAGTAGGTTACCAGGTCAAGTATCTTGGTCACTGATATATCCTTATAAAATAGTGTCTGCATTATAATTCCTTTAATATTTAACTTAGTTTCATGGAATTAGCCTTGACCTAAAGGTCTGTCATGTAACAAAAGTAAGTCACCAGGTCTCGTATCAGGGCCACAGTAATACAAGCATGTGAAACTGATATGCACATGATGTCTGGGTCATAACTCTATTGTCCTTTGACATAGAATCATGAAACTTAAGACAAATGTGTATCTGGCCATAAAAAGTATGTGTTTTGCATAAAAAGTATGGCACTGTGTCAGGTGTCTGGGTCACAGTGATATATCCTTGTAAAATTAGTATTTGTGCTATCATTCCTTTAATCTTTAACTTACTTTCAAGAAACTTCACACATATATAGCTTGGCCTAAAGATGAGTTCTACAAGAAAATTAGGTCACTTGATCGAGTCCCCAGAAGGAAAGCACATATTGTATTTCAGTTGGTGTGGGCAATTTTGACCTGGACTAAGAGTGACTGGCCATTTGGGGGAGTATGTAGAACACGGCAAATTTGCTTATCCATGTTGGCAGACATATGGACGGTGGGGGTGCATAATGGGAAAGAGGTGTCTGTACCAAGTTGGAAGAGAGGCAGTAGAGGGAGTAAAATAAGTAATGAAACAGCCTTGTGATATGTATGCAATCATCCGCATAGCAAAGATTGATACGACTGGTTCCATTTCTTCTGATTATCCATTACATGTATTATCTTTTTATCCCTGACAAATGGTAGGAGTTTGATCCTGTCAAGCAGCAAAACTAAACAGATGACTTTTTTGCATACAAGATAGAGCATAGCCTCTGAAGGTGCAATAAATATCTTATGTAAACAGTCACTAAACACTGTTCCAGCAATGGCTTCCCTCTGTGAATGGATATACTCCACAAAAAAGTCAGAGCTTTTCATCACTACATATGTGTATGTAGGGTGGGAGGGACATGGCTATAAGCTTTTTTCTGTGTAGTATATTTGTGTATGTGTGTAGACCACAGACCTGGATTGGAAAACTGTATGTTTTATCTTGAAGAGTATTGGGAAGATGAATGTTTAGCCAGGAATTGTACCACTTTTTATAGCACCAAAGTGTTACAGTTACAGAATAACCCTTTCCTTTCTGTGGGATTTATTTGCATATGTTTCAACTGTTAACTGTTCCAACTTTTTCTAGAGCTCTGTGCTAGCAGGATGTGCAAAGTGGGTAGGTTTCGTTCAGATTAAAACCATATGTTGAGCGAAGAAGCAGATACTTTAGATAAATTTATGTTGTAAAAAATAGACATACATGTACATGTATGTGTATATTTGCTGGCTGGGGTACAGTACAGCTGGCAAAATATATGAGGCCTCTATATATTTAAAGTCCTGCCATTTTTCTATGTGTCTTTCTGGAATGATTTTCCTCTGCTGCAAAAATTGTTCAATCAAAACTATGATGTAGCTGCCATTGACTCTTTACCATGGTTACATCTGATTAAATTGTTGACCTTTTGAAGGAAGATGCAAGGAGGGTTATAAGCTAATGACTTGTGCCTTCACTTCTCTTAGATGTCTTACGATGACATATTTTTTACATTCAAAAGCGTCCATTTAGTGACTGCCTTTGCAAATAAACATGTGATAAATGTGCAAGTTTCACCTGTCAGTTGTAAGTGCTTAGGAACCTCAAGGTGTGAGTGGGGAACTCACTTACGATGTTTACTGGTAGGAGGTTGGCTGTCCTGGCAGGCATCTTCTATCTCTCATGTAAACATTTTCTGTCTTGAAGAAGTTAAACTTCACCTCACGCTGTCACAAAAAAACAAAAACAAACAAACACAAAAACAAAAACAAAAAACAAAAAAAAAGCTGCCAGAAAGTCCTGTTTGTGGTCATTTCAGCAGGCACAGTGGTGTTAAAAACAGTTAAAATTGGGCCTCTGGTAGTGTTGTTAAAAGTTTTTACATCAGTAGGAGACATTCATATTTAAGTGCGATCTGGCTCACTTCCTGTGTTGCCAGGGCAACAGACTGATGCTTCCACCATGATCAGAGCAGATTTGTATAATACATAAACATCCATAAATAACACCTTTTCAACCAAAAGAGAGCCCATTTCTAATCAATTTAGGCATCCTTTATGTTTCAAATGTATGTTAATACATTTTCTTAATATTATTGTGTGTTTGTGTTGTTCATTTTGTTGAGAAAGTGCTTTTGACCATGCTAAATACATGGATCTGTCCTGATGCAGGTGGCTCCCTCTTTTGCTCAATATGTGTTAGAGTAGGACCGCATTTAGATATGAATACATCCTATTGGCATTACCTGCAGCCAAGGAGCCAGGTCAGGCAATATGGGCAACACTAAAAAGTGTCTTTACAAGATATACATTGAGGTAATTACCTTTGACCTTCAGTAATTGATAGAAGTCGAAAATTCAGTCGCTCAAAAATTATATAATTTTTGTGTGCGTAAAGTTTTGCAGATTCTCAAAAGTTAACAGATTTATGATATATATTAAATTTGTAATATTTTGAAGTTAAAATTGCTTGGTTTATCAGAGAAATTAATAAAAAAGTAGGTCTAGAAGAGTATTTTGAAATAAGTGAATTTACTTTGACTGCAAAAAAAATTTAAATTAAGTTACAGTTGTAAGTGCTTTAAAGTATAGTGCTGTTTTCACACCCACCCTCCCTTCATTAGTCCCCCACTGGGGATCATAGGTTTGCACTGTGTCCTTCTGTCCGTCAATCCTTCCATCCATCTGTCCTTCTGACAAAGCTTGTCCAGGCTGTATTTTTTACCGTAACACCTACACCTACCAAATTTGGTAGGTGGATACTTCATGGGGTAGGGGTGTGTCCTTCACCAAAATTGGATCACTCTGACCTTGACCTTGACCCTGAACCCCGCCATAAAGATTTAGCTTGTGTGGGCTATATTTCCTATGCCATAACACCTGCAGCTACCAAATTTGGGGTGTGGACACTTCATAGGATATGGGTGTGTCGTACACCAAAATCGGGTCAATGTGACCTGTGACCTGGACGTTTGACTCCCCACCCTTAAAGTTTTAGTTTGTCTGGGCCATATTTTATTACCCTAACACCTACATGGCCTACCAAATTTGCTTGGTGAATACTTAATGGGGTATGGTGTGTCATACACCAAAATTGGGTCACTGTGACCTTGACTTTTGACCCCCATTAAGATTTAGATTGTCTGGGCTATTTTCTATGCCATAACACCAACAGCTACCAAATTTGGTGTGTGGACACTTAATAGGATATGGGTGTGTCACACACCAAAATTTGGTCACTGTGACCTTTTACCTTGACCTTTGACCCCCATAAAGTTTAAGTTTGTCCAGCCCATATTTCATGTACCATCATACTTACAGCTGCGAAATTTGGTAGGTGCATACTTTATGGGGTAGGGGTGTGTCGCGCATCAAAATTGGGTCATTGTGACCTTGACCTTGACCGAGCAAGTACAGTCGACCTTGCAATCTATTCTCTGGTGGGAGACTGTATTGCTATGCAATACTTGATCTTGTCAATTTTAAGCATGCTGGCATTAAATTGGGTACATGCAAAAAAAAAGTCACATTACCACATGCTCAAGCTTAACAACCAAATATGTCAAAACTATCTGGCAACTCAACATTAGCATATTGCATTTGGTGACATGCATAATGTAATTTGTAAATGGCAAAAAGTGTATGGCCAGATGGAATTGATGCAATTACTGACAAGTACAATGTGCCATGAAATGTCACTATAATAATACTCAGATATCCTACATATTTGTTTAAGAACAACAGTTTTTAGGGACTTACATTCCAAGTCCTCTCCTAGTTGACTCATTTATCTGACATATTCAGTTATCTGACATATTTTACAGCAAACAGATTGTGTAATTGTGATGAGGTTTCACTGTATTTGACTATGAGCACAATGTGCATGGCCATTTGCCACAGGTATTTTGTCCATGAAATTCTAGCATGCCCACACGTGCTAGCATGAGTTTTATGGCATGCAAGCACGTCATTCCAAAATGCCAGTATAAAGGGAACTTGTTTGAGAGCTGTACTGCACTTATATTTTCCAAAAGGTAACACAACAACTATAGGTTGCAACAGTCACTGTTGGCCAGCATAATATCACAGATATAGCTTGAAAATTTGATGAGTTGAGGCCATAAATTGTATTTGAGTGACTGATCAGATTCTTTGTTGCAGTGTTTTAGCTCTGCTAACCATAAGTCATAGAGCTTAGGTGTAATACGCCGTGTGACCTCGACCTATTTTTCAAGATTGTCAGGCGCTTAAGAAAAGGACACTAAACTCAAAACATTGATCAAGAATAAGCGGAATGATACCAAATGTACTGGTCATAAATGTGCGTTTATGTGGAAGTGTGATGTTGCATTATATGGATGACCTTGACTAATAGTTGGGGTCATTGAAGGGAGTGTATCAGGGAAATGAATTTTTGGTGGTGGTCATCAGATTATATGTCAGCAAAGCATTAGGCAGGTGGGCCTCTTGTTCAAATACCTACAGGTAAGAAAGGAAAACAAAATGAGTAAAAAAAAAACCCCAAACAAATACATAACTAAAAAAGGTCATGAAAGTCAGATGTTTATTTCAGTTTAGTGAGTGTCATATCTGTTTGATTGCATGCCTAGCTGAGCAAGAGGGCTACAGGAAAATGGCATATCTATTGCAGCTTTATGGTTGCCTATAAGGGCTAGTTTGAGTTTGTAGATGGGTGACTTTGACCCAGTTTTGAGGGTCAAACACAGACAGTAGACATCCTGTGGTTATATCACAATAACTGAAGAAGTTTTTGAGCAAGGACTTGGATACTGCACTGCTATATAGTCCTTGTTAAGGGCTAAAAGAAATGAAAAGTTTGATGACCTTGATCTAAACTCCAAGGTCACATATTCACCTGATTTAACTTTGGTTTCTGCATGATAACTGAAGAGGTTTTGAAACTAGGACTTTTCTATTGTACAAGATTATAGTCCATATCCGGGGCTAATCGAAGATGGGTGACCTTGACCAAATTCCAAATGTCACAGAGCCACTTTACTTAATATGGTTTCATGATTTCCGTATGATAACTTGTACTTTAGAGCTATGACTTTTATATTGCACAGCTTTATGGTTCCCTATAAAGACAAAGCTGAGAATGAAGATGGGTGACCTTGATACAGTTTTCTGACATTGATGTATGATCAACCTTCACTAATTTTGTAAGGTCACGAGTGCCCCATCTACCACTATCAATAGGGTAGCGAGGGCAAGGGTAATGAGGGCGGGGGACATCTATGTTTTACAAACATATCTTGTTTTTTCATCCTTGAAAAGGAAGTTGATGTTTTTGCTTATATGAATTATATGTAAATATATAGCAGTGAAAGGGAATTCGAAACATTTTTGCTGATGAAACGGAATTCCTCTTTTTTTTTTAAACAGAAAATCATTGGCCTTAGGTAGAGTGAGTTAAAACAGAAGGGAAGTAAAATTCTGGAGAACTTGTCCATAAAACAGAGTTTGTGTGTCTTTAGGAGCAATACATTTTAATTACTTGTACCAAGATGATGATTATTTTGTAGACTTCAAATGGCTCATTTGGTACAAGAGGGAACAATACTGTTAGATGCTACCCAAACTATCTTAAAGTTGGACTAACCTGAGAAGTACACATGTATATGCTGGATATTTTTATTTGTAGTCCATGACCAATAAGCTGCTGTAAAGTACAGAACCTAACTTTAGACCAGTACTTCTGCTATTTATGGAAATATAATGTTAGATGCTGCCAGAAATTGATAGTCCACATGCAGTCCAGTACTTGCAAGCCTAGCTGTTTACTTGGCAAAGAGTTGTAACACACAAGTCAGACAGGGTTAGATATTTGCAGATGACAAAATAGACTAGCATGTGCCTGGTATTGAGCACTTTCTTGTGTGTGGATCAAGCAGACCTGTGATTTAGGCCTATATATCATCTGTACATGAATATTGTGAAACAGCTGACTCTCACTTTGGGTGAGATGCTGTCTGAATGCCCTGTATACATATAAGTTAGTGCACATTTAAGTAGATACATTATGTGAACTACTAGTAGACCTGCTGGGATTTAAAATTTAATCAAACAAACTTTTATGGAACTGCTTATAAGAGAGATCCTTATATATATTTATATTCAAATGTATGTATATAAAAGTGTAATATCTAGGGATAAAACCCTGTCATTGAGGCCCCCAGATGGTTTGAAGGAAGCTTGGTGTGTGCTGCACAAAAAAGCAAGTAACATTACCATGCCCTTTTCAATTCAATTCAATTATTTCAAGGCTCTGTGCCCTTATTTCACTCTGTCAGCCCGGAAAGAAAAGTAAGCTGTCAGTTACCTTGCTTGCTTTGACAGCTACCTTGTCCTTTATCATGGCCTTGTAAGAAACTACTGTACTTCCCATCAGGGACCACAACTTATCATCATGAAGGGTGATCTTTCAAGACAGGTTTCACTGTGTAAGGATGAGCACTTAACCCTTTTCCCCTTGAATTGACACTCGAGTTCAACAACTTTCTTTGGCATGAGTTGGGCACTTAGTGCCCAACTCATGCCAAGGACAGTTGTTGAGCTGGGGCACGTGATCTTGATAGGGCTCATCTACAATTCTCAGTCATAATTGTTTTTCATTACTGTTGAAATTAGTTGAAAACACTGAAGCAGACGACATTTGACCACCAGCCAGCTTTGGCAGGTTTAAGGGGGAAAGGTTAATGAGTTTTTTTATGATCGGAAATATTATGGAGCTGCAGCATAAGTTATCATGTCAACATAAGATGTAATAGAAAGACTTTATAGTTAGCTTTTTACAGGCATCTGATCAGGAAACAAATGAATTTTTTGAGTGATTTTTTTTTTTTTTTGTTGAAAATTTTTATTTTTATTAGGTTAATTTAATTCTTAGGTGGGTGGGTGGGTTGACTGGTTGTCTGTTCTATTAAAACCACCAAGTCGTATTATTGGTGTGACATATACCGCCATGAAAGGCACATTTCTAGGATACTTTGCAGGATCTCAAGCCCTATTCCTGAAGCATGGAGGAAGCCACATGTTGGTTTTAGCAGCAGACTACAGACAGGCTGTAATTGCTGTTGGTTGCCATAGCAACCAACTAGCCTCCCACATCTTCCGTTCAGGGTATTGACTGTTTTGTTTTTGAAGAAAGATGTTAAGAGGTTTGCTTGGGGAAATCTTGCAATATTTGGCACATGTAGAGTTGTAACTCTGAACTACAGAGCATGCGAAGAAACTTCAGAATACATGTCTGTGAGTTACAATATATTATGATGCTCCGGTCCAATAACAGTGTCAGCACAAGTTGGCTTAATGTATGTGGAGAAAAGACCCTTTCATTCCCGTATTTGATTTTCCCCGTACAGTGTGCATCCAGTTGGCTTGGCCATATGTACTAAGATACCTTCCAGATCTGAGATTGCTAGACCTATTTTTAACCCTTGGAATGTCTACAAAATTGTTGAAATTTTTCTGTTTACCATATTCCTCTCAATGAGCCACTGTGCTCTTATAAACACATGCACATCGACTTTGCAGGTAACTGAAAAAGTATTCTGCATTTAACCATCTTTGTATGATACTACAGGCCTATACTTATATCATTGAAAACATATGTCCTAAATGGAGGCTCATTTTACAGTAATTCTGCAAGTACCCAAGGTGCTCATTGGGGGGAGGGGGTATTGTATGTCCTTACCTTAGAAAAATAGTCAGTAGTGTCATGAAAAGGCAGTCTTGAAAGATAAGTGGTCTCTCATGAGAGGTACCACTGTATAACCACAGCATATATGGCAAGTTACTTCAAGGGCATTTGAAATTTTTAAAATATATTTCATGAATCATAGCAAGAGATTTGTATCATGACAGTGATAGTTCTTGATAAAGTGTATTGTCACAGCCCTAATGTTCTGGCCTGCTAGTCTTTCCCCAGTACATGTATTCAACATGCATGTACCTTGTTATTACTTACTCAGCAGTATGAGAGTCACTCAGTATCTCAGTAAAGGTAGTTTCATGATATGGTACCCGTTGCAGTGAAAGTGTCTATGCTGGTGAGCCCTGAGTCAGTGCTCTTTTCTGTTTTAGACAACTTTCATATGGTCAAAAATGAAGACAAAATTTGCTAATGTTAGCTTACTTAACCCTCTGGAGACTGACTCCGCACCTTTCTGTTGACACCCAGTGAGTGCTATGAGCCCAGGGTGTCCCGAGTGACCAATGGCATTCTTTTCTTGGTGACAAAAATGTAGCTGAAATGAGATGTGGACAGCATTTGCATCACTGCACTTTTTTCGTTAGTTTTTTAATAGGAAAAACTTGCAAGCTGATATATCTGTTCAGGCCTACAGAGTAGTGTATTATTAGCCTATGATATTGTATAACGTTTGCTGGATATTACACCATTTTCATCATTACATTGACCGGAAATAAAAATAGCAGAGCCAAAGTTCATGTGTGTGGGAAGGGTTAATTCTGCCAGCCATCAAGCATCCACTGTACATGTATGACTGCAGCATGCAGATGCCAGATATGTGGGAACATGGAAATGCCCTCTTGAGAACAGGGCCTGACTCTTGATCAGCCAGAACCTCCGAAGGTAGATAGAAATCACAGCAAGACCTGTTTGGCTTGAAATCCTAGCAGTTCACCTTGTTAGAGGTCTGTTCCTGGAAATGTTCAGTCTTCATTTGCTGTATGTTCATAAGGATACCTCATTTCCAAGTTTGTTTGAACAGTGCTGTGTTACCAGGTGACCGTGTTTGTAGAACAACGGGGACCCTCCACCGTGGCTTGAACAAGACCTGCTTCCAGGAAGAACCTTCTGTCAGTATACTTTAAACCCCTTCACTTGTTTAAGTCACAATTTTCGTCATGGGGGTAATACTTATGCAACCAAGCTACATGTATCTGTCACAGAAATACACCAATTAGGGATTTTGTGGTCCAGTGCCTTTACATAGTCCATCACATGCTAAATTCTGTATTATTTGGAGTTCATTTGAAAATTTCCCAGAGGCTTTAGATGACATGTAGATTTGTCTGGGAGATCTTTAGCACTATTAGTCTACTACATAAATGTCCACACATGAACGTTTAAAAGAAAAAAAAAACACAATCATGTACATAAAATGTTCATGACAATAAATCATTATGTCTGTCAAGAAAAGGACTCCCATTTCCGACAAAACATTTTCTTTATTGTATTAAATGTAGTCTGTCCTTTGATTCTGAACCATCTGGAGGAAAGCCAGTAAATTGTCATGAACTTGATAGAAATGAGATTTTTGTTCAAAATGATTTCAATTTAAGATTGAAGAATACAAAAATAAAAAAAAAGCACTGCAAAAAGAAATCAGTTTGCTATATTTCCCTTTTTTTAACTTGTTGTTAACACTTTCTTGAGTAAGACAGTCAAGAACTCCAGTTGTTGGCCCTCAGCTTTTGCCAACAAAAACAAATTTTGACTGACATTTCATCACTGGATCCACCTAAAGGGCTGGCACATAATTTTGGGAGGCCAAGAAAACAAATTCTGTTGACTTCTGGGATTACTCTTGCTCAGGTGACTTGGTCTGCACTGATTCAGAATGTGAAGTGTGCTAACCCAAAACCCAAACCATAAAAAAAAATTAAAAAAAAAAAAAAGACCCCCCCCCCCAAAAAAATAAATGAAAAAAAAAACATCCATCCAAATGCCTAAAGTTCATTGGTTGCAGTTTTTGCCTTGTTTTTAAAAAAGTTGCACGTGTCTACAGAAATGTCATTGTTCTAAGCCTAAAGTGGCCACCACCAGTCCCTCCCCCCAAAAAAGCCCCAGATGCGTGCAACTTTCATGAGTATATGTGCCCAACGAATACAAAGGACAGATGACCTGGGACATTCTTGATAAGTCTCATCTACCATTTTCCTTTGCACTTCGAAATAAATTATCTGTATATAGAATATTTGTATAAAAAATGTTATTCAAAGCAGAATATTACTATTGGACCAATCTGAGCATTTTGAGCAAGAAGGTAGCAGTTACAAGGGGATGCAAGTGAAGCACACATTAATTACCATCAACCTTATATTATCTTTTTTATCTGCACATAGCACGTCAGGTTATGTCTGATCCCAACCAGGCCTGGCCAAGTATCTGCCTGCAGTTGTTATGTCACCCAGTTTGGCTTGTTTTGGCAGGTCTGTACTTATACTTTGGGAGTACAGCAATAAACTGAGTGTTCCTCTTATGAGCCTTTTCCTGCTGAATGAGGACTGAATCAACAGCTTTTCTTGACTTGGATTTGGTGCTAAGTGCCCAGCCACACCAGGAAAAGCTGTTGACCTTGGGCATGATATCTGGATAGGTCTCCTGTAATTCTCATTCAAGTTGTTTTTTGCATTACTGTTGAAATGAGCCTTTTGGACAACAAGTTTCTGTAACTTTCATGGACTGTTGTTAGCCATGAGCCAACTAGCCATAGGTTAACAGAGGTTGGATTAAGTTGTAAATAATTATCCCTTTGCCAGCTTGGCTAAAGAAACATATAACATTTTAGTTTGTTCAATTTAATTTTAAAGCTTTGATACTAACCACTGGGTGCACAGAAAAAACATCAATACATTTTGTCCAAGTATAGACTAATGGAATTCAAATTTGGCAAACATGTTAAAGTTGTTATAGCCAAATTGGCTACAACTCAATATTTCCTCATGCTTGCTCAGCTTTGTTTTATATAGGATAGCAAGGGCTGTCTGGTAGGATCCTTGATCATACTTAGGTTTTTCCCTGTACAAGCACATCCCTGAGTGAGTGTCCTCATTTACTTACATCGATTGGCAAGTCTGACTGGGAATTCCTGGCTGGGTAAGATGCTCTTTGACCTAAATGGTATACTAAGGTACTGGTTACTGAACAGAAAATAACTGACAGCTGGATAGCTTCACTACAGGTAAAAAGGCCATTCTTGTCTGGGAATATAAAGGGTTAACATGTATTTGTTTCCTGAATGTGTGAAAGCCAAGCACTGGTTTAGAATATGCCTGTACATATAGGAACAATCTGAACTTTTGTTGATGAAATTGGATAGAACATAGTTTATATATTCATGGGTGGATGTGCAAGAATCTTTCATCTTTTGGAATGTGGGAGGGACACAATGAACCGATTTCTGCTTGACAGATGTGAAAAGTCAACAGCTTTCTGTGTTAACACCCATTCAGCATAAAGGAACCTGCTGGTCTGAGGCATGTGCTATCATAATAGGTCTCGTTTACAATAGGAGATATGAGACATTCATATTAATATTCCATCAAAATTGCTTGCCCTGTTGCTAGGCAATGGTGACCATCAGCTGCTACGATATACTGTAAATTGCTTTAATTTTGCTGTATTCCTGTTTTCCTTTTTTTTTTTTTTTTCACAGTGACATAGTAGTTAATCATTGTCTGAACAGGAATTATGTCCAAAATAGTTAAATTAAAACTACAGTGAAATGTCAAAAATACAAAAACTGAAAATTTTAAAATTAAAAAATAAAGCAATATATGCATACTGATGGAAAAGTCAGCATTTGTGGGAATTTACAACCCTACATCTTTTGACTGGAATGACCTCTGGTGGATGGGCACAAGAATCATCCATTGATTTTGCTCTCTATTCTCATTCTCAACTGACAAGTGAAAAGGGTTAAAAACAACGGAAAAAAATTATACCAATTACATAATAATGCATCAGAGTCTTGAGGGATAGCAATTTAGTTGGGGGGGGGGGGATGCTACGTTTTGGTTTCACCTTCTCCCACCCTCACAAAGAAACTCCAGGGTTCAAGCCAAAATCAGTTGCAGCTATCAGATGTTGACCTAACTTAATTTTTTGGTCCAGGAAACCGCATGCTGACAGCAAAAGTGGTTCAAGACTTTCATTCCTTTTTAATGCAGTTTATTTTCTTTGTGGCACAATGACCTTTGTAAAGGTCAGAGGATGTAAGATGTCCTTAATTAAGAAGGCTGAATTTGTGAAATCCTAGCAGTATTTCCAATTCGTTTTAAATTATAAGTTGCAGAGTGTGTGAATATACTTGTATATACATGTGTGATTTACCACTGGCCCCTCCATGCTGGGTCCTGGATGCAAGTGTACACATTTTAGTCAATCAGCTCAATTACAGTGATTATCAGTTATACCGACAGACAGACAGACAGAGATTTGGATAACATCATTTGTAGTATGTCAGTTTCAAATGAGATTTGGATAACATCATTTGTAGTATGTCAGTTTCAAATGAGAGCAAATTATTTCATTATTGAACAGTTTGGATGAAAAGCACATGTATAGATTTACAGTTGTATGTTAAATTACTACATGATGAATGACTGAACTTCACAAAAATTTGCAAAGTTGTGTTTTCTGTGCCTAGATAGCTATAAAATTTGCAGGAGTTTTTGTGTCCAATATATCATTTTGACACAGATGTTCCTGCATATCCAGGTAACTTTTTAGCTGTTGTCATGGGAAGTTGCATCTGTAAACAAACATAGCAAAAAAAAACAGGAAGTGTGTGTCTTTCGAAGAAAACACAGTGTGTCACAAAAGAGAAAGGTGTGGAAGTCTTGTTATGAAATGGCCCCCTGGAGTGGACATTGTGGGGTGACTAAGCTGCAGGTTGTGTTCTTTATCATGGAACGAATTTAATAATAATAAAGTAATAACAAATGTTTATACTTGAGAGATCTTCTGACATCCTTGTGTTGCTAAAGTAAGTAAACAAATTGTCAGATTTTATTTGCACTGGCTCGTGTCAAAAGCTTAAGTTGCTAACTGTCGATGTGTATTTGATGCTTTGTGCATTGCAAAATAATATCGGAAGATATGGTACCAGGTGGTGCAGGTTTTGTATTGTGTATGCTAAATGTTGGCAAAGTGAAACAAAAAGAACTTGTAGCTTTATTTTTTTCACAGGAGCACCCCAAAAAAAAAAAAAAATCAGAAGAGTTGACCTTTTTCATGTAAACCCAGCAGCCAGGCTACTGGCAGTGCTACTTGGTGGGGGAAAGATCTCCTTCATCTTTCAGCATTCTCTGTAGGAAGTGGAAAGTTATTTGATGTACACAAAATTCAAAATGCTGCTGTAAACAAAACAAGTTTAAAGTCCTATGTAGTGTTCACAAGGAGCAGGGTTAATTGGGTGAGAGCATTCACAGGTGTCCCCAAGTAGCTGTTGAGAGATGTCATGGCAAAATAAACATGTTCTGCCATATTGGCGCATGTAGCACCAGTCGGGTGAGAGGGAACATTATGCAGGAGGTGAACATTATTGGTATATAGCTGTTGCTCAAAAATCGTTGATTGTGGATCCATATTTTAAATGTTGTAATCCCATAAGAACATTGTTACCCACCTGGAAATGAGTCGACAGCTTTCTTTAGCACACTCTCTACACAATGCATCCAGGAGGGAATGAGAATGACAACAAAAAAAAAAGAAAGAAAGAAAGAAAGAAGCAGGCATCTGACACTTGCCAGTGTTGGAGAATGTTTGTTTCCTTGCTTATTAGGTACATCTCACTCTAAGTGTGAGTCCTCTGTGATACAATAGTGTTTTCCTGACAGTACCAATGAGAGTCTAGGCAAGAAACTCAGCTGCCTGTGTCTTCAAGGGCACAACTTGTTGGTATTTTTTTTTTTTTTTTTTTTTTTTTTTTTGGGCCCCAAAACGGTTAAACCTTCAGTTCCTGACGAGTACACAAGTACGAAACCGGTAGAACTCTAAACCTCTTCCATTGCGGCCACTAGCCCTTGTCTTAGCTCATTTGTTGGTATTTTCTCCCAAGTTCATGGGCTGAAACCAAAACCCCATAACTTTTACCTCAACAACGAGATAACTCCACATGTAGTCAATCGTACATTATTTGCAATTAAGGATATATATCAGGTTACAATGGGTTAAACCATCATTTTTGCTATTTTCACACATGTTATGCACTTTTCCTTTAAGTTTTGTATGCCGGAATCAGATTTCAGGTTGTGTAAAGGAAAATTGTGAATTTTGGCAAAAGTATTGGGCCTGGTTCTCACTGTTTGGTGTGGCTTCGGCTTGGGACTAGCTTAGCTTCTAAGCTCCACTCTGCAGGAATCCAACAGGAGCCTCATTTACATACAGCAGGTGTGAGCGCTTCTGCGCACGCTCCGCATAAGCAGACTACGATCAGCTGGGCAGGCAAACCGCATTATCGCTTTGTGTACAACTCTCGTTTGAACATATCCATATAAACTCAGACTTCCATCCTCTTGTTGCTCCAATACTTGTTCTTTCGCTCAGTTTCAGAGTTCCAACTTTACAAGTTGCACACACAGCAGCGGCATCAATACAAGCCTGCAACTGAGAACAGTCCCATAATCGGTATCCCTCTGGCTGTTCATTCACATCTCCTTGTTCACAACAATCTGTAGATCTAGCCTCGTGGACCACAAAGTCTCCGAGTTTCTGGGCACTAGCACTGCAGAAGCGTTTGTCCAGACCGGGTTGGCTTGTGGATGTTGTGGTGTTCACCGAATCAGTATCCGTGACCTTGGCCGCGACTTCGTTCGACCCTGACCATGCAATGCCAGACTCGCCTGGGGTCTCCGTGAGGCTCACGTCGGGTTGCAGGGTCGTCTCCACTGGAGGGAACTGATTGTAGTATGATCCTAGATCAGACGCTTTGAGTTTACTTGCAACTGACGCGGGCATCGGTCTGCCCCTAGGTTTTTTCTTTCTCGGCATCTTTGCAATAGCACTTTCTAATCACACAAATGTAAGCAACAATCCTGTGAACTTGATAGAAACTTTCTGAACTGAGACTGAAGTTCCGATTTACTGACACCTATACTGGGCCCCACGCAAGACGGCAAACATCGTAGAACCCGGTTGCCCCGTAACCACCTGTCAGTCATTTGTCGGCCAATCAGGTTAAACTTGAGAAACCCCAACATGGAATCCAAAGTGACAGATGAGCATGATTATAACATTTTTGGATGTAAAACCTCTAAAATAAAGCATTCTTTGAAGTTTGATGCTCCAAACTTGTCCATTTACTCAACAGGTAGGAGTGCGTAACGGAATACCAAGGTGTCATTGCGATCAAAGGCCCAAAGAATAGCGTAAGTCCTATTGAAGTCGGCATTTGCTTTGAAAGCGTTTTTCTCGGCATCATTCCTGGCCTTTGTTTCTCAACTTCTTGTGAAATCAACTTCGTCAGTTTTGCTCATAAAGACCTGGGGTTTGTGGCAAACTGTTCACAAGAATGTAATCTTTAAAAACGTGTCTCAGATTTTTTCTATGTTGAGTGGTTTTCCCTCCAAAACGAGCCAAAAGTCAAAACCTTTGATGTAAGAATGGAATGTCATCTTTTCAACTTTAAACGGGAGTATCTCCACAATAGCGCAAACAATGACAAAAATGAGACACGTTTGTGTAGAAAATCATGTCTGCTAGCTTTTGCAACAGAAATGCACATGCTCAAGCTCAAAATAAAAAAGTAGATTTAACAATTGTGTGATTTTTTTTATGATCACTTTACCTGATTGTTGTGTCAACACAGAAGAACTTGTAAAAATGAAAATGCTATCAACTTATTCCCACATTTATTAGCTTTCAGGAAATATATAGTTTATGGTACTTTTAACGTATTTTCAGGCTTTTATTAAGTCATTTGTAAGACTCACGCGTAACCTGATATATACCCTTAAACAAAGTTGTATCTGGAAATAATCAGCTTGTGTATAAAAAATGGACCAACAGGGCAGGCGTGCATGGACCATTAGCCAAATCATGTGGTATGTAAGCCAGACAGGTAGAGCCAAAAAACTGCTCTGGAAAATGTACATGAATTGATTCAGACTCAGAGCTTTGTAAAGTAAACAGCCTTAATCAAACTGATATTCATCAACGGCAACTGTTAAACATATGGTTATGAGTGAAAACTGCCTGCATGTCTGGGCATAAAGTTAAATTTGGAGGGATTGTCAATCAGATCCACTGCATCAAAAGTAGACCTATCAGAATTTACCTGCAAACATGTGCATGACTGTCTGTTGTTTTTAGAAACTTGTTTTATTGGGTCAAACAAAAGTAGTTCATGGATTTATTGTCATCAAAAGTGTCGGGCAAAACTTGTGCCAAAATTGATCATGTGACATTGCTGGTCAGCCAATCAGGTGTGTCTGATTTATGTCTCCCGGTGGAAGCCGGGGGACATATTGGTTTAGTGCCCGTTTCTTCCGCTTGTTGTTGTTGTTGTTGTTGTTGTTGTTGTTGTTGTTGTTGTTCAGGTTCTTCAACACTTGGTTTCTGTGCGATAAGTCTTGAAGGACTTGACAGAATTTGATGAAACTTGGTAGGATTATGTATCTTGGCAAGACCTAGGTTGGGATTGTATTTGGATGACCTTGAGCGAATTCTCAAGGTCGCAGGGTCACTCATGTGAAATTGGTTTCCGTTCGATAAGTCATGAAGAACTTGATGGAATTTGATGAAACTTGGTAGGATTATGTATCTTGGCAAGACCTAGGTTGGGATTGTATTTGGATGACCTTGAGTGAATTCTCAAGGTCACAGGGTCACTTATGTGAAATTGGTTTCCGTTCGATAAGTCATGAAGAACTTGATGGAATTTGATGAAACTTGGCAGGATTATGTATCTAGGAAGACCTAGGTTGGGATTGTATTTGGGTGACTTTGACCTAATTTTCAAGGTCACAGGGTCACTTATGTGAAATTGGTTTCCATTCGATAAGTCATGAAGAACTTGATGGAATTTGAAACTTGGTAGGCTTATGTATCTAGGCAAGACCTAGTTGGGATTGTATTTGGGTGACCTTGACCTAATTTTCAAGGTCAGAGGATCATTTATGTGAAATTGGTTTCTCTGCAATAAGTCTTGAAGAACTTGATGAAAATTGCTAGAGTAATGTATCTAGGTGAGAGCTAAAATAGCATTGTAATTTTCAATCAAACTTGGTCATTTGTAATTTATTATCACCTGTAGCTTATTCAGAGACGTAAGTGTTCCACCGGGAGACATTTGATTTTCTGTTGGAAAATCAGTCTGTTCTAGTTCTTCATGTTCTTGGTGAGACACTTCTGGGAGGCTCCTCCTGTTGTCAGCTTTATAAATGTTTATTTATGCTTGATAACCTGAATAGTACAATGCTTAGTCTGGAAGCTTTCCAGCAATAGCTTGTAACTAGGGATGGGGTTAAAGTGAACACACATAGTAGCAATTATGGACCATTTATTTTGAGCAGGAAAATAAAAATTTAACACTGTCGTTTAGTGAAAATGATAAAATGTAACATACCGTTGTAACAGAATAAAGCATGAATGAAAAATTAGATGCATGGCAATGGAAATATGGAGATCACAAAGGGATAAAGTAAATACACCATAGACGTACTTGTGTTGGTACTGATGGTAGATCTGCTAACACTGTGCCAGCTGATGCACCACATCACACATAATGCATAATGATTGCCAGTTGATACAGGTTGTGAAGAGAGACCTGATGGCACAAATTGGACCTGATTAAGGGACAAAATTCACCAAAATATATGCAGGTTACATTTTGTAGGATGTAAATTTTGTTGCATGTGTCCCTTTTCTGTCTTGTCTACGGGTGATTGAGAAAAGCTAATGTTCCTACAAAGGTCCACGTGGACAGGTTTTACTGTACAGGTACACGTATTTGCATACGTGATTCTCAGCTGCAGTGCGATGCTGTGGCTAGCAGCGTCAGGGACATTCACCTCTGTGCCAGGTGGGTTGAGAGCAGGCAACATTGTTCACCCACCTGCCAGGGTGCCACACCGCAAAAATGCGCTGTGTCATATCCACATAATAACACAATACAGCGTAAACAGGAACAATGGGACCCTGATGTTACAGATTACCATCTTCAACATCAACCACATTCCGTCCTCTCATTAACCATTGCCATCTTCAGTGCAAAATTTTGGTTTTCAAAATTTTATTCTCTTTCCATTTTTTTCTGCACTTTTTTTGCTCCAAAAGATTTTAAAGTGAGATGGGTAAAATTGACCTTCATACATAGTCTGCTGACCTGCCACACCACAATTTTGTCAATACCCCAAAACCCATTGTTCCAACTTTGTATGCTCCAGCTTTGTACCAGTCTAGCATATGCACAGTCTGGGTGAGCAGCTCAACATGTGGTGCACTTGACAATAAGCTGAGACACTTGTTACGTGTATGCAGCTTTGTTGTGGAAATCCCAGGCTTTTAGTACATAATAATATAGTATTCAAAGTTTTTTGTCAGTCTGATGATCAGATGCAAAGGAATGGCTGGCGCTGTGCCTGCTCAGAGATGGTTGAATTGACATAGGCATGTATATATACAGTAAAACCTCTCTAACCTTACACCTCCATATACCAAACACCTCTCTATACTGAACACCATTTCTCGGTCCCAAATATATACTTCCAATGTAAGCAAACCTCCATATACCGAACACTTTTTTCCGGTCTCAAGGGTGTTCGGTATAGGAAGGTTTCACTGTACATATGAATCTGTCCCCCAAAGTTTCTATATTTCCATATCGCATCTGAGCATACAGGATGCGTAGATAGTTTTCAGAATTGGAGACTCATTTTTTTAATATTATAACACAGTTTATATATCATTGATTGTGAAAATAGAGAAAATTATGCTATGTTAGCATTTACTAGGATGTAAAACTAGGAAGGGCACCTGAAAGCCAGGGGTTTCAAAAAGGAATAGCATAGTGGAGAAAGCATTTGAAAGTTGTTACATGTACAAAACCTCTGAAAATAGAGTCTGGTAAAATACGGTCGATTTTGGGAAACACCATACACACATATAGAGGTGTTTTATCATGAGAGAGGGGTACGCTGAATTCCTGGCCCAGTGCCTTTTGATAAACACAAAGGGAACATGAGATTGCCACACTGAATGTGTTTCACTGGCACAGCCATTGCTCTAAAACTTCCATTTCATTTTGTTACAGTATTTTTTCCCCCTTTGATAGTGAAGACTTGCCAGACCAGGTTTTTTAGAGTTCTCCAGTTGTGTGTCTGTTTTTTTCTTTCATTTGTCTGCACTGATAAACATGAAAATCGGCAAAGATTGTAGTTGAAAAGAGGACAAAAGTTCATTCAATGAATGGCCAACTGAAGAGGCAATGTGTTGTCATTAACAAATCCCAACTAATGCCAAATTTATGATCCTGTGCACTATTCATGACTTCAATAGAATCACTATACCATTACCCTACTTATATTTGCTGTATCGAAATACTTTTTAATACGGTTTCTTTTGGAACATGTAATTTTGGCCTATCAAGGAGAGGCAGGGTTTACCTTTATGCTTTTTAGCTCTGCTGACCAAAGGTCCAAGAGCTTATGCGATCACTCATCTGTTCGTCTGTCTGACTTTGAACTTTTTGCTTGTGAACGGGATACTGTCCACAGTATTAAGATAGCCCCATATAACTTTCAGGACACATCAAATACATGAAAATCAAAGTAGAGTTCGATATCGGTGGCGCCACTTGCAGTATTATGTAATACAGGGGTCAATATGTGAAAATTTTGTGACCATTCTACTATCCTTAATGTGTGATAGATCTTCATGAAATTTTGTAGGATTGTGCAGGAGGTCAAACTCTTCAGTTGCCAATGATACTAGTCGCACCGCCAATAATTTGATGGAAATTATGATCCAAAATACGTTTTAAGATATAAAATTCCATATCTGGAAAAGTAATGGGATTAGACTTGCCAAATTTATAGGCTATATAGACCATGGCCAGTGCTAGAATGTTATGTAATATCAGTGACCTAGACCTATTTTTGTGAGGTCACCATGCCTGTCAAGTTGAAAGAGGTGATTTTGTGATGGCTGGATGTAGCTTGAACATCAATGACATAAAGAATTGAGCCTCCAGATCAAAATTACACTTGATTACATTGTAGATAAAACTGTAAATGGTGACCTACTTTTTGGGTCACCCTGACCCAATATTTATGGAGTTTGGCACTTGTGTAAATTTATTGTTTTTTTGTCAGTAACTCAAAAACTTATTACCCAATCTAAACAAACAGACCATATATGGAAAGCTGGATGCAGGACGCACATTTTGAGCAAATAACAATTTCTTAATCGGAGTTGAAGGTCAAGGTCAAATGTCCATTTGGAGTATAGGGGTCATCTTGTGAATGTTCTGAACCGCACAGTTTTTCAGTTAGGTCCACATTTGGAACTTGTGAAGTTTATGAAAATCTATGTTGATGTCAGTGTTGGTGGCGTCACCTATAGCATTATGTTATGTGTGGGTCAAAATGTGAAAATCTTGTGTCCAGTCCAGCAGCCATAATTTGTTATGGATCTTCATGAAATTTATTGGAGGTCGAAATTCTAGTGGTGCCTCCTATAATTTGACAGAAATTATGAATTAAAATGTCTTCAAAGAATTTCGTATGTTGAAAAATAATTGAATTAGACACGGCAAAGTTATAGGATTTATAGATTATGTTGATAAGTTATCGGAGATCAGTGACCTTGACCTATTTTTGTAAGGTCATCATACCTGCTAAGTTGGAAGAGGTGATTTTGTAATGGTAGGGTATAGTTGGAACATCAATGGCAAAGGGAATTAAGCCTCCAGATCAAAAATGCACTTGAGCATATTGTATATAAAACTTGGTGACCTACTTTATTGATCACCATAACCAAATGATTGCATGACCTTGACCTATTTTTCAGGGTCATTAAGCACTTAAGAGAAGGACATATAATTCAGTATCTTTACAAAGAATGAGGTGAATGATGCCAAGTGTACCACAAATGTGTTATCATGTAGACATTTGATCTGCATAATATGGTTAAGCTTGATTATTTTTTCAAGGTTGTGAATTGAATACATTGCAGAAAATGATTTTTTTGGTGATGGTGGTCAGCAAAGCATTAGGCCCATGGGCCTCATGTTATTAGATGTACCCCCTCAAACTGTAGGCAGGAAAAATTTGGACTTTATCGTGTGTCAGTTTGTATGTATATCTGTCACTTTTACATTCTTGGCTGCATTTTTTTTTTTAATGCTGTGACATGAAACTGGATGCATATATGTATTGAGACCAAAGTGTGTGTCATGTTGCAAAAGTAGGTCACTATGTCAGTTGTCTTCTTAACAGTAGCTGATTGAACCTTGCGGTTACATTGGTTATTGATTACATGATATCGGCAGGTTAGTCGTATCAGTGTTTTACTGATTACTTTTTGCAGTAGTGATCACTAGATGGCAGCACATTACAGTCTCTGCACAAGGGCTGTCTCTGACTGATGCCAAAAGTATCCATTGTGACCAAATAAATAATAATAACGTAACATTAGTGAAGGAATTATAGGATACATTACTTGTATACATGTATTCATCACAGTCTTGATGGTTTTCTGGGACGTGCAGTGGCTGAGGTGGTCTTAAAACCAGTAGCCATTATATTTGTGTGCCATGTAGCCTTGTGCAAGTGAAATTTCAGTCAAGCCAAGAATGAATGAAATAAATACCTGCTTGTGAAAATAACTCCAGCCTTTGCTGTAATGATAGGGTCTTAAATGGCTGGAGAAAGTAGATTAGTGAGAGTGAGTGAGTGAGTGAGTGAGTGAGTGAGTGAGAGAGAGAGAGAGAGAGAGAGAGAGAGAGAGAGAGAGAGAGAGAGAGAGAGAGAGAGAGAGAGAGAGAGAATCATAGGGTTAATATATGTATTTATCTCAGGTTGGCTGACAAGAGGTAAGATCAATGAACCACTGAAGCAAGCCTCTGCAGTGTCTAGACTGGTGATTAAAACTTCACCCTTTTCCACTCTGTAGAGTGGTGCCTGTCTTGACAGACCACCTGCAGTAATCCTTTCTTTGAGAGGACTCTCCAAAGAAAGGTCAGATATCTTTTAAAGCTTCATTTATCTAATAAATGGGGTCTTAAAATGCAGGTAATCTTTCTTGCTCCTGTGCAAATGTATTTGGATTCATTTCTTTGTAAATTTCCGTGTCTTATATACCACCTATGACAAACCATGTGGATTTTTTACACTGCAGTTTGATGCTTCTTGTAGGTGGTAGTTCAGGATAGGTTTTACTGTTTTCAGTGTGCAAGACTTTTTAGAACAGAACCTGTTACAAAGTAGGACCAGTTTCAACTTAGATGCAGGTCTTGTCTAGCTGCCTGCTGAAGATAATGGATATGGCAATGCCTTTTACTGATTTCAGCTCCAAACTCCGGCAGTTCTGAATCATGAGTGGAGTTGTTGTGAAGCAGCACTGACAGATATATTAGAAAGCACACTTAACAAATACTTAGGTAACAATTTATCTTGAAGCACTGTCAAGTGAAAACAGTTTGAGGATGGCATGGCTTTGGTTTAGCCATTTTGATCCTGCTGGACAAAAAAGCCCCCAGTTTGTAAACAGCAATAAATCTTTTTAACTCTGTCAGTGCTAAGCTGTAGAGAGAACAGCTATGAATTCCTGGCTTTGGGCATATTGCATCCAAAGCACACCAGGAAAGATTTGTCAGTGGCCTCTGTGGCCTTTGAAGATGGCAAGGCAATTTAGTTGAAAAGGGGCACCTGAAAGTGGGACATGGAGCACAAAGGACTTATGCAGAAGTGGAAGTCTAGAGCTTTATAGCATTTCAAAATGGAGAAAATGGAAATCTGTAACATGTTTACCAACTTGTAGTGGATCTGCTTTTGTATGATATGGTATATTTTTGTTAAGACAACCGATGTAAAAATATTAGAACTGCAATAGGTGTAAAAATTTGGAAGGGGGGTGGGAAGCCAGGGTGCAAGATAATATGAAAGGGAGCAGAGAATAAGTGCAGGGAGAAAGGAAAAAGACAGGGTAAATCTCTCCTCTTTTTTTCAGCTGCAGGGAACTCTGTTTTTAACATCGACTGTTCTTACTTTTGCTGGGATAACAGGGATGCTTGCACTTGAATGATACATACATAAATGGAGAACTTGAATCTGGAATCATTATAATTCTGATCAGCTTCTTTTCTTGTGTGATTAACACCATAAGAGTTGAGAGTTGTTTTCAAGTTACATGTTTTTGCTTTTCACATTTATTGAGCAGTGTTTCCTTTTTTTCCGCTGGGGCTATAACCATCAAACACATTCCTCTGTGAGACTGGGAGAAATCACCCATGTGGCCAAACCAGTTTTTACCTCAGCTGACTTGTCAGTCAGCTGAGGTTTTTTGAGGGTCCGTCGTCCGTCGTCCGTCCGTCGTCCGTCTGTCCGTCCGTCCGTCGTCCGTCCGTCGTCCACAATTCACATTTTCGACTTCTTCTCAAAAACCGTCAGCCAGATTCACTTCAAACTTAGTGGAAATGTGCCTTGGGTGGGTCTCTACCAAGTTTGTTCAAATGGTCACGGTCCAGTGATTTTTGGATTTTTAATGAATTTTTTTGTTCTTTTTTGGGTAAATCTTAAAAAATCTTCTTCTCCAAAACCGCTCACCCAATTGCTTTGATATCACACAGGAACACTCCCTGGGACTCCTAGTTCTTAATTTGTTCACCAGGTGGCGCTGCAATTTTTTCCTAATTTTTTATGAATTTTTGTGTTTTATAGCTATTTTCGACTTCTTCTCCAGAACCGTCACTCAGATTAAGCTGAAACATGGTGGATATGTTCCTTGTAGAAGGGTCAAACAAAATTGTTCACTATGTGGGAATGCTGCTGATTCCTGATTTTTAACGATTTTTTCAATTCTGGTACTTGTCGGTCAATGCAGCTTTCCTATTGATTACTATGGAAGTCAATGGGCATTTTAATGCTAATTCACATTTTCTACTTCTTCTCCAAAACCGTCTTCCAGATTAACTTCAAACTTGGTGGGGATGTACCTTGGGTGGGTTTCTACCAATTTTGTTCAAATGTTCATGCTCCAGTGATTTTTGGATTTTAAATGAATTTTTTTGTCCTTTTTTTTTTTTTGACAAATCTTAAAAAATCTTCTTCTCCGAAACTGCGTACCCAATTGCTTTGATATCGTACATAGACACTCCCGGGGACACCCAGTTCCCAATTTGTTCACCAGGTGGCGCTGCATTTTTTTGAGGAATTTTTTGTATGCTTTTGCTATTTTTCACTTGTTGTCAGAACAGTCCCTCAGATTAAGCTGAAATGTGATGGATATGTTGTTGTGGAAGGGTCAAACAGTTGTTTACTAGGTGGCACTGCTTTGGATTCCTGATTTTTAAGGATTTTCAATTCGAGTACTTATCGTTCGATGCAGTTTTCCTTTTGATTACTATGTAAGTCAATGGGCATTGTAGTGCTAATTCACAGAACAACTGACACGAAATTTACTGTTTACTTGATAACTTGAGATCTGTTTTGAGTTCGCTACACATGTTAATTATTCTGTATGAAGGTCATGCTGAGACAGTACATGAATGACCTTGACCTCGTTTGTGAGGTCACAGTGCAACATACATGAATTTTACTCTTCATTATAACTTGAGAACTACTAGCATTTTTCACTGTCTTAGCCCTTGCCTGGTCTTCTTATTGTTAAAAAAAGAACCATGGTACAAACATATGTATTTTATGCCCTGAAGGAAGTTGTTAGCTTTTATTTGTCACCAGATAGTCCCATCTTCTGTTTCATAGATGGCAGAAAGGCCTTTGATAGTGTCAATCATTGGGCAGTCCTTTGTAAATTATAGGCAAGTACGTATAAATATTGCTAAATTGCTCATGGTCTGGTTCACAACACAGAAGTTTGGTGTAAGATAAGGGTCTGCCATCTCAAACTTCTTTTCTGTTAGGAACAGGGTGCGTCAAGTAAAATCTTTCCACAAATGACAGATTACAAAATCCACCAATGTTATAATACAAATTAGATCAGTTACTTGTCTCCGTTAGAGGCCTGCATACTGCATACATCTTTTATATGGATGGTTTTTTACTCATTATAACTTTTATGGCGTGGAATCAATTTTTATGTGCACTTAAGTCTGGTATCAGATCAGATCTACACATGGTCAAATTGCATATTTTCTGATGTGAAACAAGCAATTTCTGACTGTTTGACTTTTTGGGTGAGAGGGTCACAGGTTGTTTCCAAATGATGAATTGATCCTTAATCCCATAAACCAGCCAAAACTGGATGCTTGTCAAATGTTATCTTCATCAATGTTTTTGACAAATTTGAATTGCACTGAAAAACAATTTGAATGAGACTCTGTCAAGATGACATGCCCTAGGTCAACAGCTTTCCTTGACATGGGTTAGGTGTAAAAGGCCCATCCCACACCAAAATAGCTGTTGACTCCATCTTAATTTGAGGGGAAAGGGTTCATTACATAGGCTTATATGGACATGAATAAATTGCTTGAACAGAATATCAATAAAGCCAATTTGTTATTATGTTGAAGACTTGTTTTCCTTTTTCTTGGCATCTTAGACAGCCAGATGTGTAGGAAAAACTATCATATATGTGCTGAAAAAAAGACAAAGAAAACAAACAAAATGAAATAATAGGTTTTATTTCTGTGTGGGGTTATCAGGGCATGAGAGAAATATAAACTGATACTGAACAGTGCCCAATGGGATGTGTAGCTTTTGTGTTATTAACTTGGTGGCCCTGGTTGAGTCAAATCTACAGTCCCTTGATCATATGCTGATGCATAATGCACACATAAAAGTGTGATGTATTCACCCTTGTATTTGACCGTCTGGACTAGATGTCATATGTGGAGACTGAAGCAGACAGAAATATTATGTAGGTATAATGTATATGGACATATGTATCAAGGGAGCAATGTCTGACTGGAGAGATGCTGTAATGTGCTGGCTGAGCCACCAGATGACATCTATGTTATGCCTGAAATATCATTTCATCTTTAATATGATTTAAGACAAAATATGATAGGGAGCATGGGAACAAAGGGTATGTTTATTGGCCTTGGACTTGGCTGTGGTAATGGACTGGTGTGAGATACAAATGTGTTAATCCACTACACAATAGGCTCTCTCACTACCATGAAAAAAAGAGAGGTAATATAAAATGAAATTTATATATATATATATATATATATATATATTGTAGGTTTAAGGCTGTCAGTCCTTTCTCTTCAAGCGAATGTGGATCACACAGTTTGTTACACAACCATCTTTCTGGTGATAAAATAATCAGACTAAAGTCATGAATGTCCTGTTGTGCTTGGCATGCTGAGAAAAATAGGATCAGCCAACCTCAATCCAATCTTGCAAGAATATATTTACATATTGCCTGGATTTAACATTATACAGTAAAACCTGTTTTGAGAGACCACCCCTAGGGTAGGCCAAAAAGTGGTCACATAAAGTAGGTGGTCTCTGAATAGAGGTGAAATAACATGGGGAAGATGGCAAAAGGGACATGGTAAAGATGGTCTGAAAATGCAGGTGGTCTTTCCTCACAGTGGTCTCTCAAAACAGGTTTCGCTGTAGTGTGTTTTCATCCTGTTGTCTGTTATATGTAGGAAATGTTACATCTGTACAGGAGCTGGCCTCCACAGTAACATTGATTGTATTGATTATGTTGATAATCTGTCATATTATGTGGGAAGCATACAGAGGACAGTTCATTTGAAGATAACTGGATGTAGAAGTCAAGAAATTCGATATTTACAGCTCAGGGTGTTGATGGTGTTTTATTGACAGATACACAGATACGTGTAGCACATTTAGGTGCCTCCTATGTGTATTCATGCATGAATTATTGTGGGAAATTGAGGTCAGCTATAGTCGTTTGCACTGGATTGGGAAATGTCCCAAGATTAACCCCACGGCGGCAAAATAGTGATTCCAATACAATTTCAATGTTCTGTGTGTCTGATAGAGTACTATACATGTTTAGCATAACACGTTTTATTCTGAAATAGTGATTCCAATACAATTTTAATGCTCTGTGTGTTTGTTATAGAGTACTATACATGTTTAGCATAACACATTTTATCCCATTTCATCATATTTAATGCACCCACCCAACCTCTGCTACTCTTTAGCAAAAACAAAAAACAAAAACAAAACAAAACAAAACAAAAAACCCAAACAACCTCTCCCCTGCCCCCCTGAATTATGGTGAATATCCAACACTTTGCAATAATTTGCAAAACATGTATTATAGCTATTATGTTTCAAATTATCAGATAATGAGGGATCATATGGTGCATCCATGTGTTGTTTAAAACCGAAATTTCATTTGAATCAAAGGCAAATGTCACTTCAAAATGATCAATTACAGTGGTACCTGCCATTTACTCCTACTGCCAGCAAAAAGTGGTCTCACATTACAGGTGGTCTTAAGATACAAGTTAGAAATACTGTAGATAGGGTCATGCATGGGTGTTCTCAAAAAAGATGTGGTCTCTCACAAGAGGTGGTCTTTGGAGGAGGAACTACTCGATTGAAATGGATGTCGAGTACAGTTGTACCTGCTGTTTAAGACCGTCCCTATTGCCAGCAAAAGGTGGTCACATTCTGTTGGTGGTCTTAGAATTGGGGTAAATTTTAAGAAATATGATCAAATAGTGTGCCCACTGGGATTCTTCTTGGAGAGTCCCAGAAATCGTGTAACTTCAGTTTTGATGGGCCCAGGCATTTTCAAAAGGGTTCCACTGAAAGAAAAAAAAAAAGTCTTTTGGAAGATTAAGTCGTAGGCGAAGTACAGCAACTCACACGTGTGCAACATCACCAGCATTGCTTTAGA
This sequence comes from Hermodice carunculata, assembly GCA_964020975.1. NCBI lineage: Eukaryota > Metazoa > Annelida > Polychaeta > Eunicida > Amphinomidae > Hermodice > Hermodice carunculata. Next base: position 75,078,527 of record OZ026615.1, on the reverse strand, counting down.
AATGAATTAATGTACAGTTTCCTGCAAGTTGCACATGTAAATGGCATATCAAAATATAGATGAAATATAGAAACTTCATTATTTTTTCCTTGCATCCCAGAAATCTAAAGCTGTGGTCTCCCTATCAATCCAGTGCATACTTTGTGCATTACAAGAAACATGCATACATGCATGCAAGATAGGATTTATATACCAGATACCATATGTACCAATGTTGTAATTTTTATCAGCATTTAGTGCTTGCATATACAAAATTACACACTTAGTGTGCATATTTATGGCGTACAGGATGGATACATATATAATTCATCAGTATGTATTGTGTGGGCCATTTTATATTATTGCATTACTGATCAATAGATGCCCAGTGGGACATACATGCAATTTGTTTTCACTGATATAAACCAGAACAATTATGCTAAAATGAAATGTTCCCACAAGAGGTTAGACCAATCTTCACATAAGTTTAGATATAGTTTTGTTGATAAAAGAACATGAAGGAAACTAGAAAGATGATTTGCTGCATAGCAAATCAGTGTGTATCTTCAAAGCATATTGGTATGGCAATATAGAACTAGTCCATAACACAGGAGTAGAAGTTGGAATGGTATCCCCATCTAATATAGCTTTGAAGTCATTCAAGATTAAAAATTTTTAGTACTGTTAATAAGCATAACTTAAATTGCTACAACTTTTGTTTTAAATTCGTTACATGCCCAATGGTCAATATTAACCCATCAAGTACAAGTTGAAATTACATCTCTATCTATAACACTTTTGAAGATATTCAAGTTTTAAAATTTCAAATGCTGCTAATTAGCATAATTTAAATTGCTACCACTTTTGTTTTAGATTCATTACATGCGCAATGGTCAATAAACCCCCAGTAGAAGTTGGAATGACATCTCTATGTATTATACTTTTAAAAATATTCAAAGATTTAAATTTTCAAATGGCCCTCATTTGCATAATTTTAAACATCTTCATTCCTCTCTATAAAAAGGCCCAACTCCTTGTATGGAGGTACAATCATGCCAAGTTTGGAGTTTCTATGTATAATAGTGTCAGAGAAAAGTGTCCGACAAATTCACTGATAAAGAAAGAAAGAAGGAAGGAAGGAAAAACAGAAAAGTGTCTGTTGACATACACACTTTAATTACAGTAGAGATTTAACAATTTAAATATGTGTCACACTGTAAGAAATATCTTAATTTTCTTTCAAGTCGCTGAAAGCACCTTGATTTTTGTAACATTGTCACAAAACACAGGCCCTGACAAATATTGTATTTGTGCAGCTGCTGTACTGTGATTTTTTTGGTGGTTAGGGGTTACCATGACTACAGATATAATTTTATGCATTGCATTAACCCTTGTATTTCAGTCTTTACTATGACAGGCTACAGGCAAAATATGGTATATTTCCTCCAAGTTCAAAAATTGAAGGAATTTCAGAGAATTGTTGTCTTGGTATTGGTTGAAAGTGAAATTATTATCGGATCCATGGATTGATTTTTGAGGTCCTATGTGAATGCATACATCATCATATGAAGTTCATTGTGTTGACTGTTTCTGATGAGGTCATGATGTAGATCTAATAACTTTTGTTTCACATCGGAGTACTGTGTTAACAATTTCATTGCACAGTTGGAAACTGAGTTTACAGCTTTCCTCCTTGCACTTTCACTGCTACAATCACTGAAAAGGTTTCAAGGAAAGCTGTTGACCTGAACCAGTCTTTATACTGCCTTGGCCTTATTGGCCAGTTGTGTTTTGTCATCATCATATCTGTGCGTGTGTCTGTCCTTTTGTTATCATTGCTGACACAATTACTTTTGAACAAATTGAGCTGCTAGCTGTCATGAAACTTATACTATACAGGCACCTCATTGGAAGCTTGGCAGAGGTCAGCTTTCAGCCATCTTGGCCTATTTTCCAAGGTCACTAGGGGTCAACATATTTTTACCAGTGTGGACATAGTAACAAACTTTTGAACAAATCAAGCTACTGTTATGAAACCTGTATTGTAGAAGCATTTCATTTGAATGTTTTGCTGAGTTTGACATTCAGCAACCATGATCTATTTTCAAGGTCACCAGGGGTCATCATATTTTTAGGGTTGCACAATTTATTGGCCATAAGATGAAACAGATACAGGGAGAAAACTGGTGCACATGTATCTTGTCTGCAGGTGAAAACTGTTCAGGGACCAGGAATAACCGATTGTACAGGAAAGCATACATGTGTATCATGTAAGCTTGTGGGGTGAAAGTTTTGTTTTCACACTGCTATATGCTTGTATCTATATGGACATGCTGGATTCAAAGGGCATGGACCAACACGAGCCATGACAAGATTTTTTAGAAACAAAGCGACATGACTCACATATGCATGATAAACCAGATTCTGTTTTTCACCTCCGCTGACTTGTCAGTCAACTGAGGTTATGTGGTGGTTAGGCATTTGTTGTCTGAATGTCCATGCAGCGATGTCTACCATTCACATTTTTGACTTCTCCAAAACCATCAGCCAGGTTTACATGTACTTCAATCTTGGTGGGAACATACCTTGGGTGGGTCACCATCAAATTTGTTCAAATGGTCATGCTCCAGTGATTTTTGGATTTTAATGAATTTGTTCATTTTAGGACTAATTTTTTTTTTAAAAATCTCTCCAAAACTGCCAAGTTAGTCACTTGTTTGGAAATAGCATAGCTAGTGCATTGCCACGTTCATATATATTTTAATGTGGGTTGTCTTTGCTGAATATTAATAGCTTAGACCAGGAGCAGCTACTCAGAGAGACATGTGCGGGTACAGGCTCCAAAACATGTTCTGAGTAGTTATCTGCTGGAAACCCTTTAATTTATTTGGGTTTATGCAGCCCATGTCAAAATTCTACCTGTAGAAGAACTTGACAGTGATACTTCCATACGTTTTTAGGTTAGACCGTGACAGAGTAGCTTATGAAGCATAGAGAGTTCAGACTACAGCATAGAGTAATGACTACCCAGGAAGTGGTTCTGGATGAAAAGACACAAATACAATAGGGACACTTCTGGGGATGACTAAACTTTAATTTTTTTAAAAAGTGGTGCGGAAATATTTTTCTGTGTTTTTATGAATTTTTTTTTGTGTGTTAGACTATTTTTGGCTTCTCCAAACCCATGACTCAGATTGTTCTGATACTTGGTGGAAATGTAGATTGGGGGGGGGGGGGTTAAAACAATGTTTTCACTACGTGGATACCTCTGATCCTTGTTTTTTTTACACATTTTTGAATTTGCATACTTGTTAGTTCATGTATGCATTCCTATTGATTACCATGTAAGTTAATGGCAATGGTAAGTCACATTTTTTACTTTCTCTCCAAAATTCTCATCCCCTGGAGCAGAGTGTGACTTATGGGTTGAATGTAAAGGTCAGCTAAGGATGGGCTGTTCACACTGCCCTGACTTGTTACTGTTATTGATTTTGTACATCTAAATGTATATCATGAGGTCTTTTCTTTCTCACCCTTTCTTTTCTTTTGCTGAATCAGCCTGTAGCACTCCAGTCCCACAAGTGCCGAATCAGATTTGTGGCTGCAGGGTGAGCACCCTACTGCTACTGACATTTAAGTGAAAACTGTGAATCGGGTAACATTGGATAACTGTCAAACACTTGAATAGAATCATCATTAGACCATAAAAATGTTTTACAAAAGGTAGGGCTTAGCTGGACACAGAAGGCTGCATGAACGTAATGAAGTCATGTCCTGTCAGGCCTGGGGTGAAAAGGAGTGTGCCAGATCTGTGGCCTGAAGTGTCCCAAACCTACCCTTTTTTAAGGCACATTGCACAAAAAAAGTATCTCCATCTGGATTTTTTTTAAAGAGAATATTAAAAAATGTGACCCAAATCGGTGCAAAATATGCACATTCCCTGGGAAATTTTGATGCAATTTTTAGGCCATCTCAGACAGAAATTGCCCATTTATGTGGAAATGTTAACAAAATGTTGGTCCTTTGTTTGGGAAATGTTGGCACATACCTTGTATGGTAGCTTATGGGAGTACACCTGCACCTTGACGGGAGGCTAAAACAAGGTTTCAGCTGTTGAATGTCTTCAAAGGGTAAAGGGTTTAATAGTCCAGGCATAACACCAAGGACTTCATTCGCACACTTGTCTGTCAGTGGTAGTTGATGATCCAAATTTTAAAGCTGCCCATTACCATTGAGATAGACTCCAAAATCTGATGTAATTACATACCACTTGTCCCAAGTTGCAGGTTGAATTTCATGCCCAGGAGGTATACCAGCAGTGATCAGATGATGATGATAATGTTTCTTTCAACAGGGTGTTGCCAAAGTGTATTACGTTTCCAGTCTAATGAATCAGCATATTGCTAGGATTGTAGTGTCAGATGCATATGAAGAGTTCTTAGTGATGCTTATTGTCTTTTTTGCTTGCAGGAGCTGTGTCAAGACCCAAGTTTGTTTGTTGGAGGTGCAAGTCGTTTTGATGTCAAGCAGGGAGAACTTGGTGAGTTCAGTAGTTTCTTTGCTGACCACTAGATGGAACTACCACCCAATGTGCAATACATGCTGGGCAACGGACCATTGCAGTTAAATTGTACATTCACATGTAAAAGTACAAAATTCAAACATGAAGGGAAAAGATTCTAAACATCTGTCCATGGGGTGTTTAAAATAGGTGTAAATTTGTAGGCATGTTATTGCACTTCAATATGTAGAAGTTCAGGTGACACCAGTGGAGCCTTTGCAGGAGAGAGAGAGAGAGAGAGAGAGAGAGAGAGAGAGAGAGAGAGAGAGAGAGAGAGAGAGAGAGAGAGAGAGAGAGAGAGAGAGAGAGAGGAGAGAGAGAGAGAGAGAGAGAGAGAGAGAGAGAGAGAGAGAGAGGAGAGAGAGAGAGAGAGAGAGAGAGAGAGAGAGAGAGAGAGAGAGAGAGAGAGAGAGAGAGAGAGAGAGAGAGAGAGAGAGAATGTTGGACTATATGGACCATGCAATTGAATGTTGGGCTATATGTAGCAATCTGAAGGGAAGGTGTTCAACTGAGGCATACAGTTATGATGAGTATTGTCTACAGTTCGCGGAATGTATTTTGCTGACAAGAAACTACAGTAAAATAAAGTTGAGGTAGGCTAGGCACTTTCAGTCAGTTGGTAAAGGCATTCAATTCAAGCCCCACACCCCCAAACAGACTAGTCAGCAAGGCCTGTGGTCAACTTGAAATCTTCTCAATTGGCATGGTTGTGTTCCAGGTGACTGCTGGCTTCTGGCGGCTGTGGCTTCGCTGTCTCTCACACCAACCCTTCTGAATCGTGTTGTGCCACCAGACCAGTCCTTTGACAAGGATTATTGTGGCATATTCCGTTTCCAGTTCTGGCAGTATGGCAAGTGGGTGGATGTGGTCATTGATGACCGACTGCCAACATACTATGGCAAACTGGTCTTCATGCACTCAGCTGACAAGAATGAGTTCTGGACTCCACTGGTGGAGAAGGCTTATGCAAAGTAAGTGCTGATTGTTATGTGACATTTTTGAGGTGGTTATATGGGCCATAATGACACTGTCAAAATGCCCTGTATATTTTTTGGGGGGGGGGGGGGGGAGAGAGAGAGAGAGCAGGAAGTGAAACACAAAAATCTTTAAATTTGTGGGAATTTTTGCCAGTGAGCCAATTAAAAAATTTTTAAAATCTGGGAAAGAAGATTTACTTCAAAAGTAAATCAGTCTGTGTGAAAACTCAGGGTCATTGTTGATTTGGAAAAGCATTTGTGACCTGTGGTCGCTCGTGATTTTCCCCACCAGCGATCCCTCCTGAGAGGAAAATTAAATCTCACTCTCAGCCATGTAAGATTCTTTATATTTTAATTGGAACTGGATTACCTTATAAATAGGTAGACATATAGCTTATCTTGGGGTATACTAGGTACATATAAAACACCTGGGCTAATCTTGGGGTATTCCAGATTGTAAATTAAACCTTATGTCTAATATAAAGAAAAATTTAGTATAAGATGTTCTTACAGTGCCCTTTGCAAAGTGTCTTGCACTGCATTAAACCTTAAAGTATACAAATTATTCTTTACCCTTAAAGATCTATTCAGTGCTATAGCTGTTTTCTCATTACTGTCAAACATATAATGGTTAAAAGATTCCAATTCTTCATGAAGAGACCGTTCATTCAAATACCAGCAAGCCTAGTCTAAGACAAAAAGTAGTCTTAGTCAATAGCCTTCCTTGGGGCACTTTGCACAAATTGTGTGCAAAGTGCCCCAAGGAAAGCTATTAACTCTATCTTAAATAAGCACTTTAAGGGTTAACAATACCACCAAAAATTAGTAGGCTCTAAATTAATTTGTAGTATATGTGTTAGCAAAAATACTGTTTAGGATTTGCTGTTTTTAAGTTGCAAATTGCAACATGTTTGCCATCTCTTTGAAGCTTCAGTTGTCAGCTGGATTCAGATATAGATATGCTAATCCATGACAATATATGTATAACAGTTATATGATTTTAACCTATACATCATTACAATTTTAGGCTGCATGGTTCATATGAGGCACTCAAGGGGGGCTCTGCCAGTGAAGCCATGGAGGATTTCACTGGAGGAGTTACAGAAAATTATGAGTTCCGGCAGAACATCCCGAACAACATGTTCCAGATCATGAAGAAGGCTCATGAGCGAGGCTCAATGATGAGCTGCTCCATTGAGGTGAGTCAGTGTTGTCATAACTCAGGAGCAAGGCTCTATGATGGGTTGCGCCATGAGTTGATATGTTTAATCATAAGGATCATGAGCAAAGCTCCACAAAACTGAATCAGTGTTTGAAAATCATACAGCTCATGAGAGAGGCTTCATGATGGGTTGCTCCTGTCTAATAGCATTGAAAAATCATGAGGCTCATAAACAAGACCCTTTGTTGGGATGCACCATTGAGTTGATTCAGGGTTGAAGAATCATAAAGGATATGATACATGAGGCAATCCATCGCATGTGACCCATGTCCAAAACAAAGTCTGCTCACGCGCTGCAGTGGCTACATGGTGCAACGTAAAGAAGCGACGTATGGCAGGACACTGATTAAACATACATGAATATCTAATGCGATTTACTATACGTTTATTTTGCCATATCTTCATTAGCCCTGTTTGTCATTTTCCAACTCGTGCCCTCACTATGGTGGCCCACAGTCTGAAAAAAAACACTCATTGTCGCTGCTCAAACTTTCTGATTTGTGCCCCTGCGCCTAGGATAGCATGCCTGGAGCTTTCAAAAGTTGAATCATTCAATGCAGTAGGTAAGTTGATAAGCAGTGTATAGACCAAAAAAGTTCCTGGAAGTTAAATCATTCAGCAGATTTTTTATTACGAATCTAACTTAAAGTTAGTGAAATAACTACTTTTATGGAGTTACTATATGAATGATTGTTTAACCCTGATTTTAGTAGGCCTTTGGTAAGCTGCAGATAGGCCTACATTGCTGTGGTTTTTAGTTGTAGTAACGTGGAAATCAGTGCACTTATACATGCCTTATGTAGGCCTACATGTGTTCCTGTTGTCAAAAGGATCACCAAAAGTCGAAGGATTATCATATTCTTGCCTGCTGTTCATGATCATTCGGTCCTTGTGTTCTGATTTATGTGATCATCTGGTGAACCTACATACATGACTGTTTTCTGGATTCCTTGAAAAGCCAAGTTGCACTGAAGATAGCAACCTACTTAAATCATAAGCAAATGTAACTTCAGCAAGTCAAAGCTCATAGCCTCAGACAGGTGCTTGGAAGTAGTAAAATATGCTCCTTTAAGAGTTGATACAACACTGAACCTTATGTATCATATCCCTCAGACTTGTGTGGTGCAATGATAGAATGCTCCTTGTAGGTGAACTGGTGTTGAAGAGTCCTATCAAAGGGTCATGAGGAAGGCCCTATCCCACCTAAAGACAGTAACTATGGCAACATGCTACTTGAAGTCTGGTATATTTACTTGGTGATCATTTCCTGCCGCAAAACTACTCAGAATTATAATTCTCCAACATTAAACCAGGGATATCCTAAAAGGGATTAAGGTCTGTTGGTCAGCTTCTGAGTGAAAGATTCAATTGTCATCCATGGTTTCACAGTTATTGTCTGAAAGTTCATACTTGTTTAAAATTTGATATCGTGTGTATAAATACATACACATTTCTTCATGTTTTATGATTTCAGGCTGATCCATCGCAGTTTGAAGCAGAGCTTGCCAATGGTTTAATCATGGGCCATGCATACAGTGTCACAGATGTCAAGCTGGTATGTACGGTTGTGGACACAATTTTACATTTCAGTTGGTAGGTTTCAAAAATATTCTCTTAAGACTGTAACCAACAAAGTGATTTGCCTTTGAAGCCAGGCCTCAGGTGTATAAATATGTTATAGCTACTGCAAGTTTGGACCAGATGTCATCATTGGCAAAAAAGTGACATTTCTTCAAGATCAGTCCTTTGAGGTATCATCAGAGGGACTTCACTGTGTAAGCAAAACGTGAACATATTGATTTATCTTTGATATAGGGTCTTAAAAGAAGCAGCAGATTTCTTTACTTTGCAAGCAGCCTTCTCAAAATAAATATTTCTTGTCAATACTAAATCAGGGTGAAAGAGAATTATGAGGTAGTATTTTGTACTTTGTCCAAGAAAATGTATCTATGATGACTGGATTTTGAAAATCATTTCTTTCAATGTATAGTGCTGTGGAATTGAGTTTTCTGAAGCAGCCCATCAGTGTTGGGCATTATAGATAACACTTGAGTTCTTATCTGTGTATGATGACTATTCATTGTTTTGCTTTATACAGCCCTTACTTGCTGGTTTTCATGTTGTGAAGATCTTCTTGTCTGTCATGTCCTTCTTTCTGTTCTTTATCTTCACTGACCTGTCCACATGAAGTTTCTTGTATTCTTGCTTTCTAACCTGTATGAAGTTCTTCATCTTGGCCAGTATTTTTAGCTCTGTTTACCATAGGTCACAGCTCTAGTTCATGTGATCACTCATGTCTGTAAACTTTTGCTTGTAAGCACAAGACAGTCCACAGTTTTCAAGATAGCTCCATATAACTTTCTGGACCTATCAATTGTATGAAAGTGTAGGTCAAGTGCCGTATTGGTGGTGCCACCTACAGTATTATGTAATATATGGGTCAAACTGTGAAAAGTTTGTCACCACTCTAGCATCCTTAATTTTTGGTACATTGTCATGAAATTTAGTGGGATTGCTGAGGAGGTCAAAATCTTAGTTGCATATAATATTAGTGGCACCACCTGCACTGTGATGAAAATCATGAGCCAATATGTATTGAAAGCTATAAAATCAATTGAATTAGATGTGCCAAATTTATAGTATATAAAGGTCATACCAATGCTAGTATGTGATTTAATATCAGTGACTTTGACCAATTTTTCTTAGGTCGCCAGGCCAGTAAAGTTGAAAGGGGTGATTTTGTAATGGCAGGGTGTAGCTTGGACATGATTGGCAATGGATTGAGTCTCCAGATCAAAATTGCCCTTGAGTACATTGTATTTAAAACTCTACATGGTGATCTACTTTTTGGGTCATCTTGACCCAATTATTGTGGAATTTGGCGGATGTCAAAGTTTCTTATTTATTCTTTCATAACTCCAAAAGTTACAGCCCAATTTGAACAAATGAACTGTGTATGGATAGCTGGAGGCAGGGTGCACAGTTTGAATTGAATATATTGTAATCTTAGTTAAGGTGCAGGTCATATGGGCACTTGGAATTCAGGGGTCCAAATTTGAAAATCTTAGAACCCAGAACTCCTTAATCAAACCAATCCGGAAAAAAATCAAAATGTACAAAATAATACAAAATCTTTAAAATCCTCTGCCTTCTGTAGTTGTTCGTGGATCAGCGTTAAATTTCTGGGATTATGAAGCAGGTCAAAATCTCAATTGATGGAGATACTAGTGGCACCACCTACTGTTTGGTGAAATTATTAGCCAAAATGTGCTGAACAAGATAAAGATTCAATTCCTTGGAAAATAATTAGGCTGGACATTTCAAATTGATAGGTTAAATTGTAGAGCCTGACCTAACCCAAACAACTGAACCTGAGCTTACCGGGTTTCAAGATTGAAGCCTGGCTCGGGTTCACTAAACTTTCGGGTTAGGTTATCATTGTCAATGTTGGCAGTAAAGTTAAATAAGAAGGTCACTGAGGTTACTTTTTGTACTTATATACACCTTAAACAATGCAATAAGCACTACTTTGCAGTTAAGTGTGTCACATGGGTTGCATTAATCGCCTGAATTACATTAACAATAGTAATGCCCCAGTGCAAAAGGGTAACAGCTATAAACCCCTGATTAAGTATAGCTTTAAATGAGCATTCTAAGATGTCTAAGTTTATTTATGGCATGTTTGAATTGCATATACCGAACCCCAACAGTGCCCGGTTTGGGATCGGTAATGTGTACCGAGTACTGAGTACCCGGTTCGGTTTCAAAATACATGTTCGGTCAGGCTCTATTAAATAGATTATGTCCAACACTGTTATATTGTGGAATACATATGACTGTGATGTAGATTTTAAGGTCATCAGGGTTGTAAAATTGAGAGAAACGATTTGATAATGGTAGGGTGTAGCTTGGACATCAATGGAGAAGACAATCTATCCTCCAGATCAATATCTCACTTGAACTTGGTGTTCCAAATCAAACAATATTGCATCAGTTCACCCAAGCTGCTCTCGTTTTATTTTGAGTCTCTTTATTATTGTAATACATTACAAGTCAGCAGAGGACTAGGCCCATGGACCTCCTCTTACCAAACTTTTCATCCTCACTGTCTTGCTGTTGCAATTTCTAAACCTCTGTGCATGTCGTCCTCTTTAGGTTTATCCGCCTGATGTCTTGTCTGCATGAACTCCAACTTCACGTTTTTTAGTCCCCCGCCCACTTGGTGGGGGACTTTAGGTTTGCACCTCGTCCGTCCTTCCGTCCTTCCGTCCGTCCGTCCGTCTGTCCGTCCTTCCGTCCGTCCGTCCTTCCGTCCGTCCGTCCGAAGCTTCTCCGGGCCATATTTCCAACACCATAACACCCACAGCTACCAAATTTAATGTGTTTGTACTTCCTAGGATAGAGGTGTATGGTGTGCCAAAAGTAGGTCACTAGGTCAAATATCTGGGTCACAGAATACATATGTATGAAAAATCTTGTCCGGGCCATAACTTTTTTGTCCTTTTACTTAGAGTCATGAAATGTTACACAAATGTGAAGCTTAGTCTAAGAAAGTGTCATAAAGCAAAACTAGGTCACTAGGTCAAATATTTGGGTCACCACGATATGTAAATATACAGAAACAAATTTTGTCCGGCACATATCTTCCCTATATTAATGCTACCTCTTCAATTTTTTTATGGTGGGTAGACCTTAGGTAGTAGCTGTGCATAGGCATTGTTTTGTGTGGCTAATTACTTGCATTAATTAATTATTTAACAAAGTTCGTTAAGCAAGACAAATTTTGTCCGGGCCATATCTTCTAAACTATTAATGCTAGCCCTTTGAATTTTTTGTGGTGGATAGACCATAGGTAGTAGGTGTGCATAGGCATTGTTTTGTGTGGCTAATTACTTGCATTAATTAATTATTTAACAAAGTTCGTTAAGCAAGACAAATTTTGTCCGGGCCATATCTTCTAAACTATTAATGCTAGCCCTTTGAATTTTTTATGGTGTGTAGACCTTAGGTAGTAGGTGTGCATACGCATTGTTTTCTTTGGCTAATTACTTCCATTAATTAATTAATTAACGAAGTTCATTAAGCAAGCTCAAGATACAATACAAATTTTGTCCGGGCCATATCTTCTAAATTATTGATGCCAGCCCTTTGATTTTTTTTATTGTGGGTAGACCTTAGAGGGAATATGGTAATGGGCACCGTCCGTGTGTCCGTCCGTCCGTCAAATATTTGGGTCACAGTAATACATACATAAATGTACAGCATTTTCATGTCCTTACTGTAATTCTTAAGAAATTTTGAGTTCTTGTTATAAAAGTTTACTGATAATGTATTGTGACCTAAAAGTGTGTCACGCCGCAAAACTAGGTCACTAGGTCAAATATCTAGGTCACAGTGTAAACTCCATGTAAAACCTTGTCCATGCCATATTTCCCTTACTATAATACCTACAGCTACCAAATTTATCATTTTAATACTACCTGGGGAGTTGTTGTGTCATATGGCAAAAGTAGGTCACTAGGTCAAATATCTAGGTCACTGTGAAATCCATTCAAAATCTTGTCCGGGCCATAACTTTTTTGTCCTTTTACTTAGATTAATGAAATTTTACACAAATGTGAAGCTTAATCTAAGAATGTGCCATACTTTTAATTTTTTTTTCATCTAGGTCACACCCCTATATAGTAGTCCATTCAACCTCGTGGGCGATGAGCGGGGGACTATGTATTGCTCTGCAATACTCATTAACTTGTTAATGCATGTTTTTCATGTTCTTTTGCGTTGTGCATGTTGTGACCTTCATGAAACAGATTCACGCCACAGCACCAGCTATGAATTCTTATGGAGTAAGTTGCACAAAAGCTAAACCATAACCCCCTAATGCATAGATAGTTGGCAACATCCTTACCTAAACCAAGGCAATCTGATCCACATGCTAACTATTATGTGTATAACAAAAAAAGAGCTTTGCTGAGCTGTCACACATCAGATTAACTCTTTTAGTGCTAATCACAACAACGTTAATGTTCCTGTGAATTATTATGATAATTCCAGGATTGCATTCCTGCATTCCTCATAATAAGACCTTTCCTTCAAGTATTAACATGCCTATACAGTGGTGTTTGGAAATAATGTCTCTGCCCAAGACAGAAAAATGGGCTTGAATCTTACCCCTTGTGCCCGCTTGAAATGTGCATCTAAGGTTTCTAATTGTGATTGTTTTGGGGGTTTTTTTGGGGGGGGGTTGTTTTCTTTCTGTGTTTAACCCTTTCCCCGTGAATAAAGACTTGAGTCAACAGCTTTCCTTGGCATGGGTTGGGAACTAAGTGTCCAACCCATGCCAAGGAAAGCTGTTGACCTGGGGCATGTTACATGTACCTTGATAGGTCTCATCTACAATTCTCATCAAATTGTTTTTCATTACTGTTGAAGTTAGTTGGAAACCCTGACATGGACAACTTTTGGCCACCAGCTGGTTTTGGATGGTTTAAGATGGAAGGGGTTAAGCATTTCAATGCACTTGTATCAGCTTCAAATTTAACATGATGCCATTCATGACTGCAGTTCTGTTTCACGAACCATGTTCCTGTTGCATTTGTGGACAAAGTTTTGCCCCCTCAAAGTCCAAGCACTTTGATTGTCAGCAGCCACTGATGACATTTCAGAATAGAATTGGAGCGTAATTTCTAACCCACAGTCCATGACTGAGAAGAAAATAAATGTCAACTGAATAACATGTGCTATTAGTAGGTTATAATATTATCAGCATGGCCAAATTAAGCATGTACACAAGGCAGATAATTGTATACGTGTGAATGAATGATCTACCTACCGTATCTTGTGATCCATGATTATGTCCTAAACACTTTGAGCAAAATGTGTGGTAAAACTGCATGTATTATTCATATTTTGATTGAATTTTTGTGAGAACTGCTTTCATAGTTATACAATATTCATATGAATGATGTTATTTTGACTCTTAAAAATATGGCCTCCATTGTCAAAACTGAAAATAGAAGTTGAACTGGAAAAAATTTAGTGGCTATAGACTGCAAGTTTAACCATAGTTTTACCCAGTTATTTGATCAAATTGTTCCTTTGCATGAGTTTATTTTATTCTTTAAAAAGTATTATGGATTCGAAGTGGTTTGGTGAATTTTTTTTTGCTCTGTGGTTCTTATGCGAAGTTGTAGATATAAAACCTAGGTGATCTCTGTGTTTCTGTATGTAAAACCAAAAAAGAAAAAATCTAATATGGTGAACCTTCACAAAAATTTGTAACCTGAACTTTTAAAGGTGTCAAGAAATTAAGATAAACACATTACTTAAAAATTTATCTACATGGGTAAAAAAATGTTATTTTGACCTTGCTGACTACTGTGTGAGTCAGAGTCTGTCCCTTGGCAAAACAAAGTTGTCTGCTATCTTTTTGGTGCCCAGATCAGGACAGGACGAATTGGTTTTTGTGCCAATCTAGAAAATGCTGTGGTGTAGCAACCTCAGTATTTGACTTCAGCATCCTTGTCTTCATTTTATTGTGACAAAAATAAAATTACAAAGCAGTGCACTGCCCAGTTATGTGCAAGAATTATACATAAAAAAAGTTCAATGCTGTGTAAAATGGGAACTTCTGAGTTGTACATAAATACACCTGCACTATTATCTAACCACAAGCACAAGTCAATCTTGCTTTAAGTACCAACGAAGCCTATTGAACCATAGAAATGGTGTACATAGAAGAAAGTTATTTCTCATCCCCAGTTTATTTCCAGAAAGAAAAATGGTCCAGGTCAACAGCATTCCTCACCATGGTGCCAAAAGTACACAGAGGAAAGCTGTTGACTCAGTCTTTGACTTAGCAGTGGACACGTTAAGGACACAATGGAAGTTTACTGCAAATAGAATGGATATTGAGAGTCAACTATTTTTCCTGGGAGTTGTAATTAATGAAATCCTGTGGAGCTTTATATCTGGTGATGGCACAGTAAAAAGTGAAATCACTTTATATGTTTACAATGTTTATTTGCAAATCACAGTATGTCATGATACATTTCTGTTAACATAAGTGGGTATACCTACCAAAAAAATAACTCCCCCCTGGTGGCCAGCCCTTAGAACTAACCACCGTTATAATCACAGAAATGTCTTTGGGTCTTGGATTTGTTAGCAGACATCATGGATACAGGGCTGTATATTCCATAGAATATAGTATGGAATCTAGGTTGTAAGGTATTCTGAAAGTTTCAACTTTTCACTTTCTCAAGAATATATGACAGGTTTAAATTTTTTTCAGGGTGGATTCGCATAACCTGCTTGTCACCGTGCGACATTGTGTGGTGCTCTTCATACCTGGGTATGACAGCACACTGTATTCCACCCAGTCTGCCTGACAAGTAGAAACCAGCACCTTTGCAGGCCTAAAATCCACTTGAAAATTGATGAGTTTGGTTCAGTGTGCATGGCTCTGTACAGA
Organism: Hermodice carunculata; assembly: GCA_964020975.1. Lineage (NCBI taxonomy): Eukaryota > Metazoa > Annelida > Polychaeta > Eunicida > Amphinomidae > Hermodice > Hermodice carunculata. Next base: position 75,063,315 of record OZ026615.1, on the reverse strand, counting down.
TATAAATCCTTTCGCACTCAGTCACCCAAAGGCAGCCAGATATAAATTATCTACTTTTATGTTTTACTAAAAATTTTTTGTTAATAATATTTTTTTTCATTGACAATTGTAGATAATTCCTATCATGATAACATGGCCCGGATCAATAGCCTTGGTGTTGGCTGAGCACAATGCACCAAGGAAAGCTGTTAACTTAATATAGTCTAACCAGGAAAGGGTTAAGTCAAACTTTTTTGCATCGTGTAACACTTGTACTCAAATTATATAGAGGAGCTACAGTGGAAACTCGTTATAATGACACCATTTGTTCCCTGAGAAATGTGTTAGATAACTGAATATGTCTTATAAATGAGTCAAATAACAAAAGAAAATAAACATTTTCCCATAAAAATTTGTGTCATTACATTGAATATGTCCGATATCTGAGTGTCGTTATAATAAGGTTTCACTCTATTTCACAATTGTAAATTTTCAGTGTGCAGCACAACTTTTTTCCCTGAAATTTTCCCCAACATTACTGCTTTGTACTGAACAAAATAAAAAAACATTGAGGGGGATATGTGTTAACATCAGTTCAGTATCCCAAAAGCTATTTAGGGGTAATTACTGCCCTATATTTGGTTATGCGTGCTGTTTTGTAGATATTTCGCACAAAGTATGGTTTGATGTGCTTCCATCGCAAAATGTGGGTCTGAACGTATTATCCCCGATTGGTCAGGGGAAAAAGAATTGATGAATGTGACATGATAGGACGTGTTAGGACAGCTGTCACTTATCGAACAGAAAAGTTCATTTTTGCTGGAGGGGGGGGATGGGGATGGTCTACACAAGACAAATAGAACTACCTTTCCTGTATGCTTTGCGAAAGAAAATACATGTTAATGGAAAGTTTTAGTTCAGAAGAGTGAAAGGAATGCACTGAACTCATTGTTCAAGCAGTTGCACGTGATTTAAAGACAATCGAAAAGTACCTCTTGCCTGCCATGTTCTTCTCAACTGTGCACAACACCATTGCTTTGACTGGGACTGTTTAACTCCTTAAGGCCATGTTGGTAAAGCCCTTGATCAGTGGTTTTTGCAGTGCCTGCTATGTCATGCTTTAGCTATGGTAAGGACAGCTTAAGCATGACTTGGCAGGTGCTGCAAAAGTCAATGAATCAGATGAGACGTCGTGGAACTTGCATGAAGGGTCTGTTGGTGAGGAATTTGAATGTACGTGACTCATTGAACTCCAGTTTATAAAATGAAAACTGTGACTGCATGAAATAGGTTAAATGGTGCATATGTTTTGCTTCCATGTGGTGCAGCTGTATAAAGCATTAAAAAGCTTGCTACCTGATCTACAAAGTGCTTGCTTCATCATTCGAAAATAGATCAGACATACATTTTTTCCATGTTGCAGAGTAAAAAATTTAATAGTCCTGGTTGTGACAGTGTCTGGGCCAGCTCTTAGAGAAGAAACAATCTGGATATTTAAGTACTACACAAATCTACCGTTCCAAAATTGGCAAAGGAAGTCAAGACTCGAGTCAGGATCACTTTTCTTCTTTCAAAATTGATTTAACTCTTTCAGTGCCAGTCAGGTCTAAAGATGATATACTTGAGTCAGACAAGTCTGAATTATTAGGATCCAAGATTCGTATTCCTCGTAAAAAGACTTTTCACTCAAGTATCAGTATGCTGATAGTTCCACAGAGAATATCCCAGGTCAACAGCTTTTCTTGGTGGCATTGCGTGCATTGCACCCAATGGGTGCCGAGAAAGCTGTTGACTCTGTTCAAAATTTGGCACTGAAAGGGTTAAGCATATTATGTGCACAGAGAATCCAACTGGGAAGGAGGGCATTGCCCTATATGAACCCCTCTTGCTAAATTTTTGCCTCCAGTTGGGAAAGAGGGCATTGTCCTATATTAACCCCTCTTGCTAAATTGTTGCCTCCAATTGGGAAAGAGGGCATTGTCCTATATGAACCCCTCTTGCTAAATTGTTGCCTCCAATTGGGAAAGAGGGCATTGTCCTATATGAACCCCTCTTGCTAAATTGTTGCCTCCAATTGGGAAAGAGGGCATTGTCCTATATGAACCCCTCTTGCTAAATTGTTGCCTCCAATTGGGAAAGAGGGCATTGTCCTATATGAACCCCTCTTGCTAAATTGTTGCCTCCAATTGGGAAAGAGGGCATGTCCTATATAAATCCCTCTTGCTAAATTGTTGCCTTAATTTTTTTTTCACAACAAACAAATGAGGCATTTGAATGAATTTGACATGGTAAATTTACGTAATTTTTTGGTATTTTTATTTTTGTTTTTACACTTACTGCATTTTAAAAAATGCAGTTAAGTATATGTAGTATTTTAGGATAGGTTAAAAAGAAACTATGCCTAAAATGTTTCAATCAAAATTTGAGTTAAATGCCTGAAATGCAAAACTGAAAATTTATACAAGAAAAAGAATTATTGGAATTGTATATGTAATAGTAATCCTTTCCAAGCTGTAGAGAATTTCTTTAATTTAGCCTACCTCGCAACCCTCCCCCCCCCCAAAAAAAAAGATAGCTTTGTGCTGCTTTAATTGGAAACATAACTGTTGCACATTGATATGATGAAGACTGAAGCCAATGGAAATTATATTTTTAATGCTTAGCTAAAAGAGATGGTCAGTCATTTTCATCAAAATATGATAAGCCATCACATTGGTTTTGCTGGGGAGGTCAGTGTTCCATACTGTTGTGTTACTATTATATTTGTCTGGGAAGAAATAAAGCGTTTTGGTTCTTAATCAGTTTTGCAGAAATGCTGAAACATGCCTATATAACTCAGCAACAAAGTCACTTGTTTGCACTGCTGAAAAAGGAAAACTTGTTAACAGCTGTGCCGCATAAACCTAAACCTTTGCTTATCAGAGTCACAGAGAGGCCAAACATTTTGCGTTCAAAATATACACACATTTACTGCAGATTATGGTAATTGACTTGGCTCACTGTCATATCTCATTGTGTTGCTTTATTAGGCAGACTCAACAAAAATGCATCAGAGTGAAAAATGACAAGGGAAAAAAGGTTCATACTGCACAAAACTGTCTCGGTAAACAGGGTGAATACTGAAATGCTAAATGAGAAAATAAATTTTTGCATAATAAGTGAACCCGTTAATGCAAGGAAAGGGACAAATATTTGTTGAGCGCAGCAGGAGTGTGCAGCTTAGTGGAACATAGATGTACCTAGTAGTGATGAACAGGAACAAATATTTATTTTTATTTTTATTGCAATTTTACACAAATTCAATTTATTTTTGCTCATTTCAGTTATATATGTTGACTACCTGCGGAAATGAAATGTTCCGTGAAAGACCAAAGAATTAGTTGAATATTTGTTCTATTTAGATTATGGTGAAATGAAAGCCACGTTGAATTGCTGGGAAGGCTAAATTTCTGAAAATTGGACCACTTGAAAATGATCACCTTCATGGCAGACAGGCAATTGCCACTGCACATAGGAAACAGCACTTGCTGTTTTGATCATGAATATTTTCTGCTCAATGAAAGCCAACTGTGCCAGGCCCGGGACCATTCCTTGTAGCTATGGTGGGTAGATCTTTACATGTTTGACCATTTCACTGGCACTTCATCTTTGTGAGAAAATGTCACCAGGGTGTTTCTGGTTTGATGTTGTTCACATTATTCACCTTACTGCCTCCCAATCTTCCACCATGGCGGTTTGATTCAGTAATCCGTCCTGGAAAGCTGACACTGAGTGAATTGGCCCGAGCACAAGATAGTTTATCAGCAGTGGGCAGTGAATGCGACTCACTAGAAACAAGATAGTATGTACATAGCTTACTCTTGCATATAAATATAAATTTGTTGTTGCATATTTTTACGCACACAACGTAGACTGCTGAGTCACAATATTAATCAGCATCCAGCAGACTTATACTTGGAAACTTTTAATAGACTTTTGCAGAACACTTTCACAAGAAAGTACTTCATATTGTGAACAACCACTATCATATCTTGCATGTCACAAAAAAGGGTAGTATTTCAAGATAATATCTTTGTGACAGAAAGGATCTCAATCCTTATATTGTAGTTTTCAGGTTTGCTCAAAACATTATTTAGCAGCATGTGCAAGTTTATGGAGCATTGTCACAAGCATCTGCAAGGTTTATAGAGCATTTTCACAATTTTAACATTGTCAAAATAGAGATTACCAGTACTGGTGAGATCTATATTTGTAACTGTATTTTATTGTTCATAAACTTGAGTACCTGTGAATGTTTTGAATTAGCAACAAAAATGAGTATTTCCTTCTGTGAGGATACAAATTGGACATCTGCCCATAGGGATTAACAATTTCAATGAGTTAGGTCAGTTAAAAACTGTACAGAAATTGGGTAACACTGTGCACTTGCAAGGTCAGCATTAACTTAATGAGGTGCCACTATGCTGTATGTGGTTGAAGGGCTCAGAACGTCGCATCTTTTTGTACAACAACCAAGTTCAGGAAATCTGAAATATTATCTGTGTCAAAAATAAACCGAAGATCTTGCTCTAGTTTTCAAAGGCTGCCTTCATCTGTAATAAAGCATGTGTTTGGCATCAATCTAAATTTATCAATGTGTTGATTTCTCAATGACATGCTGTGAGCTCAGGAAGGCTCCTTGTATTGCCAGCTTGTCAGGAAAGATGGACAATGTTGACAGGAAAACACAAGATTATTAAACATAGAGAATTTGTGGGAGCAAGAAACAAAAATGATTAACATACTTGAACAGCCAAACTTTATAACAGAATAAAGTGGGAATTAAAATTCAGGACAGAAAGCCAGGGAGACATGCAGACTGCAGGTAGACGCAGTACCCATGTTAAAGGCATGTAGGCTGCAAATGTTTGTGTTCATGGAACATCTGTCATCAACATTATAGATAATTTATCGGAACACGAAACAAAAGGTCAGGCACTATTTTTAAGGACAATAATTATGTACAACCAATCTTTATGACAATAAATTTTCTCAAAATTCATGACAGAAGGCAAGGAAGATATGTTGACTGTGTATAGGGACAGAGCACCCACATGAATGCATGCATTTGCACACCTTGTGTTGAAATACGTATGTGTGACTAGGATAAAGATCAGACATTCGATTACACTGTAAATCCATACGTTTTGCATAAATTGACCTGAAAACTGCAGGGAAGTGTAATTCATAATTTTAAACAGACTCTTGGTTGATCACTTTGCATGTATTGCAGAAACACAAAAGAACAAGCACTTTATATCCAGCATGTTACTTGTTTAAAACAAAAAAAAAATGTGCAGGGCATGCTGGCTGTGATCCTGAATAATACCTAGACTGGGCACAAGGACCAGGGGTTAAAAAGCAACTGTCACTGCACTGTGTGGATATTAAAGAATTTCCTTGTCACCTTGTGTTGAATTCACAGGCAACTTGAATCATTCTGTGTGAGATGAAAAAGAAATAACTAAAGGTTTACAAAGGTATAGTATATTAAGGGGGAAAGGAAGAAGGATAATTTAATAATGTACTGTACTAATTTCATGCCTGTTGACCCAATGAAGCATGCTATAAGTTTAGATAATGAATTCTGATTTTCATTTGTCCAGTCACCATCAGACACATTATATTAACCATATCACATAGGTAAAATAGAGATAAAGTGAAAACTCATTATAATAATGTTCTGTTTCCTGAGAAATGTGTCAGATAACTAAATATGTCCGATAAATCAATCAAATAACAAAGAAAATGAGCTTTTTCCCATGAAAATTTGTGTCATTATATTGAATGTGTAGGATATTTGAGTGTCGTTATAATGAGGTTTCACTGTATCATAAATACATCCATAGTTAGGCCAGTGGATTGATCATGTGTAGGACAATTGAGTAGCAAAACTGTTTTCATAACATTTGGTTGCCCATGCAGACAGTTTGCACAGCCATTTCCAAACTTTCTTTTGTGATGGCCTCCCAAAGTGGTCAGACAGTCTCTTGTGATAGCAAGTGGCTGGCATACCTATCAGGTCTCCTCCATGAGGTGGGAGTCTACCACTTTTTCACCCAAAATTTTTTATTTATATGGAAAGTTTTGCAAATTTGGCAGAATCTTCCCCATGGAAATTTAGCATTTTCTGTTATATTCTTTGTTAAAATACAAATCTCCGCCATGGATTTTTCAAATTTACAAAAATCTCCCTATTTTGAGGTGTGGAATGTTGGCAGGTATGGGCTGGCACTGGCCTTGCTTGCTTTACCGCATGGAACAGTCACCTCTTTATTTTTCATATTGGACAATCCAACAACACTTCCTTCCTCAAGTTGCCCAAAAGCATCTGCTTTAATGTTTTTGTTTAAATTCCACGTGAATAGAAAGCATTTTTTCCAGGTGATAGGTGAGTGTCAACGTGATGGCATATCCCAGGTCAGTAGTTTTCCATGGTGTAAGTTCAATCTGGATCACGGAAAGCTATTTACTCCATCATTTTCCAGTGTGGAAAGGGTTAAAAAAAAAAAAGATGTCTGTGACTAATACATAAATGGAAATAGTTGTGAACTTGTCGCACCGATGCATGCAGAACACAGAACAATAAACTAAAAAATGGGAGAAATGTAATTTATTTTTGTGCAGGAATAATACATAAATACTGCTATGAGATTAGATGGGCCCATATTGTGAATGAGGGAAATGGATAAACAGGCTGGTAAAATAATAAAGTAACAACATGTATTATGAGGCAGGTGACTGTTGACAAATGGTGTGTTTCTTGTGTGATAAATGTGTTCCATGTACATGCCCTGAAAGAGATTAGGACAGGGTGGAGCTGAAATGTTGAAGCTGTCTTGATTATTCAGACAGCTCCCTCGGAGGAAAATAAGCCAAAAAAAAGGCTTTTTGTGTGATTAAATTAATTGTTACATTTCAACTGTGCAAATGAGCTTTTCAATCATAACATAATAGCCCAGGTTGCATCTACATCATACTATTTGTGTTTGTAACAAATGTTTTTCCATGTTCAAAGTGTATGATCTGGAAATTTTAGCTATGCCTCAAGTTCTGTTGATCAAAATAAAGCAAAAAAGGAGCACATGGGAAAAGTTGCTAACAATCTGGATGGGATGCCCTTAAAATTCATTGTTATGATTTATGACTAACAATTTTTAAAATCTTATGTTTGCAGTAGATCATTATGAAACATGTTCTATGAACATAGCAAATGACTGGCTGTAAATAAGAGTCCCATATGAAACCCTAACATGTAAGAGTTGATTTAACCATGTTTTACACTGGCTGAAGCTCACAATAATGTACACAAAAACACACGAGCAGTGCCTCACTTCGCTGGTCCATGTCAGTGATGTTGATGCATGGTGACCAAGAGAGCCACTTTTGCTTCCCACTGGCTTGAAACAGAAGACCGCATCAAGTGCCATCAAACTTGGAGAAAGGAATTGTGTTAGGTGAAAGTGTTGTTTGCCTGCATGTTGCATTACATCTATTGTATTGTGGGTCATTCATTGGTGTCAAAGAACTCAGCAAGAATAAATGCAGGGCTTCTTGCCGTGTGACTGTTTTTGATTGATTTTTTTCCCCACTTTCCCCAAGTGATCTTTTTCATGGTGTACTCATTGCAGATGGACATCAAGACCAGGCGATCTCAAGGCAAGATTCCCATGGTGCGTGTCCGTAACCCTTGGGGGAATGAGTGTGAGTGGAAGGGCTCTTGGAGTGACCAGTAAGTGTCTCCACTGGTACAATAAGACATTACCGTATTATTCCTATTCAGCTTGCAGAGCACTTGGGAAATTTTTAAGAATGTGAAACTCAAATAATTCTTTAAGTACCAAATTTTGGACTGAGTCAACAGCTTTTCTCAGCACGCATTGGGTGCCTTGTGCCCAATGCCTGCCAAGAAAAGCTGTTGGCCTGGGATATTTTCTCTGGAACTATAGGCGTGCTGGTACTTGAATGAAAGGTCTTTTTACGAGGAATAATTATGAATCTGAGATCCTCAGGATAATTCAGACTAGTTTGACTTTAGTAGATCAACTTTAGACATGATTGGCACTGAAAGAGTTCAGACATAATGATGATCCCTTTTTAGACCACCTGCCCTTTTGAATGCCTTTCCCATCCCAGAAAATGCAGAAATAATGTAAGGATATTATATTTAAAACATAGATCTGACTTTAGTCTCACCTTATGGGGATTTCCTAAGTGCCCTCAATGCCAAATAGGAATTAAATGGTGCACTATTTGTGCACAATTAATGGTCAAAATTGAGAATATTTGTATCATTTTAGCATTTTGTGGGTCATTAAAAATGGGAAGGGAACTTAACATGGGCCCTAAAAAGAGATAATACGGTAGAGATTAACTTTTTAGACTCTGTTTAGAAATCTGGGTATTTTTGGATGGATTCCCAATGAACCTGATCCCAGAATATCATGTTTTTGACTGACGTGATTGGCATAACGTCACAGGGAAAGTGCAAAACTGGATCGGTCTGGTGTAATTAGGTAAGGACTTTGGAGAGAAAACAACAACCTCAGGAGACCAGTTGAAATTACAGCAGTGAATGTTTTAAGTTTTCTCCGAGCATTTGGATGTTCCAAGCATAGCAGTCCCCCTCTTATAAGGCCACCCCAAATGCATTAGAATAGTGGCCTGATAAGAGGGGTGACCTCTCTTGAGGGGTAAAATTAAATTGGAAATGCCTGCTACACGGAGAAGTGGCCTTTGTAGAAAGGATGGTCTCTCTTCAAGGGGGCCTTATAAGAGGGGGACAACTGTAACCTGGATTTATTTTGTTGTTGTTGAGTTCAGTCTTACTTATATGTATTCACTCCAGGGAGTCTAGTTGGTCCCAAATGCTCTGCACGGTTTTAGCTGCATCTGTGCTGCCACCTGTAGTGAGTTTCATTTTACATTGTGGAGGGAAGGGGGGATAGAGTGGTCCCTGTCTTGCAAGACCACTGTAGTGAGAGACTACATATCTTGAAGGACCATCTTTTGATGATATTTTCTGTACTTTTTTTCATGCTATTTTATACCTCCAGTAAGACCAGATGTCTTCATAGACCATAATTTGGCAAAGGCAAGCAACAGAGCACAGAAAATACAATGGTATGAAGAAAGATAGGTACAGATAGCTGATAACATATTTTGTTTAAAAGGGCAAGCACTGTCCAAAAGGTGGGAGATGTCAAAATTCAAGGAATTTTCATGACCAAAACTGGCCCTTTTCATTTGGAAACCTATAGTTTTTGATTGTTTTATCTATTTTTTACTTTGGTGGAAAAAACCTCATGAATGAAACTGAATGTAAGCGTCTTCAACTTTGGTCAGGTCACCAGAATGGCAGTTCATCAGTGAAGAAGAGAGAAGGAACATTGGACTTACATTTAGTGATGATGGCGAATTCTGGTAGGTCTGCTTAATTGTTATTGTATCTGGCAGTGAGGAATGATCAACCATACCTCCTACAATTGTATCTACTTATTGAACAGTTTATTTATTTATCTATTTTGAAGTAAAAAAGTCTGCAGTGAAAGTTAATTTTACAGATTTACTGCATGTTGTAAATTTTTGGAAAAAGCTGATAGGGGTACAGAAATATACGTGTTTAGATTCTACATTTTATTGAAACAAAAACTGCTTTTATTTATGCAAGATGAATTGTTTTTCTTCAGTGACAAGCAAAATAATAATGTTATTGTAAATGTATGGAGATAAAAATATACTAGTTCTTCCCACAGCCAACAGGTGTCAGCAGGTGACTGCATTTCTTCTCAAATGCCTATGTCGATTACTGTAAATTTTGGTGTATTTTTATTTTTCACTTATAACACTGATGGTACAAAACCATGAAAATACAAACAGAAGGAAATAGTGTTTTAACATAGAACATTGTTATAGAAATTATGTCCAAAATAGGTTATGTAAAACTTGATTTAAATGCTTGAAATGCAAAGAACCATGAAAATATATATGTGAACAGTGAAGATAAGTATCTTTAAAGTACTTGGCATTTGGCAGACCATGTGTCAATAGATCAAATGAACATACAGAAATACAGTTACAGATACCCATGTTCAGAGAATTGAGTCTTGTTTTTTTTGGTGTGTCTGTGCAGGATGTCCTTCCAAGACTTCACCAGCAACTTCCAGAAGTTAGAGATATGTAACCTGGGTCCAGAGGCAATCTTGGATGAGGCAACAGCCAAGAGGAGATGGGAAGGCACCAGTCAGGAGGGATCATGGCGTAGAAATGTCAATGCTGGAGGCTGTAGGAACTATTTAGGTCAGTAGTGTATTGTGATCCTGCAGTGTGCAACCTCAGGACTTCATGATCAGAACAAATGCTTGGACGATAGATATGTTTCCAACTTGACTTGGGCTTGTCCCAGGTCAGGTTAGGGATAACAGTACTTTGTGTGTACATAATGACAAGAATATTGGCATCAGAGAGAGGTCCAGCTGTGAAGCATATGTAAAAATTGGCTCCAATGGCATAAGCCAAGAGGCAAGAGGTAGAGGGCAGCACTGGGGAAAAGAGAGGTCACCTGACCTATTCTGACCAATACTATGGTATGGGTAGGTCACATGATACCTGTTGACCAGTGGTATCGTCTGCTACTGCCTGACCCTTGGCATATATTATTGTTTGCAGTTAGTAGCACACATGACGTGACAACATCGTCTTCAGGTTTCAGTGTGTAAGGTGCTGGGAGAAAGTTGATCCTCTGAAGATTTGACCTGATTACCAATTGTTGTCTTTCACAGAATGGTGCAAAGAGGTTCACAGGGATTAAAGGTAATAGGGGTGATCTGGGTTGGTTGGTTTCTTGATACACAGCCTTTTCTTCCCATGGTGCATGTTTGTGACACCTAGCAACCCATGCCATTTGAGGTCAGGTGGGTCAGCAAGCCTATTACATTACAGTGAAGCTGAAAGCTTCACCCTGCATATGAGGACAATTTTTGGAATTATCATCTTCTAATCTCTTGAAGTACATATATCTTTCAAATATACCCAGGTGTGATAAAATGAAAGTTTAATGCTTATTTGACCACATAATATTATAGTGGGGTTAAATTTATGTAAAATTTAATGCTTATTTGGCAACATGTAGAGAGGTTAAATTTGTATCTGCTAATTCCCCATATTAATCTGTGGAGAAAAAGTGATGGTCATGGAAAGTGACCACAAGATGTGGCCGGTCAACCATGAACAGGATGGGCAGCAGCACCTTTAAGAGAATTTAGAACTAACCCAGATACAGACTATTATGGTGTCCTGTGGAGTAGTAAAAGGCAGTTCTTAACAATCCTGTAGGCAAAGAGACTGTCTCAGACATGTTTCTGTATAGTTTGTGTACTTAACCAAGGATGAAATATGTTGAGAAATTAATGTGTAAATACAAAGAACTTTCATTCAACTGCCAATGTGCCTAAAGTGTGTAGATTTTTGGCATTATCTTGTAAGGCACACTCCAGCTGACACATGTTAGCAATGCATTGATTGGTGAAAATGTTACAAATGGCTTCATTGTGGATAATTTTCTGTGTCGATAGACACTTTCTGGACCAACCCACAGTACCGGGTGGAAGTGGTCGACCCAGATGAGGATGATGATGAAACTCTGGGCACACTGCTGGTAGCACTGATGCAGAAAGAACGCAGAAAGAAGAGAAAGGAAGGCTTAGATCTGATGACTATTGGCTATGTAATCTACAAGGTAACATGCTGTCTTGTTATAATAGTAGACTGTTCAACCATTTAATTAAAATGAAGATTTCTACTTACACCAGGGATGGTAATTGTCAGCTTATCAGCTGATCAGCTGAGTTTTTTTAGTTTTTTAGCTGAGCTTATGTGGAGAGTAAGCATCCGTCGTCCGTCCATCCAACAGTAGTCCGTTGTCCCTCTGTCGGTGTCCACAAGTCACATTTTTTACTTCTCCAAAACCACTGGGCACATTCAGCTCAAAGTTCGCGGGAATGTACCTTTGGTGAGTCTCTACCAAGTATATTCAGGTTGTCACGATCCAGTGATTTTTGGATTTTTTATGATTTTTTTGGTTCTTTTTTTGGCCAATTGCTTTAAAATTGCTTGGAGAGACTTCTGTGGACTGGAGACCGTAATTTATTCAACAGGTGGCACTGTGATTTTCAAATTTTTTATATAAAAAAGTGTGTTTTTGCTACTTTCGACTCCTTCTCCAAAACCGTTACTCAGATTATGCTGAAACTTGGTAGAAATGTACATCATAGAAGGGCCCAACAAAGTTGTTTACAAGATGGCATTGCTTTGAATCTCTGATTTTAAATAAATTTTTCAATTTGGGTTTTTATCAGTTGATGCATATAGTCCTATTGATTACTGTGTTAGTGAATGGGAATTGCAATGGTAAACCACTTTTTACCTCAGCTGACTTGTCAGTCAGCTGAGGTTTTTTGAGGGTCCGTCGTCCGTCCGTCCGTCGTCCGTCCGTCCGTCGTCCACAATTCACATTTTCGACTTACACCCGTCAGCCAGATTCACTTTAAACTTGGTGGAGATGTGCCTTGGGTGGGTCTCTACCAAGTTTGTTCAATTGGTCACGGTCCAGTGATTTTTGGATTTTTAATGAATTTTTTTGTTCTTTTTTGGGTAAATCTTAAAAAATCTTCTTCTCCGAAACCGCTTACCCAATTGCTTTGATATCACACAGGAACACTCCCTGGGACTCCTAGTTCTTAATTTGTTCACCAGGTGGCGCTGCAATTATTCCCTAATTTTTTATGAATTTTTGTGTGTTATAGCTATTTTCGACTTCTTCTCCAGAACCGTCACTCAGATTAAGCTGAAACATGGTGGATATGTTCCTTGTAGAAGGGTCAAACAAAGTTGTTAACTATGTGGGAATGCTGGGGATTCCTGATTTTTAACGATTTTTTCAATTCTGGTACTTGTCGGTCAATGCAGCTTTCCTATTGATTACTATGGAAGTCAATGGGCATTCTAATGCTAATTCACATTTTCTACTTCTTCTCCAAAACCGTCATACAGATTAACTTCAAACTTGGTGGCAATGTACCTTGGGTGGGTTTCTACCAATTTTGTTCAAATGTTCATGCTCCAGTGATTTTTGGATTTTTAATGAATTTTTTTGTTCTTTTTTTTCGACAAATCTTAAAAAATCTTCTTCTCCGAAACTGCTTACCCAATTGCTTTGATATCACACAGGAAGACATCTAGGGACTCCTTGTTGTTAATTTGTTCACCAGGTGGGGCTGCAGTTTTTTCTATTTTTTTTATGAATTTTTGTGTGTTATAGCTATTTTCGACTTCTTCTCCAGAACCGTCACTCAGATTAAGCTTACATGTGGTGGATATGTTCCTTGTGGAAGGGCCAAACAAAATTGTTCACTATGTGGGAATGCTGCGGATTCCTGATTTTTAATGATTTTTCAATTCGGCTCCTTTGGGGTAAATGCACCTTTACTATTGATTACCATGTAAGTCAATGGGCATTCCAATGCTAATTTACATTTTCGACTTCTTCTCCAAAACCATCATCCAGATTTACTTCAAACTTGGTGGCAATGTACCTTGGGTGGGTGTCTACCAGGTTCGTTCCAATGGTTTTGTTCCAATGAATTTGGATTTTTTTATGATTTTTTTTTCAAAAATCTCTACAAAAGTTTTAATAGGAAAGTTTAACATGGGAATTTCTTGTAATGGTCATAACTTTAATAATATTGACCAGATTTACTTCAAACTTGGTGGGGATGTGCCGTGGGTGGATCTCTACCAAGTGTGTTCAAATGGTCACGCTCTATTGATTTTTGGATTTTTTATGAATTTGTTTGTTCTTTTTTGGGGCAAACCTTCAAAATTCTTCTCCTCTGAAACCGCTCACCCAATTGCTTTGATATCGTACATAGACACTCCCGGGGACACCTAGTTCCCAATTTGTTCACCAGGTGGCGCTGCAATTTTTTTAATGAATTTTTTGTATGGTTTTGCTATTTTCCACTTGTTGTCAGAACGGTCCCTCAGATTAAGCTGAAATGTGATGGATATGTTGTTCTGGAAGGGTCGAACAGTTGTTTACTAGGTGGCACTGCTTTGGTTTCCTGATTTTTAAGGATTTTCAATTCGGGTACTTATAGTTCGATGCAGTTTTCCTATTGATTACTATGTAAGTCAATGGGCATTCTAATGCTAATTCACAGGACAACTGACACGAAATTTACTGTTTACTTGATAACTTGAGATCTGTTTTGAGTTAGCTACACGTGTTAATTATTCTGTATGAAGGTCATGCTGAGACAGTACATGAATGACCTTGACCTCGTTTGTGGGGTTACAGTGCAACATACATGAATTTTACTCTTCATTATAACTTGAGAACTACTTGAACTTTGATGTTGTAGATGTAAGTGTTCTTCTATAAAGGTCAGACTTACTCAGAACATGGTGTCCTTGATCCTTTCCCAAGTTCATAGAGCTGCAAGTGTGATAAATGTCAAGATCAGCTGAGGCACGGGCTGTTCACACAGCCCTCTTGTTTAACTTCTTCTCCAAAACCACTGGCCAGATTCACTTCAAACTTGGTGGAGATGTACCTTGGGTGGGTTTCTACCAAGTTGTTTAAATGCTCATGCTCCCAGTGATTTGTGGAATTTTTTGTAATTTTTTTTTATTCATTTTTTTGCCAAATCATAAAAAAACCATCTTCTCCAAAACTGCTTGGCCAATTGATTCAAAATTACTTAGGGACATCGAGACCTTAATTTATACAACAGGTGGCGCTGTGATTTTTCAAATATTTTTTATGCAAAAAAAGTGTGTTTTCACTATTTTCCACTTCTTCTCCAAAACCTTCTCTCAGATTATGCTGAAATTTGGTGGAAATGTTTATTGTAGAAGGCCATCCAAATTTGTTCACAAGATTGCCTCACTGTGAATGCCCAATTTTTAATAAACTTTTTAATTCAGGCACTTATGAGTCAATGCACATGTAATTTTACTGCTTGTGTTTTTGGCATGTCCAACTCTCTGTTTGACACTGTGTCCATAGTGGAATCCTTGTGAACAGAATATGTGATAATCCATAGGCCACATCAAACTCAAATTTTCTGCAGTTGTGTCTTTTTGACACTATTTCTTGACCGGATTACATATTAGTGACCTTAAACTTATTTTCAAGGTTTGCTACAATTTTCTAAATGCCTTCTGTGTTACAAGGGGATTGCCAGTGTAAAGGAATATTGTTCCCCAGGAACAATTATTTGGCGAATATGTGTCCCTCCAAGGAAAGACTATCCAACTGTGAATATTTGTCCCCTCCAGTATGGGGAACTTATGTTCTGCAAATATTTGTTTCAGCCCACAAAATGATAATTAATTTTGTCTGTGAACATTGATTTATTATGTTTTCTAGTATTTTTTGTGTCTTATTTATGTGTGTTTTTATTTCTTTTTTCTAGGTTACAAAATTTAGTTCAGCTTAGGCTAGCTAAGTTTTTGCTTAGTTTAAGTTCAATGTGGTCTTCCGTTAAGGTTATATAGTTCAGTTGAATATAGGTTGATCACAGTAATGTATATCAAGTATTTCCAAGTGTGAATACCATATGCATAGCATATGCATAGCATAAACTTCACTCAAAATTCAAAGTGTACATTATGGGAAGAAATATTCGTAAGGGGAACAAATATGCCAAAACATTTGTACCTAGGGTGAACTATTATTTTATCTGATGGAATATTTTAGTTATCACTGGTAAATCTGTATGTGGGAATGGGTACTTATTGAAGCTTTAATTTTAAACAAAACATAGTATTGATAAAAACTAGTTACAAAGTTTATCTGGAGATCTAAATAGTTCCAAAAATCAACTTTGATGGGAGTATCTGCAAAAATTAGAGAGAGGATACACTCATGAAGGGGAAAAACCTGTTCTGCATGGAAGCTTTTCAAAGTGCTCCACTACCCCAAACAGAAATCAACTAAAAACTTTACCCTAGAGACCTAATGCTGACATATTGACATGCAGTTTTGTTTCATAAAACATTCTCAGTCAGCATTTGATGTCATAAATGTTGTCTGCTGCAACTCATTTTTACCTCAGCTGAGGTTTTTTGAGGGTCCGTCGTCCGTCGTCCACAATTCACATTTTCGACTTCTTCTCAAAAACCGTCAGCCAGATTCACTTCAAACTTGGTGGAAATGTGCCTTGGGTGGGTTTCTACCAATTTTGTTCAAATGTTCATGCTCCAGTGATTTTTGGATTTTTAATGAATTTTTTTGTTCTTTTTTGGGTAAATCTTAAAAAATCTTCTTCTCCAAAACCGCTCACCCAATTGCTTTGATATCACACAGGAACACTCCCTGGGACTCCTAGTTCTTAATTTGTTCACCAGGTGGCGCTGCAATTTTTTCCTAATTTTTTATGAATTTTTGTGTGTTATAGCTATTTTCGACTTCTTCTCCAGAACCGTCACTCAGATTAAGCTGAAACATGGTGGATATGTTCCTTGTAGAAGGGTCAAACAAAGTTGTTCACGATGTGGGAATGCTGGGGATTCCTGATTTTTAACGATTTTTTCAGTTCTGGTACTTGTCGGTCAATGCAGCTTTCCTATTGATTAGTATGGAAGTCAATGGGCATTCTAATGCTAATTCACATTTTTTACTTCTTCTCCAAAACCGTCATCCATATTAACTTCAAACTTGGTGGCAATGTACCTTGGGTGGGTTTCTACCAATATTGTTCACATGTTCATGCTCCAGTGATTTTTGGAATTTTAATGAATTTTTTTGTTGTTTTTTCTTTCTACAAATCTTAAAAAATCTTCTTCTCCGAAACTGCTTACCCAAATGCTTTGATATCACACAGGATCACATCTAGGGACTCCTTGTTGTTAATTTGTTCACCAGGTGGCGCTGCAGTTTTTTTCTAATTTTTTGTGAATTTTTGTGTGTTATAGCTATTTTCGACTTCTTCTCCGGGACCGTCACTCAGATTAAGCTTACACCAGGTGGACATGTTCCTAATGGAAGGACCAAACAAAGTTGTTCACTATGTGGGAATGCTGTGGATTCCTGATTTTTAATGATTTTTTTCAATTCAGCTCCTTTGGGGTAAATGCACCTTTCCTATTGATTACCATGTAAATCAATGGGCATTCTAATGCTAATTTACATTTTCGACTTCTTCTCCAAAACCATTATCCAGATTTACTTCAAACTTGGTGGCAATGTACCTAGGGTGGGTGTCTACCTGGTTTCTTCCAATGGTCATGTTCCAATGAATTTGGATTTTTTTATGATTTTTTTTCAAAAATCTCTACAAAAGTTTTAATAGGAAAGTTTAACATGGGAATTTCTTGTAATGGTCATAACTTTAATATTATTGACCAGACTTACTTCAAACTTGGTGGGGATGTGCCGTGGGTGGATCTCTACCAACTTTGTTCAAATGGTCACGCTCTATTGATTTTTGGATTTTTTATGATTCTTTTTGTTCTTTTTGGGGGCAAACCTTCAAAATTCTTCTCCTCTGAAACCGCTCACCCAATTGCTTTGATATCGTACATAGACACTCCCGGGGACACCTAGTTCCCAATTTGTTCACCATGTGGCGCTGCAATTTTTTTAATGAATTTTTTGTATGGTTTTGCTATTTTTCACTTGTTCTCAGAACGGTCCCTCAGATTAAGCTGAAATGTGATGGATATATTGTTGTGGAAGGGTCAAACAGTTGTTTACTAGGTGGCACTGCTTTGGTTTCCTGATTTTTAAGGATTTTCATTTTGGGTGCTTATCGTTCAATGCAGCTTTCCTATTGATTACTATGTAAGTCAATGGGCATTCTAATGCTAATTCACAGGACAACTGACACGAAATTTACTGTTTACTTGATAACTTGAGATCTGTTTTGAGTCCGCTACACATGTTAATTATTCTGTATGATGGTCATGCTGAGACAGTACATGAATGACCTTGACCTCGTTTGTGAGGTCACAGTGCAACATACATGAATTTTACTCTTCATTATAACTTGAGAACTACTTGAACTTTGATGTTGTAGATGTAAGTGTTCTTCTATAAAGGTCAGACTTACTCAGAACATGGTGTCCTTGATCCTTTCCCAAGTTCATAGAGCTGCAAGTGTGATGAATGTCAAGATCAGCTGAGGCACGGGCTGTTCACACAGCCCTCTTGTTTTTTTTGTTTTTTTTCGTTTACATGAAGAATAATGGGCCATCAGTAACCTTGGCACACTCTAGGTACAATATGTTCAGAGTGTGCCAAGTAAAGATGTTAACTTAGCCTCAAGGGATTAATCAAGGTTGTGTAACTGGGGCATTGCAGCAGAATTTTGCCCCTGCAGTTCATGGAAATGGTACACAATTTATGCAAAATAAGTATTTGTCATGATAAGAAGTTAAGAAAATGCTCCAAGATTCCAAAATCTTGCAGCAGAGATTTCCATTTAGACGGCACTGGTTCATGAATATTTCTATAATGATCAGGAGATTGACACATATTTTGCCTGTGTTCAGATGCCTGATAACCACCACTGCAACAGTGGACCACTGGACATGAAGTTCTTCAAATACAATGCTTCTGTGGCAAAGTCCCCATCATTTATCAACATGCGAGAAGTGTGTGGCCGTCACAAGTTGCCACCTGGACATTACTGTATTGTACCATCCACATTTGAACCAAACACTGAGGGAGATTTCTTGGTGAGAATCTACAGCGAGAAGGCCAATATCTCAGAGTAAGTACATGTGTCTTTGTTTCAAGATTGAAATGGGAATCATCCATCCCTAGTTCTTGGATCTTTTTAGCTCAGCTGACCTGTTAGTCAGGCTGAGATTTTAGGAGCCTGAGCCGTCCATCTGTCTGTTGTCCATCTGTCCATTCACAATTTCATTTCCAACTTCTTCTCCAAAACCATCTGCCAGATTCACTTCAAACTTGGCTGGCAATGTACCTTGGATGGATCTCCACCAAGTTTCTTCAAATGGTCACGCTGCAGTGATTTGTGGATTTTTTAATAAATTTTTGTTCTTTTTTTGGGCAAGTCTTAAAAAATTTTCTTTTCCAAAACCGCTCACCCAATTGCTTTGATATCACACAGGAACACTCCCAGGGTCTCTAGTTCATAATTTGTTCACCGGGTGGTGATGCAATTGTAAGCTCAGCTGATTTGCTAGTCAGGCTGCACTTTTAGAAAGCTCAGTCGTCTGTCTTAAAAATACTTCCAAATGTCATATGCACTCAGCTAAAGCTCAACACAGGTTTATTCAGTTGCAACCTTGATTTTTTTGGACAAGCTTAGATCAGCTGAGCACAGGCTGTTCATGCAGCCCTCTAGTTTTGTTAATGTATTCCGGTCATGCTTGGTCGGGATGTTCCATAGGTGGATCTCTGCCAAGTTTGTTTATTATGTTGCACTTAATGAATTTGGTAAGAATTATATATATATATATATATATATATATATATATATATATATATATATATATATATATATATATATATATATATATATATATATTTATATATATGTATGTATGTATGTATGTTTTGAAAAGATCCTTTACACCAGACCTGATTACATGATGCCCTAAGCCAGATAGACTGTCGTGTGATCCCTACCCCAAACAGGGCACCTGCCTCCTGAATAGAGCAAGTGCACTAGTTGTAGACTATAGTCAATCCCTGTCTGCCAGCTTTCCTCCCCTAGTGCATCTAGAGCACTTCAATTCAATCTTGAATAAGGTCCATGTATGAAGTTTCTAATTCAGAGATTTATGTCTGCAGTTAAATTGTTTAAAATTATAAAATCATAGAAGTAACTTGACCATGTTGACAAAAGTTAATATATGCAGGCATTGTGATCATGAATTACATTATTTTTTCTTTCAGGGAGATTGATGAGGAGACAGGAATGGCAGATGTACAGGTAATACAGAGATGAAATTTCTCAAGTTTATAAATTCACTGAAGGGGTGTGTGTCCCAAGTTAGAGTGTCCACCACCACTGTTGATCCCCTGGTGTCTGCCAAGTATCAGCTTAATTTAGTTCATGTAGTTTTGTCTTAATGGTGTATTGCGCTGAGCACATTTATGTTTTGTTTTTAGTGTCGGTCTGTTGAATTTTTTTTTCTAAAGTATCAGCTGACATAATAAAAGGAATTCTGTGTAAAAGAGAACCAACTGAAAAACTGTACAAAATACGGCTGCATGGTTGAATTAACATAGCACTTAGAACATATTTTTAATGAAAATGAATGAATATATGCATGGTTGTGAAAACTGACTCACTGGAAGGGAAGTCCATGCGTAACACTACCTTGCTTGCATGTGAACACAGTGAATGTACAAACTGAGCTTACGTATGTGCTAACAGTCATACTAACATTAAATGGAAGGCAAGGCATTGGCAAAGGATGAGTACACCCTTCAATTTGTTAGTCTTTCCAATTTAAGAAAACTAAATAAAAATGAATATTTAAATGATATATAAAATTTGTTTTGGATGAGAAAAGAATTGAACTGTTTGAGAAGTAAAGTTGTTCAAACTTTAGCAAATGCAGCAATGAGGAACTATTAATCAGTAAGGTGAAATGATAATAATAATAATAATAATAATAATAATAATAATAATAATAATAATAATAATAATAATAATAATAATAATAATAATTATAATAATAATTTTGGGGGGATGCTAAAAAGACTGATATAGTAAACATAGTAGCTGTTTTAACCATTTATGCGAGTTATTTGAAAGGGAGACAAAATTGATAACAATATATATTTATAGGTGAAGTAGCTTAAAAAGTTAATATGATACTGATTTACAGCTAAAGTACCTGAATAATTCAGTACAACATTTGATATATAAAGTACCTTACAAATTAAATACATGTAAATATTTATTTATTGGTAAAGTACCTTAATAATTCATTACAATATTGATTAGGCCTAGTAGGTAAAATTAATTTCTTGGCAAAATACCTCACTAATTCAATGCAACATTATATTGTAGGTAAAGTACTTAAAAATTCAATACAGTATTGGTTTATCGGTAAAAAATTGCACAAATTCAATACAATATTGATTTACAGGTAAAATACCATAATAAGTCATTACAATACATGTGTATATGATTTCTAGGTAAAGGACTGTAACAACTGTCATTAAAAAACTTAATACCATCTTCCAACCACTATAATGCCTGTATTAAAATACATATTTTGAACTTGTCCTTGGTTGTCAAAAGAAAGACAAGTGAACTGATTATCCTCTAATCATGTTTAACAGCTGCTTTGTACAGCTTTCAGAGGTCAAGTCTGCATGGGATACTAATAGAGAACTCTGTAAACATTTAACAAGTGTTCATGGATCTTCACTGAATTCAGATTTCATAAAATAACTACTAAGTTTTTAAATATTGAACAGAGAGTGCCAGAGTTTCATTTTTTAAAAAGGATTTTTATGCACCACACTTTCATATAAATGTTCATCTCACTTTGCAAATTTATCAATACATATAATTGAATTTAAGTCAAAATGGATAACATTAGAAGACATATTGTGAAAATACATCCTACAACAGAAGTCAGTAGTGGTCAGTTTGTCAGCAGATACTTAATCTTAGTTAAAGCTATTAAACAGAGCCACGTTTGTAGCAATTTAGTTTGTTTATTATGTTGTAGATGCTTAAGTCCCTCCAGATTAGCCTTATAAATTTAATGAAATAAGTTACTGTGATGCTAGAGGCTTGGGCAATTAGCATTTAATGTAGGCCAAATTCAATCAAGAAATGTTGGTCCATTATGTCCAATTTTGGCAGATGTTGGGAGCCTGCCTGTTCAACAGATTCTTGACATTTGTCACTTTCTGGTGATAACATGCAAGGTGCTGCTAAGTAAACTTTTTTGCACCATTTAGTGCAGGAATGTGAAGAGAACAAGATAATATAGCGTTGCAGCACTAGCTTTAACTCATTCCATGCTATGGTCACAGGCCTTGGTTCAGTGGTTCTGGCACTGTCAGGCAAGTCATGCTGCAGCTACCCTTGCGGCAGCTGCAGCAGGACTTGCCAGACAGTGCCGCAAGGGCAGCTGCAGCATAACTTACCAGGCAGTGCCAGAACCACTGACTTAAGACGATACGCATGTTGGTACTTGAACAAAAGCTCTTTTCATGAAGAATTTAAATATGCAATTGTCGTCTTAAATCTAGGTAAATATACGTAAATACTAGGGACTTGTATGGAATGAGTTAAAGTAACACCAATACAACATCAAAGTTATGAAATTTAAACTACATGTACTGCAATTTGGAAATGATGATGTGCCCAACATTTCGATTTCAAAGAAAATTTTTCAAAGTGGAAATTGACAAAAAAGTAATAGGATTTGGTACATGTGACTTGTTTTGGGCCACAGGTCACAATGACAAACTCAAAATGACAAAGTTGATATATATATATATATATATATATATATATATATATATATATATATTTAATGGTAAGAAAAAAAATGTAAACTGGAGGGACTATTGTCTGTTTTGTTTGTCATGTATCACAGCACACATAACACTTGCTTTATACCTGGCCTGGTTGCACATGTAGGTAAAATCTGAAGCGACTAATGTTGTAAGTATTGTTGGCAATGCTTTACAGAATTTTCCTTTCAGTTTTGTGGCAGATGAGTGATATTCTATGCAGTTGTCATCGGGATGTTTCTTCTTGTAGTGGGCAATGTCAGTTGCTGATTTGCTAATGTCAGTATATTGAACCAGATTTGAGAAATCAAATGAGTTCATAAATTTTTTCCCTGCAGATGTCAGCTTGCGTAATTTGTAAAAGATGGGCAACAACTGTTTTTTTTCATAGAAATACAGAAAGAAGGAACAAATAGTTTGGTGTAAGGAAAAATTGGCCTGTATAGAGGGAATGTGCAGTCTCAGTTATAATGTTTCCTGGCCATAACAGCCAGTGAAAGACATGAGACAAAAAGGTCATCTGGGTTAAAAAAATGTGTTATACACGTAAACATAAGAACACATACTTAATGACTAAACATGCCCTTATTTTTGTAAAATGCAGTTTATCAGCAAGAAACCAGTCTGAAAAGTTGAATTAATGTTAAAACTATTTTCCAAAATGTATATGATATATGATAATTTTCTTTTCATGTTTCTGGTTGCTAAGTTGTGATTCTTGTAAGTGGTGCGTATTCATGCATTCATTGAAGCAATGATACACTGGGCACCTTCAATAATTCAACCCTTTTATGGTTGTAATAAGACTGAGTCAACAGCTGTTATGTTGTAATGAGGCTGAGTCCACAGCTGTTATGTTGTAATGAGACTGAGTCAACAGCTGTCATGTAATAAGACTAAGTCAACAGCTTTTATGTTGTAATTACGACCGAGTCAACACCTTTTTGTTGTAATAAGACTGAGTCAACAGCTGTTATGTTGTAATAAGACTGAGTCAACAGCTGTTATGTTGTAATAAGACTGAGTCAACAGCTTTTATGTTCAACACCTGACAGGTACCAACAGAGTGACTCGTACAAACAAAGTAAGCAAGTTCTTGAGGTTCAAAGTATATATGAAGGACCCCTCCCAAGGGGAGGTGGAGCCTCTTCCCCTAGCTTTATGTTGTAAAAAGACTGAGTCAGCAGCTTTTATGTTGTAAAAAGACTGAGTCAGCAGCTTTTATGTTGTAAAAAGACTGAGTCAGCAGCTTTTATGTTGTAAAAAGACTGAGTCAGCAGCTTTTATGTTGTAAAAGACCGAGTCAACAGCTTTTCTGTGCCATTTTGGGTGCAGTGTGCCAGCCTGTGTCAAGGTCAGCTGTTGACCTGGGATTGTGATTCTGATAGGTCCCTTAAATATTTTTTATTCATGATATATCATATTAACAGGAAGTTTAAGTAAAAACATAAAAGCAGACAAAAAAAAATTCATCCAGGTGTTTGCAGGCAATTTTAACATGAAAAGGTTAAAGCCTGACATTGTCCACAGAGTGACTTATCTATGTCTGAAGTAGGGCTCGGAAATGTCTGGACATCTTCCTATCTGCTTATGATTGTGACCAGATGTTTGTAGTTGTTTCAGTTCATGTTAGATTGTATAAGTTCATGCATGACAACATTTATTTTGCATGCTAAGTTTGCACCATGCACCTTTTTGTTGATTATCGTAGAAGAGATTGAAGGAAATGTTCCCACCTCAACCTGCTCCGCCGAGACCCCCACCCCCCACAGCCCCGGGCGGCAGTCCTTGGAGTGCATGGACTGAACCTGTAAGTGATCATACAGTGACAATTGAACAAAGCATCTGACTGGAAACTAACATGAGAGGGGTGATGAATAGACACATATTCTGTTGTTTGGACTAATTAGGTTCAATTTGTGGCAATGTTTAATGTGCACACGTGTACAAAAATGCATCTTCTTATGTTGGGTATTTTGTTTTCTGATCCCAAAAGGTTAACTCAGATTGTTTCCGAAATGTTGTTTGCTAATAATTTTACACATTAACCAATTCAGAAATGGGAAAGGCTGCATTAATACATTTAGGGAACAATTGGATAGGTTTGGCCACACATGGTACTTAAATTGTTGCCTGAAAATGCTCAGTGAAATTTTACTTTTCTTTATGAAATACTCCTCACCATACAAAAATTTCATCATGTTGTGGAGTTATGTATATTTAGATTCATATCAACGTTTTTTTTCTTGTTACATTTATCACGCAGAGTGATACAAATTCATTTTTGACTATTCAAATATTATTAATGGAAACAAAATTCCCAAATCCATCAGAAATCAATTTGGTCATCAGATGGTGTTTCATTCTGTCTGTTTATGTTCATGATGTGTTTTCTTTAAGACAATGTTCCAAGTAAAATATGTTGCAAGTACATATATTTTCTGTCTGACTTAAGGTTTGAATTTACTGTTTAAGTGTAGGAAAAAAAGCAGAAGTTGGAAAATGAATGCCTATACAAATGTCTCAACATGTCCATGTCCCTGCTGTGGCCTTGCCTGCACTGACACACCTGCATGCAAAGGGTGGAGGGTTTCACATATAATGCCATGGCTTATAAACCATTAACAAGAACAGCGTCAAGTCTTATCTTTTTAACCTGTTTCTATGGTGAAGGTTTCAATACTCAAGGGCACGCAAGAATGAATTCCATATGTGGGGGTATTCACCTGACATGTAAAGGTTTCAATATCCAAAGGCACGCATGAATGAATTCCATATTTGTGGGTATTCACCTGACATGTAATGTTTAAAGCAGACTGTAGGGGCTTCCCTGGTGATATGCCAAAAGATCAGGTCAAGATTAACTGCTTCATGTGGCTTCTCAGCAGAGGGCTCTGTAGGCATATGAGCTAGGTTTGTGTATTCCATGAGTTTCCATTGTAATTTACATCTATGTAACTTTAAAACCACTCTTCCTAGAAACACCAAATGTTTTTTGTTACAAATGGTTTTATATAGTTCAAATACACCTGGCTTTTCCTGCAAAACTATTGTAATGCATTGAACATTACTTTTACACATACTCTTACAGGAGTACACACTTTTAGCCCTGAAGAATTTTTTTGTATTGGGTTGTGTATTCAACCAAATACACATAAAATTGCTAATTGCAACCTCTCCTTATTAGCCAAGTGCTTGTGTTTTATTTTGTTTATTTATTCTTCTATTTTTCTAATTTATTTATTTATTTATCTTTTTTTATTTTTTGGTTGCCATTTGGCTAATGAAATTTGTAAGTGGCCAGTTTATTTAGATGAATTACTGAACCTATGATTGAAGGCCAGAGCTGAATTTTAAAATTTTTATGCTGGAGCTTAGCCCTCAGTATTATGACAGTACTTCAAGTCTGTCGTATTTGGTGGCTTATAGGCAACAAATAGCAATGGTGATGATGATGACAACGACAACGACGACGACAACAACAACAATAATAATAAATAAGTTCTAAATAATGTAATAATCATAACATTTGTGAAAAAATCTGGCTTTATGCACCTGGGCTTTAAATGTTGATAGAATGCATAGAAGAGACATAACTTTTGAACAAAAGTATTTTGCATGTAGTAAAGATGCACTGTTGACCCAGGGTGCATATGTATTTGGTTATCAAACTTACGTAATTTTACAGTGCTACAGGAAACTTTTAGATATAAAACAATGATATAAAATGCAGAAAAATATCATCCATGAAGTTAAATTGTGGAAATTGCAGTCAAGGAACGGTTTGGTGTTATCTGATATTGGTCCTTGAAACCCAAGTTATTTTTTGCAATTTCCAAAGGGACATAACAGTAAATTGGCTCTATTCCCACCAAGTGCACAGTATCAACACTTTACACTTAGAAAACACCCTTTATTTTACACACAGATATTGTATGTACAAAAGCTTCATATTTTGGGCCCATAGCAATGCGATATCGCTAATGTATGTCCAGATTGGTCACATGATCGCACGTACGGAGCACACAAAGCAGAATCATTCTATAAGTATGCATATTTGATCCAATGGATCATACATAGATGTTGAGAAGTTACCATAAATGTGTCCAGATCTTCATGAAATGTGGCAGAAACAAGGAAACCATTTGTTCTCCATCTGTTTAAGTGGTCAGCTGTGTGCATAGCAGGTTTCTTATTTTACTCAGAGATTTTTCATGCGACTGTGTTTATGAATATCATTTGTCCTCCTCTTGGTTTGGGACTTGGGCAGGGATTGATCTTTCCTGCATATATGTGAAGGCAAGCTGAGAAAAGTGCCTTGTAAAATTAGTTCATTGTATTAGCAGCAGTCTGCAGTTTGCTCAGCAGGATGGGTCATAGCAAAAGTTGATTGAAATGGAAATTATCGCAATATCATGTGTAGATTTGTCTGTACGCAAATGTATGAGAGGTGGTAAAGGTTGATGTGATTGGTGAATGTTTTGTTAGGGAGCTGAAGGATGTATGGTTTTTGAGGGCAGTGTGGCCAGGCGAGAGTGTGATCTGCTGTGATATTGACATGGACAGAAAAGCAGCATAGACTGTGATGGCAAGCTTTTAGTGTTTCTTTTAAAAAGAAAATTGAGTTCTATCTCTTTATCAGTGAAGTTTTCAAGGTTAACCCTTTATACCAGGTTATTTAGTTCCTAGATATCCATGCTTTCCACATTAGCTGCATTCTTAATCCTGGATCCCTGTACATAATATATCTTGCTTACGTGATTCTGGTTCCCGGTACATAATATATGTTGCATATCTGATCCTGGTTCCCTGTACATAATATGTGTATATGTATATTCTTTTCTTTTTTTGCTGTAAGAAATTCATTGTCCTCACTGTGCAGAGTGACATATTACTCATTCATTGAAGAAGACCATGTTGTTGTTTTACCAAAGGACGGCACAGGAATATTTTCCTGCATTCAAGATTCTCTGACTGCTGAAAGGAGAAAGTTTTTTTTTAGCTGTGTATGGATCAGAAAATAGTTCCATGAATAGAATTAGGTGTAATTCTGCATTTATAGCTAAGTATATTTGTAATGTTCTCTGTGGCATGTGTGATGTTTTTCAGATTTATCAAATCCCTAAGATACCTGGTTTTCATTTCGGGGTAAGAGTCGGAAGTTGAAGTTGCCTTGGCTCCTGTAACAATATTGCTTTACAGGATATCATTTTGACAACATGATTACTAACAATTCCATGAGAAAACTTACGATCCGTTTGTGGCGGCAAACCATAAGAAGAGATCAATCAAGCTCATCATTGATTTGGATTTGCATGGAGTTGTTGCTTTTTATCATTTTGCCTTTGGTGGCCAAAAGGTATTGACATGGCTCTGTTACTTGCTTTGACCTGTGCCAAGAACAATTTGACCAGTTGCTGAGGTTTGATGGCATTTGAATGTATTTGTTTAAGGATAATTTGTTATATAACCAACTTGATTACGTCACAGTGCAACAAATATGTGTATATTAAGTAGTTATACACGCACACACAATGTGCATGTGTATGTGTTGCATTGAAAGAAGCAAACTGGTCCCTAAATTCTCTACAGTTCTAGTGGTAGTTCAGTAAACTGTGCAGCATTAATTTTGCTTTTTAATTTTTTTTTTTTTTTTCCTAGTATCACAAGTTATCTGACAATAACATAAACGACGAACTCCAGATTAGTTGGTCACTCTGTGATATATGACATTTGCTCTGTGACCCATCATTCCAATATACTGGGCATCTTCTTCCAGCTGACAACAATACCTCTTTTTTATTGCAGCATACTGCAGCAAATGTTCAAGAATTTTCTTTTCTAACATAAGTTTGTACGCTACGTTTGAAGTTCAATTTGGTTTCTACAATTGTTGCTTGGCAACAAAGAAACTCCATGAAGTTTTCTCAGAAGTGAATTATATAATTCTGGACCTTGTGTTGTGTATTTTGGACAATTGTAAGAGCGATTGTCCCACGCTTTTCATCCAGGCAGTTAGTGAAAATGCTTTTGGCAGCAAAAACTATACAACAGAAGCAGTGAGCTGCTGCATTAATGTGCTAATCATCCATGTAAATGGTGTATTTGGTAAAGGAAAGCTTGATAGAAGTGAATGTGTCCGGATGTTTCTCCGCAATTTGGAAAATTTTTGTCAATAGGTGTTTTTTACAAGCATGTGAAGGACACCCATGCCTGCTACACATTCTGCTGTCATTTTTTCCCATTTTGCTGTTGAATATACAACCCCATTTAAGAAAGTAAGTCTTCCAGGCAAGAAACTGCTCGGCTGTTAGTTTATGATGTAATTAGATATGGTCAAGGATATGAAGGAGGTGGGTTTTTTTTCTGCGTAGAACACAGAAGTTCATGTCTGTTCAGATGCCCCCCCCCCCCAAAAATAATCTCTGGTTTGTTGGTATGTTTAATCTACATCTATTAAGAAGTGTGTCATTTATGTGACGGGAACCTTAAGCAGTAGCAGAGTAATGGGGGGGGGGGGGCTTTTTCTTGCTATTTTCAGCTTGTATTTCTTTAACCCTTTCCCCCTTGAATTAAGACTGAGTCAACAACTTTCCTTGGCGTGTGATTTTGATAGGTTTCATCTTCAATTTTCTGTCAAACTGTTTCATTACTGTTGAAATTACATACATGTAGTTGACAACAGTGAAGCAGACGGTGTTTGGCCACCAGCTGATTTTGGCTGGTCTAAGGGGGCAAGGGTAAAGTAGCTTGACTGTGCTGCAGAAATTGAGATACAAAATTGTGCTGCAAGACTACAAAGTATGTACCAATACTTGTCCAAAATAAAAGTATCATTTTGACTGAAGTCAAAGGTCATTTCCTTACCGATCTGCTGTTTTGCTAAGCAGTTGATTATTATGACAAAGTTACCAACTATGGAGCAGATGTTTTTGAAAGTTTGAAAAACTTAAATACCAGAGCGAACAAAATGTAAAAACATATTGCAGTAGCTGTCCCTTTAGGACCCTTTTGTCTTGTAACAGGCTTCACGCACTGTCTCCAGGAATCCACCATTGAATATGATAATGCTAGAATGAAAGTTGTTCAAAATTCTAGACTGTATAGCTTGTGCATGGATTTCAGGCTTTGGTATAAACCGCCCTTTTCAGGATTCAGCCTTTGGCAGATAACCAGGCAAGTGTCCTGTTGTTGATTTTAGTAGTGTTTTCAAATCAACATGGTACCCCCCTGGCTATACTGTGGGTTACAGCACATACACGTGTTATGGTACAGGACATTATGCAATGTTTTAGATTTTAAAGACTCCTGCTAACAAGGGGGTACTATCCAGGTGGCAGCATACAAAAATTAAGTTTCAAAATTAGCTGTTTACTAATATACATATATTGATTAGAGCTAATATATAAATTACATTAGAGGATGGTTTGGAAAGATCGTCCTTTATCTTTGTAGGACGTGGAGGGTAAAATAATCCTGCTTCAATACTGAGTGTAAATCGCTGTACATTCTTGCGCAGCAGCTATGCATGTGTGCTGCTTAATTTCCATCAGTTTAGGCAACTCATGGTTCGTTAGGTGTAGTGAGATAATTTCTTTGGGATTGGGAACTACATGTACTGTGCTATCATGTTTACAGTAGTAAATCATGCAGGCTATATATATCATCTTTACCACAGGCTCTGTGGCTGAACTCTCTTTAACTTTTTTTTTTCAGCAGCATTTGCAACATTGTTGAAAGCTTATCAAGTGAAACTGCATGCTGCAGCTATAATTATGTTTCACTAACACATATGTTGTGATATTTACATTTGGACATGATGCTGTGTGTATAAATCATTTTTGCATTCATTTTGAAGTGATTTTTTTCAGGCATTTGCTTGCAAGTGTTTGTCTCACATTTTATATAGAATGGTGGAGTCAGGCAGATTTTGATTTGAATACTTGAAATGTTTGAGATGTGTGGTAGGAACATTGATAATATTTTCTGATATTTATGTTGTAAACACACTATCTACCAAGGCAGAAACTGTAGTTGTTTCTTTGTACTCAACAATCTTTTTTTTTTTTTAGTTGCTAAAATGTTTCACTTAAATGTCTTATTTCTTTGCAGTTGATTGTCTTGTTGGACCTAAACTTGCCTATGTATATTGTTAATGTTCACATTCTAGCAACACATACAACAGCCGATGTCATATGGCTGGAGTCCCTGGACCTTTGCTGAGGTACTGTTACCATAGTTACAACAACATTCCACAAACTCGCACAATTTTAAAAGAGATGTGAAAATTTTTACTTGGTACAATTTTCCAGCAAATTTGCTGTCAGATTAGATAATTATTTCAAACTAAGGTGTGCCATTGTGTAGGGCAAAGTGTGCCTGTTTATATTAGACTAATTCTTGTGAAACTTGGAATTCCAAACAGGTTATTATGATGTTGGAAATTGTATATTATGCATTAAAATGTGAATTATAGTTTGCAAGAGGTTATTGAATTAAAAAGAACACGGATAAAAACTTTTCATTGGTATGTAAAAAGTCTGGTTTTGTATCTCAAGGTATTCTGAAAGCATCATTGCTTTATGTGACGTCATGTTGATATTGTAATGGAGCTGGAAGCAAGCGTACTTCTGTTGTTGATTTGACATCTGTTTGAATTACTAGCCGGGACAGGGCATGGGTCATGAAATTGAGGAGTACCATTCTCACCAGCACATGGGGGTACAGGAGGCTGCAATGGTGCCTGTCGTGAGTGCAGCCTTTATGTTGACTCGGACATAAGTCCATGAATTCTAATCATGTATATTGCACAAGAGGTCTGCATCTGACTGAAAAGAAAAAAAGAAGAAAAAAATCTTTGTCCGTCAGCATTATTGCCACTCTTACAAACAAATGTGGTAAAAGTTAAGCGTTGTTCAGACATACATCTGTTGTCAACACTTTCTATCATTTGTATGGAATTAGCTAGTTTTATTTGTAATTTTGTGTTAAATATTACAGACTTGTGTATATAAACTCCAAGTTCCAAAGTTCTCGCTAATTTATGAATTTGACATGGAAGACATCTGTACCCCAGAACAGTCTAAACAGTGTTTGTGGATGCCCAGTAGTTCAGAAACCTAAGCATATATGTTACATACTTTAACCCTTTGGTTGCCAATTTTGGACAGAGTCAACAGCTTTTCTCTGGAACTAGAGGCATGCTGGTACTTAAAGGTCTTTTTACGAGGAATATGAATCAGAGATCCTAATGATAATTCAGACTAGTTTAATTTTAGTAGATCAAGTTTAGACGTGATTGGCACTGCAAGACTCCGACATTCATAGCAAAGATGACCCTCCAACGTACATGCTATTTCCTGCTGCTTTGTTTCATAATTTTACTGTGCGGTATAAAAGATTGTTGGAGTTTCTTAGAAGCCTAAAAGTATTTTTTCACTGTTGACCTGTCGGAGTCTATGGAAGCATGATCAGGATATAGCTGAAGCCTCATGTTTCCAGCAGAGAAAAAGCTTATAGTTAGTAATTACAGTGAACTGGCACTCTATTGAAACGGACAAATTTGTGGCAGAACTGCATGGGGTACAAGGTCTGTCCTGCTTTCTAAATTGAGTATTGGCTGCATGTCTGCAGGTTATATGAATTTCGTCAGCTACCAGATTTTTCTGACGGTTGGAAGACAGATTTTTAATTGCAATTTTTGTTGCCCATAAACAAATCTCTGAACCCAATCAGATGGTATAATGACCATGACACTAAATTGTAGAAAATGCGAAGGTTTGCAAGAAAGCATCAGTGTTCATAGAACACTGCAATGCTTCAGGTTTTGAACTTCACTGACCTTGACCCTCCATTCCCGTTGACAGCAAGAGCAGTTGATGACAAGGGAAAGAGTTGTGAGTACATAACTGGGTGTCATACCAACCAATCACCAAACAACACAGAGTGTGATTGACCTTGCACGTGGAGACTGACCCCAAACCTGAGTGGCCTTGTAGTTCACTGCTATTATTTGTTAAAAGGCATTGCAGACTGTACATATTGCTGACAAAGAAAAATTGTGCTTGGCTTCTGCAGAGATCAGGCAGGACTCTTCCAGCTGGTCTCCTATGGAGCTGTGGATGATTCCATTTCTTACACCTTCACTGGCATGTTTACCCCAAAAATACTGTATAATCATTTATATTCCCCAGCATAAAATTTCCAAAATTAGCCCCAGAAGAGATTTTTACGAGTGTTATTTCACGAATTGACACCACAAAAAAAAAAGTATGACTTGTATGAGACCTCCCCTTTTGTGTGTGTGGAAGCTTCTTTTTATATTTTAATTGAACTACAGTGGTACCTGCAGTATGCAACCACTGCCATGAGCACCCACATTGCTTTTTGTGGTCACTAGGCTCAGACATAGGAGTCAATTTCTTTGTGAAATTTACCTGTGATGACAGGTCACCTGCTGTATGTAGCCACTTTTTCTTGGCAGAATGGGTGGCCACATACAGCAGGTACCATTGTACTATGAAAAAGATGTTTTGTCTTGTGACTTGATTAGATTTTATCTGCCAACATTTTTGCAGGTTTGATATTCCCGAATAGGGTCTGCTTGGGAAAATTTGGAAATATTTATCCCTCGTGAAAATTAATGATTATACAGTAAATTGGTGTGTCCACTTTCAAATTGAACTCTTTTGCTCTGCTTAATAATGACAGTTCAGCAAAAGTCAACCAAAGCAAAACACAATTTATACTGATGTACTGCAAGGTTTGGTTCGAGGATGACACGGGATTATTCTGTCATTGTCCGAATACAAACAGAAGGTGTAAGAAAACAGTGTGCTGAAGCCAAAGTAAAGCACAAATGCTACAGAACTCCAGTATGTGTAACCATAGAAAAGATTGTGTATTAAACTACTTGTAATGCTGATAGGTAATGAAAAGAAGATTTAAGTGACACTTCTCCATTCTTTTGGAAACTTTTAAACTCCAAAGAAGTGTTACATGTCCAGTACAAACAGGCAGTTCCTTCAAGGAACTGATATGTGGCCATGATGGTTGGATGTTTGCATGGGAACATGAAAACAGATGGGGTGTGCCGATAATGGACAGTCCTACCTATTAGGGTTCTGTAGTTTGGGGTATATGCATGACCTATGTCCTTTTTTCCCCTTGGCTGTAAAAAATGCTTCCTTATCCAAGTTAATTGTATACTTGTCCTTTGCAAATATGCGCTTGGAACTCTGTGTACATATACTAAACTGGAAACCCTTTTCCTTTTTTCTGGGTCTAACATAATGAAAGATTGCTGGTAAAAGAAAAAAGAAAGGAACAAAAAAAAAGTATAGTTTTTCTTGATTATTTTAGAACTTTTTTATGTTAGCAAAATTTAAAGTGTTTCAGACATTTTTTTAGGACATTTTTATGTTAGCAAAACTTAGTCTTTCAGACAATTTTCCCTATTGCTTTGCTAATTTAAGCTGTGAATCTGTGTGTATACTTTTCTTCCTAATTGAATACATTTTGTACTTCACTAACTGGTCCTGAAATACAGTGTGTTCATATAAGTACACTAACTTTGAACTTTGCCATATACAAATATTGTCCAGCATATTTTTCACGCAACCTGATAACAGGAGAAGGATCTTCCAGCATCATTACTAAACAGCTTTAACATTATATGACCTTTTCAGCTCTGACGTGCAACCACTGGAATACAAAGTACTGCTCCTTGGACTGAGTGCATTAAATATTAACATGCATAATTCCCTGGGTACTGGTCACCTAACAACTTTCTTCTGTTTCCAGAAATGGTGCTCAGGGTGAAATGGTTTATTAGTAGTCCCTGATGAGAGACTGCCAGAAAACTAACACATTAGTACATGATATTGTACCTTCCCATCAGACAGACTGGCAGCCATTGCAGTTTGCCTGCTCAGTTATACCCACCTGTCAGTAGTCAGGTGGCAGTAAATGTTCAGAATTGCAAGTAGGAGATGAACCCTACATCTGAGTGTGAAGTACATTTTGATATGTTTGATGCTGTACATTTGCTGCAAGGTTTTCTTTGCATTACTGCTGTACAAATTTATTTGCCACACATAAACTTACAGACTCTTTGAAGTAGAGAAGGTCCAACTTCATAGCTTTTATCGGCTCTTGTTTGTGGCTGTTTTTGTTGACCAGTGACTTGAGACGTGAGTATCAGAGGTCTTGCTCAATGGGAAATCCAAAGTGCCATGTTTTGGACAGTCAGTTTTAAAGTAAAAGATTGCAGACTTATTACAAATTTTCAGTTTGAAAAAAAATCTGAATGGCCTTTTTTTATTTGGTCTTGTTTGCTTACACATTATGGAATCAAAAACAGTGTTTAGAAAAAGAACTTGCTCTAATTTTCCCATCTTGTCTGCCCAGTTTATTTATATATATATATATATATATATATATATATATATATATATATATATATATATATATATATAAACATACATATATATATATACATATGTATATATATATATACATATATATACGTATATATATATATGTATATATATACATATATATACGTATATATGTATATATATATACGTATATATGTATATATATACATATATATACATATGTATATATATATACATATATATACATATATATATACATACATATATATATATATATACATATATATATATATATATATATATATATATATATATATATATATATATATATATATATATATATATATTGTATTTGTGTCTTTTTGTCCAAAACCACTTCCTAGTAGTCATTACCCTATTCTGCAGTCCGAACTCTTTACTCTCCATAAGTTATATATATATATATATATATATATATATATAAACTTATATCGAGGGTAACTCAGTTAGTGAATCATCAACTATCTCCCCTGAGGCCCTCATAAAAGTACATATACATGTAAAGCCCAAAGGGACAGAATATTACATACAATGTACAGTAGGCAAGAAATTATTAATCCTTTCCCCATGAATTAAGACTGAGTCAACAGCTTTCCTTTGCATGGGTGGGGCACTAAGTGCCCAACCCATGCCAAGGAAAGCTGTTGACATGTAATCTTGAAAGGTGTCATCTACAGTTCTCAGTCAAATAATTTGTCATTACCCTTAGAATTAGTTGAAAAAAACTGAAGTAGATGACATTTGACCACCAGCCGGTGTAAGGGGAGAAATGGTTAGGTCACTAATCTAATGAAGTTTTTAACCAAGTTTTAGAACTTCTGCAAAGTTAGTAAAGGATGCTTGGAGCTGGACATCTCCCTTGTTCATACGTGGATACTGACCTTGTTGTTTACTGATGCTTATCCAGTTCAGGGAAATCTGCCATTTAAGAATATTGTCATGAGAGACCACCTGATATGTAAGGCCCTATCATGGTACAGTTGCCTTTCCCACCCCCTCTCATAAGGCCACCCTAAATGCAACCAAAAAGTGCCCTTACAAGAGGTGTTGCCTCCCAAAAGAGAATGTTATGGAAATACTACCCTTTCTGCACTAAAATGGCAGCCTTTTGAAAGCAGAGACCTCTGGTGACAAGGGCTTGGCGAGCAGGAGATAACTGTAGTTGACAAGCCACCTTGCCTTGCTAGCTAGATGTCATCAAAAACCATGACAAACAATTTGACAGGAATGTTCTTAATGTAAATGGCAGGTTTAACTGCAATGATGTTGGGGTGTGGGGCTTTTGTGTTCGCGTTTTGGTTCTGGAAAATGCCCTTACAACGCTTGTATATTGCACTGTCCTTGTGATTTTTGTCTTCTGTTGTCCATGTCCATGTCCTTGCGTAAAGAAGTAAACTCGCATTTACGAGAGAGGATATAAATGTTCATCCAAAAGGTCTTTGTATTTCTGACCAGAAGACAATAAATGTAATGAGATACTTGTGTTCTATGCTAACTTTAAGATGTAAATTGCTAACTTAAACTGGAGAGCTCAACTTTGAGATTCAAGACACATTAACATCAGTACTTACGACAGTCATACCTATGTCCTTGATAACTTTTGTGCTTTACAATAAGCTTCCAGATGGTAAATATTATTTTTGGGTGTGACTTTTGTCATTATTATCATACTGCGATACTGATAAGATGGTCTAATAAGTCTTGCATAGTGTCAAAAGATATAAACCAATAGTTGCAAGTAGACTGAAGGATTATTGGTACAATAGAAGGTTAACAGTTGAACACTTTAAGCAGTTTCAGCCATGTTGTGCCATTGTGTGCATGATATGGCGGGGAACACCATCACATGCGAGCAAGTTTTCTCCTTCATTCAGGATCGCATTGGAGCCACCACAGCTGTGCCCATAGTGAGTACCAATCAGCTTTGCAGAAAACGTCTAAGTTGATTTGACCTACTTTTCTGTTCTCTAACTGTGTTCCTGACTATTTCTTCACATAAAACTATTGTTCCATTTCTGTGATTTCATACCAAAGTGTCTAACAGACAGACACTTACTTACATTCCTGTCTTGTGTGAAATATATTGATATGTTGTGCTGTTGAAAGAAAGACTTGGAGGTTAGACGCAGCACACAGACATATCTGTCATTGTAAGTCTCAAATGCAATAACGAAGAAATTACTTGAAGAGAGCGAAAGATGACGTGGAATGGTACCAGACAGCCGTTCAGTTCTATGCATACTTGTACCTCTAGGTATGTGGTCCCTGCTAATCCGCATGCACAAATGACAGATTGCTGCTTGGTTTCTCCACAGAACCGAACTCACGTACATGCAGTGCATGGGGCACCGGCTCCCATGGCAGTGAGTGGCCAAGTATATACTTTGCATGGGATACGAGAGTAACCTTCCTCTACAATGTACTAAACTGATACCAAGTTTATGTTCCAGCATTAACAAGTTTTCAGAGTGGAATTGAAATGTCAACTTCAAGATGGTGCACTAATACGAACAGAGTGGACTATACAACTGATTACTTGTGTTGTTAGTATTAATATGAATGCAGTTTGGTTCACTGTGGAATAAAATAGAAGTCCTCTTTTTCTTTCTTTTCTTTTTTTTTTTTTGAAGAGGAGCAGTAATTAGAAATGCATGATGGGATTGATTGCAAAGCATGAAGGGACTGTGTTAAAGTGAATCAGAAATGTGTATTAACCTGTGTTAGAACCTGGATCAGAGGTGCAAATGTAAGTCTATGCCATGATCAAGGAAGATTATGGAGAGTACATGGTACATAGGTACAGGCAATATAGCTTGTTAGTACATGTATGTCAGGACAGAACAGGTATATCTGGCATAAGATTTGCTGTACATTAAAAGGCTTTTACATTGATATGAAGTGAAAGAAATTCTTGAAAATGATGAGAGAATTCATACCTTGTGTAACTTGATTTGAATGTATGGTATTGTGCATGGGTTTCAGATGATGTTATTACACTAATTCAGTTCTGGATGATTAAAAGAGTGGTTTGGTGTGGAAGGAGACTAACTGAGTGATGATGTTATGAATTGAATGAAGATGGGGGCAGATAGGGTTTGTATTGTTCTCAACCATACTCTGTTTTGTGCGCAGTTTCCGTTGATTGACTCTCATTGTGTTCTCTTGATTTGAGAGTATTGCGGATGACATTAATTACTGTAGGGGTTTATATGACATTGATACAAAAGGCACTGTATTTGAATGCAGGAAATCATAAGCCCTAGAGGTGCAAGAATTTTTGTCACTTGGACATTTAACTTGAATTTCATGAGTCGGGCAACAGGATCTTGCATCACACTGGCGTAAACCTTGTGTCATTCTATACAAGAGACATGCAAGCTTGCTAGGAGTGCAAGCTGGATGTATATACCTTCAGTGCTTGTCCACTGGTGTATATGATATACAGTGTGCTACAATGCTGTACAGTTTAAATCAAAGGGAAGACAGAACATAATTAGTCTGCCAGTGTGGGTCTGCACATGTCATTCAAAATATGAAATTAAAATATATGAGTACCACTTGTGAATGTGAATCGTATAGAACAGACGCTGTTCATCCACAGAGGGACTATTTTACTTTATCTGAGTATGTGTATTCTTGATTAATAAGATGACATTTATTTTGGTAAGTAAATTAGACTTTTGGGAAACTTAATCATGTTTATGACTCACAATTATACCACTTGTCAGTGGCATACTGAAATGAGTACCCTACTTGTACATGGATCCTGTGGGATAAAGGTAAATGTTCCTGGATGCTGAAAGTAATGACACATAGTTTCTGATGACACAGTCACTTGAAAGTCCACTCCATACCTGCAATATCATAAGTTGCCAACAGAGGGCGCCAAATGAAACATTCTGTCAAATGAACCCTTGCAGGTCCAAGAGAACCTGACGGAGGATGACGTGAAGCAGGAGGATGACATGCGTAATGCCTTCAGGAAGATTGCTGGTGAGGACATGGAGATTGATGCATATGAGCTACAGGACATCGTCAATTCTGCCTTCCTGAGGGGTGAGTGCCATTTTCTTTTGCATTCAGGTAATATTGCAAGTTGTGCACCTTGAAATGGTTTTCACCAAAGGGGATTGATATGAACTCATGAATGTAAAATGTGTTTTTTTTGCCCCCG
Organism: Hermodice carunculata; assembly: GCA_964020975.1. Lineage (NCBI taxonomy): Eukaryota > Metazoa > Annelida > Polychaeta > Eunicida > Amphinomidae > Hermodice > Hermodice carunculata. The sequence continues at coordinate 75,024,164 of OZ026615.1, read as the reverse complement.
TAAGGAATGGTTATTTCTTGAAAGAAAAATAGGAATGAATTAACCTGCACCTTGGCATAATTCAGAGGCCTGCAAAAAAGCACAGTGTTCTCTTGATGGGCAAATGATGCTGTCTTGTTGAGTATCTGAAATGAAAGATGCAATTACTTTCCAGATTTGTGAAAAAGCCTCGAGAATCCAGGATATGAATTGCATACTGGTGTTTGAAAGCTTAGGTTTTACATCATCATAAAGAGTCAAGGTGTATGATCATGATGAGGGAGTTTGCAAACATACTCTGTCAGGCAAAGTCACATGGGATTAACTTTCACCACCATGAGAGACAGTGTCTGGTCAGCTGGTGAGGGTAAAAAGGACCCAACTTAAACATTGTTAAACTTGAAATACAGAGTATTCACAAAATGTCATGTTTTCAGCTGCTTTTGACGTGTGGCACAAATATTATGATTAGATAACCAGAGATCTTGCTTCTTGGACACTTGCTGTTCTGTGGTTTGCTGAGAAGAAGATCCACATAAACCAGTCATTTATTTGTCTTATTGTGGGTCAACTGACGGAAGTTACAATTTGTACATGATAGAATTGCTTAATTGTGAAGGAGTTTCTGTTAATACTTTTTAGATTTTGAACTTTGTACAGTTAAACGGGCCAAAATTGAAAGGTGATCAAAGGTCATTTGCTTTGATTTATTGGACTAATTTCAACATTGTTGAAAAATAATTTGAATGAAAATTGTTGAGGAGATTGTACCAAGATAAGATTTCCCAAGTCAACGGCTTTCCTTGGTGTGGGTTGGGCAATTTGTGCTTAATTCAAGGAAATGGGGTTAAATATACTGTGTGTATCTTCAAGTATGAAATTTTAGGCTTTCAGGATTAGTTTGAATCACTTGTCAGTCACCTTAAAATTTCTCCTTTCCCAACACTGTTTCATGAGATTTAAGTGGAAAGTTTGTTTCCTATACATGTGGATGTAAATAAAAGATCAACAAATAGGATTTGGTATGGAAGGAAGACAAGGGTTAAACATTCTTTCATATTGCCTTTACTTGCAAGTGTACTTGAGTTACAAGTTCATATAAATTTAAATGGCTCTTTATTTTTTACCAAGCTGAGAAGTTGTGATAACTTGTGTGTTAAAGCAATGAGATGTGTGTGTGTGTTCACTTTATAATGGTCTGTCTTCTGTACCTCATGTATGTGGCACAGGACCAGGTAATGTAGTTCTCGGACGTGTCTGCCAAAGTGCTGCATGCTTTGCTATAGAGCTGGCACACTTTCCTCACGCTATACATATACATGCTGTACCCCATGGATTCAGTACACTGTCTACTCACTTGGCCAAAAGCATATTTATGCCTCTCTCCATTGGAGGAAAAGGCATATGGCAATCACTTTGTCTGTCCGTCCGTCCACAAAGTTTCTGCACTATAACTTCAGCACTTTTTGACCTAGGGCTTTATAGTCCTCTATTTAAGGGCTAGGTCAAGTTTGAAGATGGATTACCATGACCCAATTCCCAAGGTCACAAAGCCACATTAAAGAAATTGGTTTTCGCATGATAACTTGAGAAATTTTTGAGCTCGGGCATTCATATTGCACCGGGTTATACAGTTCTTGTATAAGGGCCGTCATTCTTTTCCATCCCTGCAGCTGTGTTCTAAGTGACAACTAGAAATCTTTTTGAATTAGGACTTCAAACTTGAACATGCTTATGCATCATTCAAAAGCCTAGATTAAGGTCAAAGGCCACTGACCGTGACCTCTTTTTTCAAGATCAGAGTGCAGTTTTTGTGTATTTGGTGATAACTAGAAAATTTTCTGGGTTGGGAGTCCCAAACAGCACACAATTATGCATCAATGTACTTGATTTGTGGATGCTAGATGATATATGTTCAACACCTCACTGCACATGGCTGACCTTGAACCCGTGTCCAAGATCATGGACCCAGTGTCCAATGTTAGAAATGATTTATACAGATACTGTAGAGAATGGCACACTTTTGTACATGCACTTCTGGACTTAAAAATAACAAAGTTGTAGATACTGCACGTCTAAATTGCCTAACCTAATGAAGTTATGCTTCGGCCATTTAAGTATGATATACCATTGCATGTTACAATACAAAATATTGCATGATTATCCTTCAATTTTTTTTTTAAACTGTTCATGACTACAACTATTCCAAATGAGATCTGTGATTACCAAGATTATCAAAGGAGGGGGCATGGATCCAGCAATCTCTGATTGCATTTAAATTTTGGCATACATCTATTCCCCAATGTTTGCCATATATATGGGTCTGGCACAAGGCCTATGGGCTGTGCCACAAGGACTTGGCGTCTCTATCTCTCAAGCTTTACAGAAAAGATGGCATAGCTTCATGAGCTCTCACTGACTGTAGCTACTTTCCTCACTAACATCTGATCTGTTTGTTCACCTACACGTGAAAATGACTCAGGGATAATTGTAACTTGTGCACATGGCTGTAATCAGTATTGCCTTTGTGGACAGTCTTGTGTGAAATACTAAATGTGGAGCCGTTTGTGGAAAAAACAGAGGCATGTTAGCCTAATAGTAATGTTTTGTTATCTGTGAATTTTGGACAGAGCTCGCATGCAGTATTAACACACCAGTTACAAGCATCTACTTTTTGTCATCTGTCTCCAGGCTACATTAGTACCTGCCACTTAACTCTGACAGTGCCAACTGTGATTGAAGTTAAATTAAAATGAACTGCTCTGATTTGTAATAAGAAGTCATGTTGTATTCATGTTTCTTGTAAAAAGACCTTTCATTCAAGTACCAGCATGGCTGAAATTACATAGACTATAATAATAGTCCAGGGCAACAGCTTTCCTCTGAACGCTTTGGGTGCATTGTGCATTGCACCCAAAGCGTGCCAAGGAAAGCTGTTGACTCAGTCCAAAACTGAAAGAGTAAAAACCAGCCCAGCTGCCAGCAGAAAGTTGTCTCACATTGCTAATGGTCTTAATTAACCCTTTCAGAGCCAAATTTTGGACTGAGTCAACAGCCAAGGTGCCAAATGTTGGACTGAGTCAACAGCTTTTCTCAGCATGCATTGGGCGCAATGCGCCCAATGTGTGCCAAGAAAAGCTGTTGACCTGAGGTATTCTTTCTGGAACTATATGCATACTGGTACTTGAATGAAAGGTCTTTTTACAAGGAATACAAATCTGGGATCCTAATGATAATTAAGATTTGTCTGACCTAAGTAGATCTACTTTAGACATGATTGGCACTGAAAGAGTTAAAATACAGGTAAATTTATCAGTGAAAAACTCTGGATAATGTCATGATTGGGTGGTCTTAAAAAGACATTAGGTCTCTCACCAGAGGTCATTGGAGCAGGTACCACTGTACGTGCAAAGAAAGTGCTTGATGTTCCGAGGATGGTTTTGCACAAGAGCCCTGATAAATGATGTAATGCTAAAATAACATGCAATTTCTGGATTCTTTTCCACAATTCAGTCAAATAAAAGACAGTTTTTCTGCTAAACAGAGGCATTTAGAAGTCCCCAGAATTTTAAATATTTAAATCCTTCCTGCAGAAAATGATTTTACTTGACACTAAAGTGACTCTTCGAACATCAACCTGCACAATTGAATCATTAGGTTCTTGCTGAAATTTTGTAAATGAGATTTTGTAAGTAAAATACTGGGAAGTGTACCAAAAGCCGAGGCCAATTACTTTTCTCTTGAGGTTGAGAGCAATACCAAGAGAAGGGATTGTGGATGGCTTCAGCAAATGAAAGGTGAACACTCAACATGGACTTCAATGATACATAAAACATTTGGTGATGTACAACCATGTGTCATACCACGTGTAACTTTTCTCCTAATCTGCTCTCTCAGTCACTGTACTCTTAGCTTCTGTTCCTTCACTGCTCTGTCTGCATAGGATGTTTTGAAAGATACTGTAGGGGATAGCCTGTATAATGTGACCACTTGTGACTCACCCACCTGTGTATAGAGTCCAGTGCAAATAGTTGATGTTGTTATCAGTCAGTGGTAGTCGGTGTGTAGCAAGCTGAAACAAATCCAGGGACCTATATTGTATGCAAAAAAAAAAAAAAAGAGTTGTAATTGTACAATACAGATCTATGCCTGGCTACAGGTAGCATCTCTTGTGAAATTTCCTACTTAGATTATAATGTAAAATGTGCACGTGTCAGAGATGTTTATTTTGTTGGAAGTTATATGTGTAGCAATTTTATGTGGAGTTTGTTTCCTGGCAGGATTTTTTTTCTGCAGCAGCAAAACCTTAACATTCTGAGTGGAGAACCCAACTACTGTAAATTGCTTTATTTTTGCGCGTTTAAATATTTATGATTTTTGTATTTTTGACATTTCACCGTAGTTTTAATTTCCCTATTTTGGACATAATTCCTATTCAAACAATGTTGAAACACTATTTCACTGTGTTTTTATTTTCACGGTTTTGTGCCATCAGCAAAGTAAACAAAAACAAGATTGAAGGGCACTCATAATGACATTTACATGTGTGATCTGTAAAATGCACTTGACCAGGGCTTTGGTTTTACGCCGACATTTACGCACCCATGAGCTAGTAACACACCACTTTACCTGTCCGGAATGGTCGTCATCTTTTGGCAGAAGGGACAATTTCAACTGCCACCAATCCAAAAAATATCCAGGAATGAAGTTAGGGCCTACAAGTTTCTACCCACAAGCAGTCACTTAAATGCTGACCAAGTACCAATGACATTGGGAATAAACAGGAGCACATAGGATTATCTCTACTCGTAGAATGGAACTTGCTACTGTTCAGAATAGTTGCTGGTAGTCCTAACAGCACACCTAGTAATAAGAAGGTGAAGCCCATTCCTCAACTGGTGGACTCCAGCTCTGACGAAGATGACTGGATTCCAGTACTGGCCATTTCAACACAGATTAAACCCATTGTGAAGGAACTGGATTTGAGAGATGAGATACCTTGCCTGGATGAAAATGGCCTGCCACCTGTGACTGCCTCTGAGCAACTCCAGAGACTAGACGAAGCTACAGACCAAGTTCTGTTGAATATCCAAAACATCTTACCTAAGTGTGAGCCTGTGTCCATCCTCTACACAGACTCACCTTATCTAGTGACTCCAGTGACACAAACTAACTTTTTAACTCCTAAATGATATTTTTTGACTATCTATCTCTTTCATTCCAATTTAATAATATATAAATGCATTTACCTTTTACTTAGAAAGATATCTGTAGCCTGCACAGCAACTATAATAATAATTTGATTACAACACTGAGACATCTACATATATAACAATAACTATTCTTTTACATATTCGCATAATTTATTCATTATGTGAGATAATTTATTCATTCATTGATCACAACTCTGAGACATGCCTTACTTTTTTCATACACGTGAACACCTAACTACGAATTTATCATTGAATGGGATACACAGAAGAGTGACGTCACAACACCACGTGTTCAAGTACAGACCCTGCTATCTGAAGCACCTCAATTTTAACATGAGAAACATGTAGGGGGGAGGCTCTCCTACTCTTGTAAACTCTACCTTTGAGTTTGTGATTCTGTTTATTACTTTATATGAAAACAAGAAGATGGCAAAATTAAAGCAATTTACAGTATAGCAACAAAACCCCAGTCTGAAAGATCTCCTTTATATCCTATTAAAGACACCAAAGGCATTTTTGGGTTACTACTATTTACCATGGCTCATAGACTGGAAAAACATTTTTACAAACTTTTTTTAGGTGTATTATATATTTCTGGAAAGGAAATGATCAAAACATTTCAAATATGATCATAATGTCAAATTTGTGAGGTAATTGACTCATTGGCAAACATGTCAAATGTCAGACCCTCATGCAAATGTGGATATAATTCCTGTCAAGTATTTATTTGTATATCAAACTTTTTTTGTTACAGAAATACTGTTATGCATTTGATTTTTGTGTGTGTGTGGGGGGGGGGGGGTCTTCTAATCTTGTTAGATTAGTTTTCACAATAAGAATTTTGATAGGTGTAGTTTCTCAAATCTTGCTTTGGTGTCTTACCTATCATTATTGTCAAATGAAAAAGTCAATCACAGTCTTTACAGCTGGGCGAAATCCTGCCAGGATAATGTTGAATGTGCACATGTTTTCAGTTAGGCCACTTTTATGTACAATGTGTGTGGAATTTCACTGTGGTACTCCTGGCAAGAAAGTCTTCTTTGTGCCCAAAATAACTGAACAAGGTCGAATAAATTTTTGTAGGCAGGTTTATGTATTCAATGATGCCATTAATAGCGTTTGTAAGTGTGAGATCCAAGGTTCATTTTGTCCAAAACAAAAAGCAACAAACTGAACTGAAAACACTGGTCCCTTCTGCTACAGTATATTTACAAATCTATAACATATGACAGAATGTTAAAAACGAGTAACAAGGTATATCTGCTGAAGTTGGGGGGGGGGGGGATTTTGATGATTTTACTTTCATAATCTTGTGACAGTGTGATGATGTCATATATTCGGAGTTAAAAATGTATTTGTTGAAACACATGGAACTTTAATCTTTGATTTCCAGTGTATTTTCAAACATAACACAAAATAAATGAGAATCAACACCGCAACTAAATGTACATGCTGAAAGAAACAAAATGATGAATTGAACCAAATGGCCTGACCTGACAAACTGCCATGAAATGAATATCAGGCCATATAAGTAGATTCTTAAATTGCAAATTGATATTTTTCATCTTTAATATGTAAGAAGAATTGTTTCTTAGCCAGCGTACATTTCATTTGTTTGAACTGCAAAACACTGGTCCAATCTGGGATGTTTGATGTGTGAAATGTTGGTCACTAACCACCTATGCATTCATATGTGTGTGTTGACTCACAGATTTGAAAAGTTGTAGATGTGCTGCCTTTTGTGAATGAATTGTATAGATGTTGCTGGGATACATGACTGTAACCTTAATGACAGAGGACAAAAACCTTGAAAACATATTTAATTGTGTTTATTTTATTAGTGTTCATTCGTGTAACTTCTGTACCATGAAGGAAAGGCATTGTTGTAAACTGTTGAGTTGCTTTTAAAGAGTACATTTGCAAGTTCTAGCTATCTATCAAATCTTCCCCATTAAGATGATACTTTCGTATCATATATTTTGCTGCTAAGTGCTGTAGTTTGCCACAAACTTGTCACAACCTTATGAAGATCTAAATATTATGTATTCTTTTGTCAAAAGAAAATATCTCCCATTCCAGCAGCTGACATGATTTAAGTAGGCAGTTTCTTAAACCAGAAACTTTTAATGAATGAAAATCTGGCTTGGTTTATTAGAAATGGGGAAGATTTGAGTTTGTATTTGATGGTGCATGTTTTTGTATGTTTGTAATTAATTTGCGCAACACATTGAAACAGGAAGGACATGCGTAGGTAAATATATGTTGTTACAATCCTATCATACTCAACTTTTCTTCACATGGCCGCCTTCTCACGTGTTTCAGACTGTTAAAGGGTTAACTATTCAGATGGTGAAATGATTCGATCCAGACATCAAAATATGAAATAAATTTATGACACAAAGATAAGCTTAATTGGGTTATCAGTAGTAAAAATCAGACCACAGAAATGATGATTTCAATAAATTCATGCAGAAGTATAAAATTCCTTGGCGAACAGGCGCAGTCCCATCATATTGACTAAGCTGCGGCAGGCTAGGTACTCGTAAAGGTGACAGGGCAACAAACAACCTTGAATGGTCATCTCGACTAAATTGTCAGACTATTAATTGTTAAAACCAACCACTAATTTAATGAATAATTACATGGCACATTTATGAAATTGAAATATAATTTTTACATTAAGTTGATAATACAGACATTTTTCAGGTGATGATACTCTCCAAACAGAAATATGATTTCATGTTTACAATTATAATGTCAACTATTTTGATTCAGTGGCCCCTTGTATAGAATAAAATTCCTAGATTTGTAAATTAGGAAAAGTAAATTACGTAAGTTACATGGCTGAAAAAAAAAACAAAAAAGAAACCAGGCAATGAACTGAGATTGAGCGTGAAAATGTTCATGCTTGTCATTGTCAATAAAAATCAAAAGTTTTTGCTGAAAAAAAAATGGGTATGTCGTTCAACTTTGTCTTCAGCAATGGGTATCAAAGGTTTCCTGATAACTGTGGGATGTGTTCTTTATACAGTGAAAATGGTGAACAGTAAAATGTTCTCCCGATGTTGTGAATAAGACTTTGGGGCAACATGGTTGCTGCTGGCTAGATACAATATACCAAGAAGAAGCATGGGCCTAATCTAGCAGTTTAAAGAAAGGGGGGGGGGGGGATTTCAGTTTAAAACAAGTAGGGTTTGGGACAGTGATAGAAGTCACCTTTGTAAAACTTGTATGCCCAATCACCATGATATTGTGAAGGAAGCTTATATATCTTTTTTTCCCCCCATCTTTGTCCTTGCCTAGTCTTCTTATTGCAAACTTAAATATCTGTCTTAAAGAGGAGACACCAGCTGGCAGTGGAGACAGCACACCACCTGCCCCCCCCCCCCCCCCCCCCAGTCAAAATACAACCTGAAAAACATGTAAATGAAATTATCTGTGAACATGGTTGTGCTCCTCAAGTTGAAAAGAAAAAAAAAAAAAGAAACTAGATTTGACAAGAAATTGCACAGTAGGCAGCAGACCCAGTCCCCCCTATATTGAAGACACAACTTGAAAAAGCATGTAAACTTGTAAATAAATTACTGTGTGAACATTGTGTACAAGCTTCTTTTTTTTTTTTTTTTAAAAAAAGAAAAAATGATGTGACAAGAAAGAATATAGGCATTGTTTCTGTATGTGGAAGACATGGTATCTATGCCAACTTTCTCATAATTTATGGGGAAAAAATCTGTAGCTTGACTGTTCCTGTGGCGTAAATACTTGTGGGCTTGATTGCTGGAGGGCTGTGTGAGTTTTATGTGTTTCTGTTGTCAGTGAGAAAAATATGTATTGTCTGTGAGAATGTTGACTTGTGTTGATATGATTGACAGTTACATATACCGAGCTTTTTGATGAACTATCATGTCCTAGCTGTACAAGTTTTACAACTATGGCTATTTCCAGCGTCTGTGGTATAAAACCAATGTTTGACCAATGAAAGATCACATAATGAGCAGCAACAAACAAGTGTGTGATAGAAACCCTATTCAAATGTTTAAGAAGTAGCATGTAATCTTCTCATACCCCACTTTTCTCTGTGTGGGAATCTTTGATGCGTATCTTGTGTTAATGTGATTAACATCTCTGCATGTTGTCTACAGAAGTTAATTTGCAGATGTAATATAGAACTTTATATTTGGTAGGTTTAAATGAAGTACTTGTGAGCCTGATTAGTTACAATACACTCTATATGTATTGTGACGGGGGTGGGGGTAGGAGGTGTTGCAAAGATTATGAAACATCTTCAAGAACCACCATACATAATGCTGTTCTTCAAAGTTTAAGATTTATAGGCTTTCTGGAGCTGTTTATTTTCCTGGGTGAAGTGTTGTTAATTGTAGGATTATGCTTTCCAGAGTTCAAGTTCGAAGGCTTCAGTGCAGACACTTGTCGTAGCATGGTAGCCATGATGGATGTATCCTTTGAAGGAATTTGCTGTCAAATATACAGGTGTTCAATGCATCAAGTAGCCACTGGATATTTTTCCCAATATTTCCAGTTTTGCATCTGTCATGGTCAAAGTAAATATTTGAATTTCATAATTGAATTGAATTTCAAAGTTGTTGGGCCACAATTTGTTTAGAAGTCTCTCCTAAAACAAGTTATTTTTGTTCATAACTTTGGGCATTGCAATACAGAGAGTGTGTTTTCTGGATCATATGTGACAACCCTGTATTCTGCTTTTGTAAAATTATGCATTTTAAGACTTACACAAATATGTCAGCTTTTGAGAAATTACAGACATTTACAGAAATGAAAATGTAAAAAATTGACAATACTATGCCATATTCAAACAGACTTTTTTTAATGTATGGTTCTTGGATATCTAGTTTCTATGTTTTGGTTTACATATATTTGATTTTTTTTTTTTAATTCGAGATTTGTTATGTGTATAACTGTATTTTTAAGCATTTTGAAATTTAGTTGAAATATCAAATATGTTAAAAATTAGAGGATGAAAAAGATCCAGGTCTTATTGTAGAACTGATGTCAGTATGAATGCAAATGGTTGGAAAGTTTTAATTCTGAATTGTTAACTCTCACTTTGAATCCTCACCCTTGGTTGAATCCCTGAATAGGGTATAGAGTATGTTCCTTGACTATCATTCAGGCTGATCGCTCAGGCAAATTAGGCTTTGATGAGTTCCAAAAACTGTGGAATGACTTAAGGCTTTGGAAGGTAAGGGGCAGGAAGGTTTTGTGTGGGGAATAGAGAACAACAGATACATGGAATTATAATGTCAGAGAAATAATCATAAGTGATCATGAAGAGGATTGGCTCAAATTATACCACCACATTTCCTGAATTCAAAGTTGCACACCTGAATCATATTTCCTCAATATCACATGCCAGCATACTGTGGCCTTATACATGTACATGTTTCATTTTCTTCCAAAAATAATTTTTCTACACATGAATAATAAAAAAAAAACACACACACACAAAGAGTCAGATCAACTCAATGTTTACTTCTACAGTAAGTTCACTTTGTAACCAATCAGCTTTATAAATAAATGCAGAGAAACTTGAAAATGTATGCTCAGGTAATATCAAACCCTGATCCATTTGTTATAGCCCTCTTTTACAATGTAAGTTTGTTTTTTTTTTTGCCATATAATTATGTTATCTTTCAATTAATTGTTGGAATGTTTTTCTTTTATAAATCTGCTGACAGAGTGTCTTCAAACAGTTTGACAAAGACAAGAGTGGAAATTTCAACAGCTATGAGCTTAGGCAAGCTTTCCATGCAGTCGGTAAGTTGATGAAAGTCAACACATTTGTGCAGTGGTGTGACTGGTTTTCTTTATCATAAATAGAATCATCAGCCACTTGCAGCAGTGAGTTCCATCATCCAGATTGATGGAGATTTCAAAAAGACTACCTTATACAAAATCGATGGATTTTGAATAAAATTTATGTGCTCGTGCCATATGTACATATATACATGTATTAACAACCCAGATGAACTCCACTGTGACTGTCATAACAGGTAACTAATAAGATAAATAGCCAATGAAAAAATCTAAATATATCACATTTTTTAAAAAATTAATTTCAGCTATGTTGCATACATGTAGCACACAGGGATGTTCATCACGTGATCAAGGGTATGGTAATACCATGTTCACCCTTAAGGTGCTAAACACTGCTATAGTCGTTTTGTCATTGCCGTTAAACATATAATGGTTAAAAGATTCAAATTTCTCATGAAGATACCTTTCATTAAACTACTAGCAAGCCTGCTCTGAAGCAAGAAGTAGTCTTGGTCAACGGCTTTCCTTGGGGCACTTTGCACGCATTGTGCAAAAGTACCCCAAGAAAAGCTGTTGACTCAGTCTTAAATCAGTGCTTTAAGGGCTAAGTGATTCCCTGCCAGACTCCAGAAACCCACTGATTATGTATGTTCCTGGTAAGCCCAGTAGTTTTCTCATACTGATGCAAAATGTTTTGGAAAAATCTTTCAGTTTTATCTTAGACCAAACAACTCAGTAATGTGTATCATATACAAGTGTAGGTGAAGACAAAGTACGTGTAATGAATTTTGGTTTTTCATTGCAGGTTTTCGAGTGAGCAATGGTACGTTTAATGCATTGGTGCAGCGTTACACACGTAAAGATGGAAAGATTCACTTTGATGATTTCATCCACTGTACAGTGCGGCTGAAGACAATGTTTGGTAAGCCTCAGCATTTATAGTGAAAATTCAAAATTTTGACATGGTTATCAATAGTAGAACATATGATTTCAGCACTGTTGGATAGATACCAATTTCATCTTTTTTCTTGTTGACAAGTAGAAGCTGCATCAACGGATCACAGACATTGAACAAATACAGTACATAATACCTGCAGTTTAAGACCACACCTGTGAAAGACCATCTGATATTTGTGATCACAATTCTAAGAACACGCGAAACATAAGACCACCTGCTATATGTGATCGTATTTTGCTGACCAACATGCCAGAGACATTTCCTTAAAATTCAGATCAAGTCATGAAATTGGTGTTCATATCATAATTACTTTGAAAACTTATTACGTCACAGTGGGTTTACCATAGTGCCTCTTGGGGGATCGTCACGGACAAGGTCAAAGCAGTGCATATAGTATAACATGGTTGTGGTCAGTATGGCTGATGTGCTTGCAATTTTAGATAAAAATAGCATCCCCGGTGCAAAACTACCTTCTGCAATAATAGGAGACAACTGTAAGGAAGAGCTACAACAATGGCTGTACTGTCGGGGGTTCAGTTCAACTCATGGGGAATCCAAACGAAGTCTGTGTCCACTTGAATTCAATCTTGAGGTTTTAGTTTCTGATCAGTTTGATTCAGGTTTTCCACCCTGTTTTGTCAGACAGCAACTGTGAAAACTGAGTTCAGGTGTCTTCCTCTTAGAACTTGTGCACTTTGGCACGCAACAGTTTGCGTTGTGCATTTTCTAACTTTCTCTGATCGGAACTTGAACATAAGTGTATCACACCAGCAAGAGTCTACACTGCATCTAATGTACTACTCCACTGTTAGTCTGAACTGCTGGCTGAGTTTGTCCTCAGCGATCCCCCAAGATGCATTGCAGTAAAGACGCTGTGATGTAATAAGGCGACAGGGTAATTCCTTATGGAGCCCACTTATCACACAATCCACCAGCTGGTAAAGCATGTAATTTCAGTTTTCCAGAAGAACAATACAAATACAAGATGGGGATACAGGCAGCTGTAAGCTTCTTGTTGGAAAGATGGCAGTTTTAATCATACTAATGAGCACAAGTAAATCCAAAAGAATATACAAAAGCTATATTTAGACTGTTATAAGCCTCTTAAGTACTCAAGGTTACCTTGGTACAATCTTTAAGGTGTTGTGTCTATCATGGAAGGGATGGCCTGAAATAGCAGGTACCAGTGTATTCTGAAAATCTTGATAAAGACATTTCAAATTTGATCTTAGTTTATGTTTACAGTAAACCTTGTTTTCTGTATTTGTAGTTTTCATGTTCACATCAGATAGGTAGTTCAGGTTCTTTGTGCACAGATTAATACACAAGCATTTTCTGTGTTCTTTTTATAGACATCTACAAGATCCAGACAAACCGAAGTGGCAAGGCAGAGTTTGGACTTGATGAGGTAAGGTCACAAACATATTACCTAACAAAAAACACTAGCATACTACAGAGGCTCCAAGTTTCCTGGTAAAGCTGGATAGTTGCTTTTAGTTGTAAAAGTTGCTTGGATTTTCCCATTTTCCACTATAGGACCCCTGCATTTTACACATTGATTCAGCAAAGCATCTTACGTTTGTGGTATGCTGCTTGCAGTCTCTGACACTTATTGACCATTCAGACATGACTTGGTAGGAATTTAAGTATCCAGGTAACAGCACTTGCAAGCGTTTATTTACATAAAGAGGTTGACATTTGTATGATTATGCCCCCCTCCCCCTTTGGGGGGGAGGGCGTATGGTCATCGCTTCCTCTGTGTGTTTCTTTGTCCAGATTGACAGTTTTCATGCAATAACTCAAAAAGATTTTTGCTTAGGGCTTTCATATTGTACATGCTTATATTCCTGAATAAGGTCTCGGACGAGTTTGAAAATGGGTGACCTTGACCCAATTCCCAAGGTCACAGAGCCATTTTAGTGAATTTGGTTTTCACACAATAACTTGAAAAGCTTTTTGCGTAGGGTTTCGTATTGCACATGCTTATATTCCTATATAAGGTCTAGGACGAGTTCAAAGATGGATGACCTTCACCCAATTCCCAAGGTGGCAGAGCCATTTTTGTGAATTTGGTTTTCACATGATAACTTGAAAAGATTTGTGCATAGGGGTATCATATTGTACATGCTTATAGTCCTGTATAAGGTCTCACATGAATTTAAAGATGGGTGACCTTGACCAATTCGCAAGGTCACAGAGACATTTTAGTGAATTTGGTTTTGACACAATAACTTAAAGTTTTTTACATAGGGCTTTCATATTGCACATGCTTATAGTCCTGAAGAAGGTCTCGGACATCTTTGAAGATGGGTGACCTTGACCCAATCCCAAGGTTGAAAAGTTTTTAACATGGACCTCACTGATTGCACATGGGTTTAATCCTACATAAGGTCTGAGACAAGTTCAAAGATGGATCACCCTAACCCAAATACCGAGGTCACAGAGCCGGGGGTTGGGGGTGGCGGGCATAGATCTAGCAATCTCTGATTGTGTGTTTTACTTACTGTTGGCATATGAGCAGTTGATATTCACATCCCCTCCCTGATGATACCATGTGTGGTCATATGCGTATGCATGGATGTTAGCTGAAGGCTTACTCGCATTAGACCTGGGGTTAAGACTTAACCATCTAAGTGCAGGCCCAAGTTGCAGCACAATTTTTTGAGCTACAGTTAACAGATTAACTGCTGCAACCAACACAAGCTAAACACTTATCAGAAGTGTGGTTGTAGACATACTGTGCTTAAGAAAGGTAAACACCCATAAGATCATTTTGCATAACCCTCTCCAGATGAGAGGAAGATAGTCAGTGGCTTTCCTTCATGCAGGTTGGGTGCATTTTGTATCGAAGAAAGTTGTTGACCTCGGAGATGCAACTGTGATGGGTCTCGTCTTCATTATTCATTCAAAATGTTTTGTGTTATTGGGAAAACAAAATGAAAAAAGAAAAAAAATTGAAGCAGTAGACATTTAATGTCCTAGATTTATGTCTCCCGGTGGAAGCCGGGGGACATATTGTTTTAGTGCCCGTTTCTTCCGCTTGTTGTTGTTGTTGTTGTTGTTGTTGTTGTTGTTGTTGTTGTTCAGGTTCTTCAACACTTGGTTTCCGTGCGATAAGTCTTGAAGGACTTGACAGAATTTGATGAAACTTGGTAGGATTATGTATCTAGGGAAGACCTAGGTTGGGATTGTATCTGGGTGACCTTGACCTAATTTTCAAGGTCACAGGGTCACTTATGTGAAATTGGTTTCCGTTCGATAAGTCATGAAGAACTTGATGGAATTTGATGAAACTCGGTAGGATTATGTATCTTGGCAAGACCTAGGTTGGGATTGTATTTGGACGACCTTAAGCGAATTTTCAGGGTCACAGAGTCACAGGGTCACTTACGTGAAATTGGTTTCTGTTCGATAAGTCATGGAAGAACAGGATGAAATTTGATGAAACTTGGTAGGATTATGTATCTAGGCAAGACCTAGGCTAGGATTGTATTTGGGTGACCTTGACCTAATTTTTAAGGTCACAGGGTCACTTATGTGAAATTGGTTTCTGTTCGATAAGTCATGAAGAACTTGATGGAATTTGATGAAACTTGGTAGGATTATGTATGTAGGCAAGACCTAGGTTGGGATTGTATTTGGACGACCTTGAGTGAATTCTCAAGGTCACAGGGTCACTTATGTGAAATTGGTTTTCCTGCGATAAGTCTTGAAGACTTGATGGAATGTGATGAAACTTGGTAGGATTATGTATCTACGCAAGACCTAGGTATGATTGTATTTGGATGACCTTGAGCGAATTCTCAAGGTCACAGGGTCACTTATGTGAAATTGGTTTCCGTTCGATAAGTCATGAAGAACAGGATGGAATTTGATGAAACATGGTAGGATTATGTATCAAGGTAAGACCAAGGTTGGGATTGTATTTGGGTGACCTTGACCTAATTTTTAAGGTCACAGGGTCATTTATGTGAAATTGGTTTCTCTGCAATAAGTCTTGAAGAACTTGATGAAAATTGCTAGAGTAATGTATCTAGATGAGAGCTAAAATAGGATTGTAATTTTCAAGCAAACTTGGTCATTTGTAATTTGTTATCACCTGTAGCTTATTCAGAGACGTAAGTGTTCCACCGGGAGACATTTGATTTTCTGTTGGAAAATCAGTCTGTTCTAGTTTTTTTTTTTTTTGGGGGGGGGGGGCAGTGATAAAGAGTTAATGACTCAAGGTTTTGCTTATAATGGTCACTTTAAATAGATGTTTAATAATTTATGAGAGGTTACTGTAAGTTTGAAAGAGACATCAAACCAGGCTGGTGGTCAAATGTTGCCTTTATCAGTGTTTGTTGCTTATTTAAAGAGTCAGGAAAAACAATTTGATTGAGACTTGCAGATAAGACCTATCAAAAACATGAATCACAGGTTAACAGCTTTCATGGCATGCAGTAAATGCTGTCAAACTCTTAAGATGGAAGGGGTTAGTATAATGATACTCGGCATTTTGTCAATGTGTAAGGAAAAGAAGTTTACAGATCATAAAATACAATATATCTTGATTTTGTTTGTTTTCAGTTCATCCAGACCACGATGTACTCTTAAGCAAACTGGCCTAAACCAAAGAGTTTGTTGCCACCAGAGAGAGCCGTCATTTGTGCAGTTATGTCTCAAGAGGGACCAGCCAGTGTTCTGGGCCCTGCATGTGTATTTTATGATGGGCCACAGCGCAAACAGTAGGATGCTCCCTGGGACAACATAGTCCCAGCTTGTGAAAGTGTAACCAAAATGGTTCCCAGTATTTTGTGTCAGCTGATGTTGATATATGGCCTGCGACACATCTAGTCTTGTTGTGGTGGAATAAGTTGCCATTGAAACCAGTGTAGATGAAATTAGTCTGTTTAATGATAAATGACAGATTCAAGAATTGCTTTGTGTGTCGCTCAGTAAACTAAATTTATATAGGGTGAAAGTAAAAGTGTATGTAGGTAGGAAGTTATTAGTTTGTTGTTCTTTCATCAGTTTTTTTTAAGAGTTGTAAGAACTTTATGCTTAAAAATGTTGATAGATTAAGGAATAAGATGGATGAATATAGTTATTGGACAAGTATTACTTTTTTGTGCAATATTGATAAAATTGGCTCCAGTTTATATGTGAAATATATATGTATTTGCCGGCGAAACAGATTCAGTGTCTGGTTCATCTGCAGATCATCTCTGCTGTTGCATCATTGGAATACATGTTAACAGTATGATGAGGCTGTTTTCTGGCAAAAACAAACACATTTTGGTGAAAGTCGCATAGAAGTTAGTTGCCTGTATGGTAGACTGTAATTTTTTCATGTTATCATGAATAGTAAAAAAAAAAACCCAACAAATCTTGTTATGATATGAATTTGTACTTTGCAGGCTACCTACTGTGTAGATGAGAATTGCTGGTAGTCAGAGAATTAATACAGAAATGTGTTGGTAAATAACTTGGTCATATGGTCATCAACGTTCTATGTACTAATGTTTTGATTTTAAAATAGTGCATCAGTAATTTTGTTGCCATGTTATCTAGATCTGCCAGAAGTAATTATATGGATGTGAGAACAATGAATTACAATTTTAGTGTCTGAAGAAAAGGAAGTCAGGTTAAGAGACCAGTGCTGTGATCGTGATGCTTAGCAGTTGGCATTGATAACTACAAAAATTAATTTTCTACTTGTCAGAACAATGAAAATAAAAAATGCTGGTGTTTGGGGGAAAAGGTAGGTTGGTACACCAAAACTGTGACCAGCACTTGGCATTGATTATTCCAGGTAATACAAGGGTAATGTGTGTTCTGTTATAGTGGTTTTTTTTTGGGGGGGGGGGGGAATGGTGTTCACATGAGATATGGTCGTAAAGTAGTTACATAGGCATGCATTGAAACCTGTTTTGAGATACCACTGTGAGGAAAGACCGCCTGCCTTTTCAGACTTATCATGTCCCTTTTGCCATCTTTCCCATGTTATTGCACCTCTATTTAGAGACCAACTGCCTTATGTGACCCCTTTTGGCCTGCCCTAGGGGCGGGCTCTCAAAACAGGATTTTACTGTATATATTCAAAAATATTCACAGACACACTATGGGATTTTCATCATATAAAAGTGGTACTGCCAACATCATCTATTACCAGGAAACTATAATGAAAACTGATTCCAGCAGATACGAACAACAGGAGTACAAGCTTAATTGTATAGGCATTACAAAGTAAAACAATGTTTCCTTTGCAAAGTAATAGATGTTTTATCTGATGATGATACGTGTGAGTGACTAGGTACAACTTTGCATTCTCTTGGATAAGAACTGGCCTGTCAGAACAATTTACTTTGACCGTTAAGACCATGTTGCACATCAGTCTCTCTACTATATTTCTTGAATGTAATTAGAGGTAAACAGATGGGAATGGTATAATCTCTCAGCAGTACTCTGTGTTATATATATGCCCTTATGAAAATTTACAGCACAGCCATGACTAAGACTCCTTTTTGGAACAAATTTGCCTATCCTATGTATATGCACACTTGCTGAAAGGACTTGAATGTTGGATGACACACTTAGCAAAAGCATTTCAAATGATATGTGTTGCACAGAGTAAGTGTATAGTTAAAAACTGCTATATTTTTAGTGTGTGAAGTGTTGTCTCTAACAATTGCCTGTCACCATATAAGCTGAAATATTAGGACTTAGAGGTGCATATATAAAAATGTGCCTGAAAAGTGAATTTAAGTCCATGTTGGATGCATCCAACTTAAGGACCTGTAATATTATGTTACATAAGTTATCTTCAAGGAGCATGTAGTGGTGCCTATGTGCCTGGATAATCTGGAGGAGTGGGTAGCTGGGTCACATATGCTTGGATTAGCTTCAAGGGCAGGGAGTCTTGACTCATGTGCTTGGATTATCTTCAAGGAACAGGCAGTAGTGTCCCATTGGCTTGGATTATCTTCAATGAATGGGTGGTTGGCTGACATGGGGCATTCCTGGCTTGAAGTGCATGCAAGTGGTTAGCTAATCTTTGCATACATTTGTGGTAAATTACCATCAGGAAGACTGCCTGGTCCACATAGCGCAGAGTATACAATTTGGGGAGCAGGTCTGTTAGTGCCTGACATATATTTGTTGAAATGCACAATTACTGGCTATTTTGCCATGGGTTATTTCAAAATATCATTAGTCCAGTTTATGACCATATATGTACATACAGCTGATATGTGAATGTACATTGATTGAAAATGTACAATAGAATAGAACTACTGAAGTTTGCCAAAATATCCACTGGTTTAGCTTTGTGTCATGGTAGGGTAAGGTGATTGCCATTTTGTGAAGACCTTGTTCATAGATTAAGCTGTACAAGGGTGTACCGTGTGCCATTCTCTCTTCACTGAATATTACGACAGATAAACGTGATTATCTTAACATGCCTTTACTAATAAATACATATATGGACGGAACAATGTAGCTTCCATCTTTATTGACGAAACAATATGTCTCTCATCTTTAAGAGAAACTAGTAGCTTTATGGTTCATATACCTCTGTAGTGGGAATTGTGGGTTGGTGAGAGGACTGTAAACAAGGGCTACTTTTGCTGACTATTTCACTTCACTGCAAGCATACATGATGCTTCATTTGTGTCATTCTACATCACTTTAATTGTCCATACAAACTGAAACTTGCCAGTGGATATTTCTGTCATTAAAACGATTTTGTTGATAAATGTTGCCAAGGATCTCTTGGAGATAAACACTTGCCATATATTATTAGATTTGCAAGAATCTTTTAACAAAAGATTTATTTTATGTATTGTAATTATCAAGAGAGGATACACTTGCAGAATTCCTATTTCATCATACGTCACCGGGTATATTCTTTTGGCAGTTAATATTTGTTTCAAACTATAGTCTCTGAAAAGCACAGTTACTGGAATACTAAATTCCAGATTGGTATAAGTGATGATTTTTATCGGAGTAGCCTTATTTTTACAGGTCATACAATTTAGATGTTGTCGTGGTTACACGATATTTTCCCTGTCATAAACCGATTATACAGCAGTTACCTCATACTTAAAGGACCATGGCTATGCAAGCTTAGCAATATAAACATGATAAATGTGGCAGATGCTTGATACTTGTACATGTAGTCAAACATTTGAAGTATTTTCTAAGCAGATACTGTGCACAACTTAGCAAGATACAAGCCAAAGTCAGAAAATACCTATTCTATTTTTGATTGGACAATTGCTTGTTTTTAGCATATCTCAATGCCTTTAGAAAACCTTACTGAGTTATGGACACCAAGGAAAACTGTCTGTAGACAATGTGCATAAACGTGTCAATGTGGGATACACACAGATGTGTTATTCCAGTCGTCCATAAGATTGCAGTGGATGCTTAGCCAATCTGCTGGTATCAATGCATCAAGACCCATTTGGTTGTGTCTTTGAGCCCATACAGTGATGTGTGTTTCGCCAGCTGGCTGGGCACATTTCCAGGTCAAATTACAAGCAGTGTACAGTGCAAAACCGTACAAGTTAAGGCATTTACATGTTACATTTGGCTATGTTTGAATATTTCCGACCATTATGTCATGTTGAGGTTGTGCAAGACCGGAACTGTGATATCTTGAATTCCCCACATGCCAACAATAGGGTTCAGGTTAGGCTGTCTGTTATGATCCATGTTCTACTGTGCTTTGCATCTGCTTTCAAGTGACCCTTCATTACACTGTAAATCTTGGTCATCTTCCTGCAGTTTTGGTGAGTGCAAAGTCCAACTGGAGGAGTCACCTTGGGGTTTAGCAGATTTTAAGTGTTGCCACAATATGCAGTGAGGCGAGGTTAGGTGCGGTTTATTGTTTAGCTTGTCGCGTGAAAATTTATTTATGCTCTGAGCTAGCAGAAAATATGCTGTGTAGAAATATGTCTCTCTGTACCAGTTTGAATCTCAACCAGAGTGCTGTCTTGGTAAATGAAAATTATAAGTCTAAAAATAGGAAAACTTGTATAAAAATGTCTCATTAACAGGTCTCAAGAGCCAAATGTTTGGCTTCCTTTCTTGGAACGTCCTTTCTTTTGGAAAGATATCTTGTTGAAGTAAATCTAGTGGCTACTTTAGTGTTAGATTCCAAACTTTCCTGCTAATGTGTGTTTTATTTTCAGAAACTCCCAACTTGGTGTCTTTGTGTAAAATATATTATATTAGTGCCATCTGTAAATTGGCACAAATGGGAAATTGTATGGAAATGATTGAAAACATTTAATATATAATGTATCATAAATATGTGCTCATTGCTAGATTATGTGGAAACCAGCTAAAATAGCATGACTGCTGACTGGCATGCTATACATGGTAGCAAAACTTTTTTAAATATATATTTCTCTATATTTTGAAGTTTATTTACAATTTGAAGTGTTCTCTTCTATTTGTAACATTATTTGATATTTAATCGAGCACTCATTAAGCTCTAATTTTAAGAGTTTGTTTTATTTGTACTACATTTTACACTGAATACCGGTACTAAGGTGCACTTTCCCTGTCACCTGACCATAAAAAGTTCATACTTACAAGTACAATGTCTGTTACACTATATGGCAGTGTTATTACCTGGTAGAAAAAATAGTTTCTGGAGCAGCCCTTGTGAGGAGGAGGAACAAACCAAAACGAAAAGGAAAAGTGTTTTAAGACAGGCCCATGGAATGTATTTTAAGAATAGAAAGGTGTATGCATATGTGCTGAGATAATGGGCATGCAAAAAAAATGGACTGTGCATGTCTAAGGTACTTTGTCATGAGAAAAATGCTGGAGCAACTGCTTAAAATATTGTAGGCTGAGTGTCGTGAAATACTGGAGACAAAGATCCAACTCAGCCACCAGACTGTTGTGATCTTGATAGCAGATATACATTAACATGTAAATACGGATACTTGACCACCTCGAAATGGAGCCATGTGAAATGTGTGCGTATTGTAAAATTTGATCCATTTGTCAAGACTTGCAATTTTATGGCACAGTATAGAATGCCAAATTTGGTCTATTATATACGAAGTTCAGTGTAGAATAGCATAAATGGACAGGCAATTAATAAGTGTGGTACATGATAGCCCAGGTGTGTGGGCAAGTCAGGTTCACAATAGCCCAGACAGATGGGCAAGTAACAAGTGAGGTGGTTCACAATAGCCCAGGCAGATGGGCAAGTAATGAACAGGTTTTAATGGGCTTATGGAAAATGTGAAAACCCAAGTGTACATAAAATAAACAACCACATTTGGGTTTCTTATCACTGTATGGGATGGTGTGTACATGGACTGTTATGCATATGCATATGCATATACATATATGTGCAAGCCAGAAGATGTTGCTGTTCTGCAACACTCCTATGTACCATTCATGAAGTTAAAGAAGCAAAAAATGTAATCTTGGTGTGCATGCTTTTCGGTCACCTTGTCTGTGAGAGATAACCAAAAGACTTCATTATGTAGAACAAATTATTCTTCAGTGTTTCTGTATACTTGTTGACAAATATTAAAGATGTTCAACTTGGAAGTTTGTTATATTGTTTTCAGGGAGGGATGATTGTTGCTAAGGGGTGTAAAATACTTCAGTCAGCACACTTCCCTGTCTCAGTTGAGCTTATAGGATGCTCATTGGTTGGATGCCCATCGATTTAAGCTTAGTAGACTTCTCAGTAAGTGGAGCCTGTAGGGTCCTAATTCATGGGCTGTCCAGCCTTTTTTAAGCTCAGCAAACTTTTCAGCTGAGCTTATGGGGAGCTCATCCATTGGCTGTCCATCCATTTAAGCTCAGCAGACTTGTCAGTTGAGCTTTTAGGATGTTCATCCATTGGTTGTCCATCCATATAGGTTCAGCACTTGTCAGCTGAGCTTATAGGGTGCTCATCCTCTGGCTGCCCATCTATTTAAGCTCAACCGACTTGTCCATCAGCAAGGCTTGTAGTATGGATATTGATCTGTCTGTGCCTTCAATTACATTATCAACAGTTGTCACAGTCTGATAATTTTTAGAATTGTGACTCTTTAGGTAAAATCATGATTCTTCTCTGAAACTCAATGGCAAATTTCTTTAAACATGCATGCAGGCATCTATGGGCACACCATGATCTTGATTTTGTAGCTGGTGGTGTGAAAAGTTTTAGCTGTTGCTTTATAAAACTCTTTGGATGGATTTTTTTTAGGTGTGGCAAACTCTGAATTGCTTCTGTGAAACTGCTGTATGGATGTGTTCATGGGTTAGCATGCAGGAGCATTAGTGGGGCAAAGGAGATGTATTGTGATGGATAAGTAGTTCAGATTGGCAGGGGATAGATGAATGATGATTTTATTGGGACCAACAAAAAGGAAAAATTAATGACATGAGTGCATTTCCTTATGGTTAATATAGGGATACCAACATAAATGCATGAACCATCATACACTTCACAGATGTTTATTTTGGTAGTTGCCACATGGATGTTCAATTTGCACTCCATGCATTTATTTTCGAGTCATTAATCCAAGGCTGGCTGAGTACAGGGTGGCCATGGTTCTTCTGTTTTTGGTTGATAATCTATATTCCAGTAATGATGGAATGGTTGGCTCAAACCTTATGCATGGTACAAGTAGATACAGTTATGCCCACCTTTAATGTATGTGCAATTTAATTTTTCCCACATTTGGGTTAACAACAGAAATTTTTACAGAATTGATCCAGCTTAAAATGCAGCTTACAAGAAATCTCAGGAAATGTTGAAAAACTATAATATCCCAATTTTATGCAGGAAAAGAAGCCAGGACAAATATGTAGGATATCTGAAGTGTCCAGATTCCTGAACATATATTGGGGGGGGGGGGGGGGGGGGGGGGGCAGCCCAGAACACATTGAAAGAAAATCAAGGACTTCATACTTTCACTGAAACCGTCGCAGCACACTGAATTAAGTAACTTTCCAGTTCAGAGTGTCCAATGTAATGCCGGGGGGTAAAAGTCCAGAGTCCCAAGCCTCCAAATGTTGCCAAAACATTTCTATTTGAAATATTCCCTGTATGTTTACAATATATTCTGAAAAATTGCACACAAATTTCTCTTAGATCATTTATAATCACTACCTACTTGAGTACAGTAGGTTCATATTCTGCTCATACCAACTCCTCCATTAAAAACAGAAGGGCTCAACAGGTTATTGTCTCCAGTCATGTACCTTGGCACTATGCACTCCATGGGGGCAGCCCATGTACCAGAGTAGTTGCCCTCCCATTTCAGTTTTCCCTTCGTGGTGCCATTTTGCCATCTCACTGAGCATCAATGCCCAGTTTCTCACATTTTTGCCTGAATTCTTGGGTCAGCCATCTTGGCCAAATATCAATCCCATAATGCAACAGTGATGAGGCAAACTATCAATATTTCAATTGACTGCTAAAATTGTAATGTTGAAAACTATTTTATTGATTGGATGTGGTCTTGGCCATTTACTGTTACATTTGTGAGATATTATTTAACTACAGTTCATAGATGTTTTGTTAAAATTATAAAAACCAGCCTCGAGAGTTTGGTTGCTGTGTCATCACTGCTGTACTCTTCCATACATTACTGACAAAATGGCAGCAAGTTTTGCTCTGCAGATCTGCGAAATCTTTAGAGCAAAACATTCGCATTGTTAACAAATTTCATATAAACAATGTTCTGATGAGTGTTCATTTTGGCTTTACCTGGATATTTTACTTTGAATCGATTTCTTATGGACTTTGTTAACCTTACTGGCTATAGCAGTGTCAGTGTCTTTGATCAAGAGCTGGTGCTGTTCATGTAGTTTCTGGCCCATAAGGAAGCCATATTTATTATGTTTACTTCCTGTTTACTTGCTGAAGATGACACAAAGAAAGTCCTGTGCTCCAAGTGCCATCTTCAAAGTTTTAAAATATAATTTAGTATTCAGTTTGACTTATTGTAACTCTTCTAAAAATCACACTAAGTATTCAATTATTAGCTCTGCTGGCGAAAGGTCACAGAGCTCATGATCACTCTTGTCTGTCTGCCCATCATTCCAGCTATAAATTTTTGCTTGTGAGTGTGATACAGTCCATAGTTTTCAAGATAGCCCCATGTAGCTTTCAGGACTTACCAAGTGTATGAAAATCTAGGTAGAGTTCAATATTGATGGCACCGCCTGCAGTATTATGTAATATATGGGCCAAAATGTGAAAATCTTGTGACCACTCTAGTACCCTTGTTTCATAGATGTTCATGAAATTTAGTGAAATTGTGGAGGAAGTCTAAATCTCAGTTGCTTATGAAACTAGTGGCGCCACCTATAACTTGACAGAAATTATAAGCCAAAATGTGATGAAAGATGTTAAATTCAATATCCAAAAAATAATTGAATTACACATGCCACATTTGTAGGATTATATAGATCATGACCAATGCTAATATGTTATATAATATCTGTGACCTTCACCTGTTTTTATTAGGTCACCAGTCCTGTAAAGTTGCAAGAGGTGAATTTGTGATGGCAGGGTGTAGCTTGCACATCCATGGCAAAGAGAATTGAGCCTCCAGATCAAAATTGCACTTGAGTACATGAATACATTGTACTCAATACTGTACTTGGTGACTTACCTTTTGGGTCACCGTGACCCAAAGATTATGGAGTTTGGTGTTTGCTCAAGTTTATTGTTTTTGTTCAATAACTCAAAAACTTATTAGCTGATTTGAACAGACCATGAATGGAAAGCTGGAAATGGGGCACACAGTTTGAACAGAACCATTTTGAAGGTCAAGGTCAAATGGCCTGCTGGAATATAGGGGTCATCTTGTGAATGCTCTGCACCCCACCATTTTTTTATTTTTTAGGCCCATATAACTTTTAGGACTTCTGAAGTATATGAAAATCTACATGTACCTTAAGGTTGGTGGCACTACCTACAATTGTATGTAACATATGGGTCAAAATGTGAAAATCTTGTGACTAGTTCAGCATCCTTAATTTTGCATGGATCTTCATGAAATTTATTTTGATTGTATAGGAGGTTAAAATCTCAGTCCCATGTGATACCAGTGGTGCCACCTATACTTTGGTGGAAATTATGTGTCAAAATGTCATGAAATAAATACAATTCGATATTTTGAAAAACGATTTAGACATGCCAAATTTACAGGATATATAGATCATATCCAATGCTAATATGTTATATAATATCAGTGACCTTGACCTATTTTTGTAGGTCTCAAGCCTGTAAAGTTGAAAGAGGTGATTTTGTAACAGCAGGGTGCAGCTAGGACATCAATGGCAGAGAATTTTTGGTGATGGTCTTCAGATTATATGTTAGCGGTGCATTAGGCTCATGAGCCTCTAGTTTTTCCTATTGCTTTCATAGAACAACTGAAGATACCAAACCTGGGCAGACCTATAAAGCTTGATTCCCACAAATTTTCAAGCTTTTAACATGAATATCAAAGAAAAAGGACTGACAAAAATGTCCAAATTAGACCTTTTGCAAAAGTCACTATTTCTCTGAAGAACATTAAAGTTATCTTCTTTTATAAGGCAAGACAGTACCCTTTGTGACAACGGGCTTTGTTAAATGCCACCTGAATGATCAACAGAACCTTCACACTTTCATCAATGCCAGAACATTGACAAGGGGCTGACAGACATATATCCAAGCATCTTGGGACACACATCTTGCATGTAGTGAATGTGCAAGGGCAATAGGAAAAGTGTGCGTGCTATGAAACAATGTAATTTCTGTTTAGACTGGAGACCAGGTTATGCTGAGCAAACTTGATCTAAAGCCAAAACAGCCCAGAAACACTTGAGCAAAGGTCAGAGCTAGTAAATGGCTCTAGTGTCAGTCTCTACATCCAGGTACAGCCTATAGCAATAAATCCCTGCAGTGTCTGCTTGATAAGGAGTTCCACTCCCCCTTCAATCCACAGGGGCAACCAGCAGAATGGTTGTCATCATATTCTGGTCGATACGAACCCATTCATAGGCCTACTGACCGGCCGAACATACTGATTAGGGTTAATCAGTATTTTCGGTGGACAGTGACTTTGCCGGTCAGTATGAATGGGTTCGTATCGACCAGAATATGATTATGATGACAACCATTCTGCTGGTTGTCCCTGGGCTTCTAAGGAAGGGAGTCTGGGTATGGTACTCTCCTTTGGGGACCTCAATCTAACTGCCATGAGGCTAGCCTGCTACTGGCACTGGGGCCATGTCTTGCTTGGACAAAACCTCCTGGGTCTCAATACAGGACTGTACTTGGATGTAGAGACTGACACTAGAGCCATTTACTAGCTTTGACCTTTGCTCAAGTGTGTACTCGCGGTAAGCCTCTGCTGCTAGGTCCAATTTTAATTAAGACTCTCCAACTCGCTAAGGTGAGGGCTAGAAAAGATGGCATCTGACGGAGTTCATATTCGGGTTTTCTCGAACGGGAATGCAAAGGTCAAGATGCAATGCATTTGTCTATATTTTTTTCACAAATAAAATTGTGGGGACAGACAAGACACCAAAGAAATTTGGGTAACTACTACCTAAGTTCATAGACGAAAAAATAAAAATCTAAAACATCAATAAACATTTAGCTTGTTGACAGACATGTCAAATATCAGAACCCTTTGCAAATTTTCTGACTTTTGCCAAACTGAACCATCAAAAGATTATTACGTATTTACATGAGTACACATGCATGAACACAATGTATCTACATGTCTGTTCTTTATGTCTTGAACATCATTGGCTGAGTCTACTTCAACCTTTTAGTATAATTTAAATTGTACACCTAAATGTAGCATGGAAAATTTTACATTTCTACACGAGTTGAAATTAGGTTGTAAATGCGTAAATTACAATAGACCGTGATGGGAATTACACAACTTAAACCCTCCTGACTTATGCATCATCCACATGAGGGATGTGAAAACCTTCTATTCTTGCTCTTCTCTTTTGAAAGCCCCCATCCTGATGGGCAGATAATAAGGATGTTATTCATAGCTATGATTTTTAGTATGGTATTGTAGATAGATGATTCCTTGCTTTTCTTAGATGTCTAGTTTTAATTGGCAAACTTTCCCATAATTAAAATTCTACATTTTTGTGCTCAGAATGTATCATTCAGGTGTAAAAATCTAGCATCAGCTTCCAGACATACAGGGAGGGTTACTCAGATTTGTTTTTCGACTGCAGCTGCATGTCTTATTTTAACTGACTAACGTCCATAACTGATATTCTAGTTCTCAAGCAGATGCAAGTGTAACTGTTTCTATGTGACTGTGTGATTTGAAGGAAATATTTGAACAAACTGCGCTGAAATTGTTCATATGCAGTGCTGCCACTGCCTAATTACAAAAATGTATCCAGTTTAACTTTTAAAAAGTATAAATTTTCAGAAAAAAGTATAAAAAAGTATAAATCTGAAGCAACGCACGGGTATTGCAGCAAAATTATATTGTAACAAGAGAGCTGTGTGAACAGCCCATGCTCAGCTGACCTAGAGATTCATCACACTTGTGGCTCTGCAAAGTTGGGATAGGATCAAGGTCACCCATATGCTGAGTAAGTCTGACTTATATGGAAGAACACGAACATGTGCAACACCAAAGTCCCAGTTCAAGTACTTCTCAAGTAATAGCACTGAAGATAAAATAAATGTATGTTGGACTGTGACCTCAGAAATGAGATCAATGTCACTCATGTACTGTCCAAGCGTTACCTTCAGAGAAAAAATTAACATGTGCAACATCTAGGTCCTAGCTTACTCAAAACAGATTTTAAGTTATCAAATGAACAGTAAATTTCATATCAGTTGTCCAGTGACCTTGGGTCCAGTACTGAGTGTGGCCCTCAAAGAGGGTATCCGATGACCCTACAAAACATGAAAGTAGAACAAATAGTTCTCAAGGTATCATCTGAAGAGTTAAGAAACCTAAGTGACCCTGTGACCTTGACAATGAAGTCAAGGTCACCCATGTACTGTGTAACTACGGCTATCATGCCTTCAAGTGTTTCTATGCAATTTTGAAATGTTCTATGCAATTTTGAATCAATTAGCCAAGTGGTTTTGGAGAAGATTTTTTTAAGATTTGGTCAAAAAAATGAACCAAAAACTCATAAAAAATCCAAAAATCACTGGAGCACGATCATTGAACGAACTTAGCAGAGACCCACCAAGGGTACATCCCTATAGAGTTTGAAGTGAATCTGATGAGTGGTTTTGGAGAAAAAGTCCAAAATGTGAATTACCATTGCAATCCCCATTCACTTACATAGTAATCAATAGCACTATATGCATTAACCGACAAGTACCCGCATTCAAAAATTCAGTAAAAATGAAGGATTTGTAGTGTGATGTTGTCACACGAAGATTTTCGCTTTAGAAACTTGACGAGTTCATTAATTCCACGGTCCATATATAATGTATCGATTACAATTCCTGTTCGTTCCCAAGGCACAATATTGCCTGGGTGACGAAACTCACAGCCAGCCTCTTTTGACTACATAATTTCAACAAGGCATATTTTTATTACCACTACTTAATAATCTATATAAATTGTATATAAAATAGACTTTGCATGCTTCACACATGTTTGTTACGTGCATGATTTGCATATAATTTGGAAATGTTCATGGGCCGAAAGTTTGGACATGTTAACGCTGACCTTCCCCTTGTACTTTTTGATTGCTGCATTTAGGTCGTTCTATTTTCCGGTTAAGATTACTGTGCCAGACTCTAGGATAGACAGCACTATCACTGATCTTTCAAATGATGACACTGTGCTCTCACCCGTGATCACATCATTATTAAATAACAGCAGACTTGGCCTGATGAAACTCAAGATACACACAGATGGCCCAAGCATAAGCAGTCAGTTCTAAATGTCACAATGCATAAGATTTTATACTTGTTCTTGGACACCTCAAATCACTGTACAAATTATAAATCACTTGAAAATTTAAAAGAATGTTTAAAAAATCTTTACAATAGCGTCACCACCTTGTGAACACCTTTGTTTGGCCCTTCTAAAAGGAACATTTCCACCAAGTTCCAGCATAATCCGAGTGACAGTTTTGGAGAAGTCAAAAACAGCGAAAACACATTTTTTTCATAAAAAATATTTCCAAAATCACTGCGCCACCTGTTGAACAAATTAAGGTCCAAGGATCCCCAGAAGTCTCCCTAAGCAATTTCAAAGCAATTTGCCAAATGGTTTTGGAGCAGATTTTTTCAAAGATTCCCCCCCCCCCCCCAAAAAAAAGGAAAAAAAAGTTCAAGGGAATCCAAAAATCAATGGACTGTCACCATTTGCACAAACTTGGTGGGGGACCAGGTATATTTCCACCAAGTTTGAGGTAAGTCTGGCTAGTGACTTTGGAGAAGTCAAAAATGTGAATTGTGGACACCGACAGACGGACAATGGATGCCTGACCACCACATCAGCGCAGCTGACTTGTCAAGTCAGCTGAGCTAAAAAAATCACGTCAGCTGAGCAAAAAATTACCCATAGTTGCTTGTAATGAACAAAGAACAGACTTCCATGCTGAGTTGTACCATTTAAAGTGCATTTTTGGCTGTGTATGATGGGAACCAGGACCTTGGCTATGCATCAGGTATCTCTGTACCATGGCCCAGATCCTCATGATGACCGACACCAAAACATGCAAGGTTTCCTTTAACCCCAAACGAGAATATATTACCCTCTATCATCATTAAATACCCCTCGGCAAAATTTAAAGGGTCCCAACTTCCTATATTTTCTTTGTTAACTTTGCAAAGGATAGTAAAAAATTTGACTCTCTTTCAGGTTGGGACCCTTTGAAAAAATCCTAACAGAAACACTGACATGGACCCATAGTTGTCACTTAGTGGGAAGATGGTTCATCATTCTTGTTAACCAGACACTCAGAGAGGCTGTGAGGATGCTTAAACACTACCCTTAATATCTAACTGAATTCCAATCAAAAGTTCAAAATTTGTCCCAAAAAGTATGAAAAAGTATAAATAAAGTATAAAAAAGTAAAACAGTGGAAATAAAGCATCATACTTTAAAAAGTATTAAGTGGCAGCACTGCATATGCTTCGCTTTTAGAATGAAAATTTCTACCCCCATGTTTAAAAAGGACCTGCCTCAGGTATATTCCCACAAAGTTCAGTTGCATCCAATCAGCAAGTTGAATAGAATACATGTTGTTTATTATGTTCATAGATATTGCTAATTATGAACAAATGTTCATCAATATACTCCCCATGGTTTAAATGAATAGGCTAACTCAATATTTAGTTCTGACATGTACAATGTATTCAGTTTTATTCAAATATATTCAATCCCAAAATCATGAGCATCGACAATTGCAACTATTACTATTTATCAAAATATTCCATATTACAATATCATGTAGCTTTACATTACTGCTTGGCTAATCAAGCTTGCAAAGAATAACAGAGCAGATGCTACAAATAATAAAACATTCATTTTAGTACAGTCATACATAGTTAGTATAAATCAACCGATACAAATCAAAACATTATACCCTTGAATGTACCATTACTCAGGCACCAGAAGCAATCAAAGATCAACTATCGTTACACTGAAGAAAATCACTGATGCGCCAGAAATCTGCTACTGCAAACTACTGTCACATCATTGATGAGAAGTTCGTCACTCAGGTAAGCAGAAGCATTGGCGCTAATGAGTGCCATATGTAGAGGTAAAAAAATTAGCACGCTGAATATGTGTCACTGGACTGGCTTTCGAATTCAGTTTCCCCACGCATATACGCCACAATTACGATGTAAATTGGCTGAAAAATACAAAGTAGGCTGTTAAATATTTATCTTTTTTTATGAAATAAACCACATACGCCACAATTACGATGTAAAAAAGCTGAAAAATACAAAATAGGATATCAAATATTTACTTTTGTATGAAATAAACCGTAAGTGTTTTGTGATCCAGTCACAAGATTTATTATCATGACCTACAAACTGTTTCCAGTGCATGCATTTGGAAACACGCTGTACAATTTTAATTCATTTTACATACCCCCCTCCCCAGATTGAGTCATTTCATTTTGCACAAGTGTTCCTTTATTCTCCCTGGATTTTGATTTTCTCCCTTGACGTAAAAAACAATTTTAATCGTTAGGGCAACATGTGTGAAGCTGATACATCAGCCTTAGAGTCAAGAGGCCTTTAAGCCATGAATTAATGCTTTTGTCAATTGGTAAAAATATTTGCAGTGCTTCAAAACTGCCATGCTGATCTACACATGTTTCTAAACTTCACTGTTGTACTGCACGATTGAATAGTTTCTGTGCATAAAATCCCATATCAGCTCGTTCACCACCATGCCCAGCGAAAGAAACAGACATTAAGTTCGGCAATTATTCCACCCAAAGTGCAAATTCACACGTACGTTTGAACAGGTGAGTATTTTTCATATGATAATTACGTTTTCTCCTAAACTTCAAACTCTCCGAAACAATTCAGTTGTACATAGTAATTTGAAAAGTACAACATTGATCATTACAAAACATGAGATCTCAATGCCATTGGTTTGTCAGGAATTTTTCTCTCGTGGGTAATTATTAATTTATGGTTAAAAATAATATACCGTGACACAAAGGCCAAAGAGACCTGTCCCAGGTTGCCAGTTGGATATCTGCATCTGTAGATTCAATGGTATTGCATCTGGTCTCCTGGTAAACCTTCCCTGTTGGACAGCGTTCCACCAGCTGCAGGCGAACATTTGCTACAAATATCGACAAATCAAATTATGGGAATTTTGCATGCAAAAGTTGACCGCCGCGCACATTCATTCCCAAACAATTCATGTACATGATGCGTGTACAAGGCCATGTGACAATGTATAAGCTGCTTGGTACAGTGATTCTGTGTAAAATATCTACAAATGGCTATTACTTTCCATGTAACTAAGGGGCCATCGTACTTTGGTAACCTCCAATTCAACATACTCAAGTGCACATCCTCAGAGTGCATGTACATTGATAATGTAGATTTAATGATTGATTACAATTTAAATTTCCTAATGGTGGCGCACCTAACTACCTTGACATAATACTTTTTGTACCAAACAAATGGCACTTTCTACAGTTTTGACGCTACCTGCATGGTTTGAAAATGCGTGAATTACGTCTCTTAAGCTTAATGCCGTCCCAATTTATTACTTTAATTACCCCCCCCCCCACACACACACACATAATTGGCCCTGCCTTAAACATGGATGTGCCCTCCTTGTTCTGTGATAGGGGGCAGCACAGGGTCTTAGTCATTATGAATATGTCGAATTGCGGTGTGGCGTAAAATTAGCATGCCCTTCTTTCGTGCCCTCATCATGGTGGCGGCATACTTATGTTGCCGAGCGACCTGACCTGGCAGAGCAGGTCCGCAGTTGGCATTGGTTTATATGAATATATCCTATTGCAACTTACTGTTGTGAGCTGGAATGGACGTCGTCCACCAATTTTCTCCCAGCTTTTCCAAGTGGATAAGAGATTTAGCAAGTTTTTCTTTCTTTGGCTGTTGGAACCTCGAAACATAAGCAATTTGACTGTCAGGATGTCCAACGTGATGAATGAATAGAGTCTTTCCCAGGAAGTTCTTTGAGTGCAAGGCTAAATCAGCGTTCAAAAAAAAAAAAGAAATGTATATATGCAAGTGATTGAAAATCAACTTTGATTTAACACAAGAAAGCAATATGGACATCACAAAAAGACATCAGAAAAGCTCTATATGTGTAATCACCTTGTGACGTCTCTGCAATCAAAGCCGCACATCCATACGGTGACACTGTGCCAGATAATGCGGTCCTGGTGGCAAAGTACTCTTTGGCTTTTTCTTCTTTAACTACTTGTCCCTGGTCGTTAACTACAACCCATTGTATGTGAAGGTTACCTGAAATTACACCACAATCTGGATTACCTTGGCATCTGAACAAGTGTATGAATATTGACATATGACCTGCGAAGAAAACAAAAAGAGAAACGTTTAGATATACAGATGTGTCTTGTTTATTATTATGGCTACTCTGATTTTATGAAGAAATATTTGTATGGAGTTTCTTAAGTACAATGTGCAGAATACAATGCCTGGATGCCAAATTTTCATATTCTCTACCTAGAAAATCATTCACTGCGGGCCATTAACTTCGATATATATATATATATTCTAATCCTTCCACGTTGCTCATGTGTCATAAAAAATGCGTAACATTCTCATTTTCCCACGTCAGGAAATATGTCCTCTATCACTTTATAGGCCTACATCAAATTATTTCCCAACTTTTTCATTCAGGGTACATCTCGCTAAAATAAACCAAAGTTTGTGCCAACTGCCAAATTAGGTATGAAAAATATGTTTTTCAAATGTTTTTGTTCTGCTGGGCCACAAGGATATATATTTGCCCAATTTAACAAGGCCAAGCTCCCGGAAGGGTAAGTTTCCTTCAAAAGTGTGCACAACCGGACATAACAGAGCCTGCGGTGACAGAAATAGAACATAAAAAAATACTTAATAATACAGCATGCCTTATTTGTAGACCTATACTGTTATAATTATGGAGCATACTTACCCGTCATGTCCCTGGGCATGCATGCTTTCCATAAAGATACTCCAAACATCGGTTTTGCTAAAACGATTTTGGCTTTCGCCATAGGCTTCGCAGGATCCTTCACCCTCAGCTCCAGTGTCTGTGAAAGATCGTGCACGGCGTAATGCGTCAGGATCACGTTTCCCGCTGGGATTTCAATATTGGATGTAACATCTGTAATGTGTTGACAATTTTTTTGTTAATATCTGATTTATGAACAAGGTTACCCGCATTTCTTATGCAACAGAGGGAAAAACAAAAAATCAATGACAAGTTTGTCGCGAAATATTTTAACATTACAGTTGTTCAATATTCCGAGTCAAGCCTATATAGTCAATGTTGGAATGTTTTTCATCTAGATTTCGATTGTGAGGATTTGGCATTCCGGTATTGAAGCCCTTTTGCCCTAAAGTATCTCAGGCTTTATGGCAAAAATATATTTCCCTATTTTTGAGCGCATTGACGATAAAAAATTCTTTACGGTGGAAAAATTCTAAAACAGCATGACAGTACCAATTTTTGCAGTTTGATATCAAATTAAATTCCTATGAATAGAATATTGGGGCAGCCTTGAAGAAATTCACTCTTCATATGGTTTTGTATCAAATTCTAGGTAAAAATTGAATGCAATCTTTTTATAGGCCGCAAGGGCTGAGTTTGGAGGGCAAGCAGAGGAACTGGACTTAATACACAAAAATAAAGATGTATATATGTATGGACATATATATATATATATATATATATATATATATATATATATATATATATATATATATATATATATGGGCATGTGCGCCGGCCTTGACAGGCCCTTAAACCAAAATGGGATAAATAAATATATAGGAATAAGGTATACATTTTCATAATTGATGCTTTTTTTAAATTAAAAAATATAGGCCTACCATCGCTCGTCTGTACAGAACTCAATCCACCCCAGGAAGCTTTAATCAGCATCCGTTTGCAACGGTTGGGGATATTGATCACTCTGTTGTGGTAAGGTTCCCACTGCGTCCCTTCTCCATCAAGGTATATAAGTTTACATTCAAAGTCAGTCCCTGAAATATTAAAAAAAAACAAAGATTGGTATTCAGCCGGGAAATAAAATTTGACAAAAGTAGTATGAATTGTGACACCGTTAGAGTCTCATGAGTTTCAGTTTACTGTCAGACGGTGTAAGTATAAGCTTGCTGACGGAACTTCACACCTTATGATAGTGACATACTCGTGTGGTTTTTCACATACGATATACGGGAACAGTGATGTTGAAATGAGACAGAAAAAAAAAGAAAAAAAAAACACTCTATCCTTACTATAGATCAGTTAAGTCCACGTGTCTGAAAGAAGACGACGAATCCTGCGCAGATGGAAGTTTGTGGATAGTGTAGTCTGGAGACCTATGAAAAGTTTTTAATTCCAAAAACGCAAATCACATTTGGCATGGTACAGAACTACACGGAGGTACAGCACTTTTGTATGATACGACCATTCTCACCTGATGGCAAGACCAGGTCCGCCACATACTGTCCTGAGCCTCTGGGGTGCTCTTCCATTGGAAACGCCTTGCTGGGCTCCCAGACGCCCAGGGCAGCACAGGAGCCGGCTAGGGAAACTTTCCTATCTTCCATGCAGAACCCCATCACCGTTACGTGAACAGGTGTCATGTTGCGCTAGAGGGGAAAAGAAAACATGTGTTTGATACTTTGAGAAATGACACATGTAAAAACTTCCACGTGTGTGTGTGTGTGTGTGAGAGAGAGAGAGAGAGAGAGAGAGAGAGAGAGAGAGAGAGAGAGAGAGAGAGAGAGAGAGAGAGAGAGAGAGAGAGAGTTGAAATCACGTTGCCATTATCCATAATTTATTTACAGGTTAGGCCCTATTATATTGTGTTGGCACCATAATTGCAAAAATAATTCATATTTAGGACGATCGCATTTCTTCTACAATACTTTAGTACACTCAGTTGTAAAAGGGTACTATGTCCCATATGATATCAGATACAATACTTTACTGTAGGCCTACATGTCTACTCTATGAGGCCATTCTTTCATGTAACCAGCTGCAGTGCTATCAAAGACAAGTAAGCCTTATAATCTTACATGCAGACATACCTCTGAAGGTGTCATTCTTGTGATGATTATGAATACGGAGTAGGCCTCCTACACAGTCTCTACTTATTCTTGGCAGATTTTGAAACCCTGTCTGAAAAAGAGAAAACGCCATTTATTCGGACACAGGTTAATAGGGCCTTAAAAGTTCGATACTGAACATTTCCTTTTTTGTTCTTGTGAATTTTGATTCAAAATCAAGTCAAAGAAACACGAAAATATATTGAAACGGATTGTTTGATACAGCACTATAACCCGGTCATAATGCTTATAGTATCACACAGCAGCGTTAATAAGGTACTCCTTTCTAAACCACAATAAAAGCGACATTTTGAAGGAGACGTCAAATTGAACAAGATGGCTGTGTGAATAGACCGTCTTCTGTTGACCTTAACATTCAACCCATAGTAAGTCCCACTCTGGTCTGTGACTTTCCATTACAGTCCCCATTGCCCCAGATGGTAATCGATATGAACGCATGCATTAATAAACATGTACCTGAATTGAAAAAAAAAAATCGTCAAATCAGGGATCCAGAGTATCACCACCTAGTGAAAACTTGTTTCACCCTCCACATATGCTACATTTCCAGCAAGTTTCAGAACAATCCGAGTTACGGTTTAGAGCCGAAGTTGAAAATAGCGAACACACACACACACACACACACACACACACACACACATTATACATAAAGAGAAGGAAAATCGCAGCGCCAGCTGTTGAACAAATTAAGGTTTAATTTTAAAGGTTCCCAGAAGTGTCCCTTTGGCTTGGCGGTTTCAGAGATTTGTTAAGATTTTGGCAAACATCAACAAAAAAATTCATGAAAAATATAAAAATTGCTATACCGTGATCATTTGAACAAACTTGGCAGAGACGCACCCAAAGTTTATTCCTACCAAGTTTGAACTTGAAGTGAATCTGGACGGGTTTGAAGGAGTCGAAAGGTAAATGGATGGATGATGGACCATAGGCATATCCCACCATATTTGCCTCAGCTGACTGACACGGGTTAAAATCAGAATGTAGGCCTGATTTTAATGCGGTGCATATTAATCTTACAATAAGGTGCTACTGAATGAAAAAGTAATATATGTTCATAATGCGCATTAATATTGTACCACTTGAATATCTGGAATATACTAAGTGAAACACCAAGGATTTCCCACTTGATTATTAGTCTCCCTTCTTGAGGCCTATAGACCTAAATATCTTCAACATGCAACTTAAGTGCTTCGGGGGAGGGGGGGGGGGGGAGGGCTGTCACCACAGGCGCTGCTGGACCCTTGGAGTGGTAAGTGCCGACATGGCCCACACCCTGGCCTCCATAATTTCAAGTTTGTCACAGCCATTTTTAATTTGCTACAAGAACCTGACTGTGACTGGGCCACTGTATCTGTCCTGAAAATTATGACTGTTTTTCACTTCACATTTTAACACATTCTTCAAGCTTCATTTTAAACTTTTGTAAGAGTTTTTTTCCTCCAGTTCATTTTTATAAACAGATATCGATCTGCTAATAGTAATAGTGCCACTTACAAAATTCTTCCTGGAATTGACAAAATGTGCACCTACACTTCTCATTAAAAGGTAAAGCACAGATATCAGGTTGAAGGAAAACAGTAGGAGGCCAATGCTTGGAGCTGTGACACATTTTTATGGTCAAAAGATATACACAAAGCCAGAACTTCAGAAGCAGAAGGCCGAGGCCTAGCAAGTATTTTAGGCTCAAGATGAGATTGAGACCGCTGGGCATCACAGTGGTACTTGCTGAATGTGACCGAGGCCTAGCAAGAATATATGCTCAAAATGATACGGCTGGGCTTCACAGTGGTAATTGCTGAATGTGACCGAGGCCTAGCAAGAATTTATGCTCAAAATGATACGGCTGGGCATCACAGTGGTACTTGCTGAATGTGACCACTGTTGAAAAAGACAGCTTGCCTTTTGTGACCACACATTCAAGAACATAGATGTCTGTGAACATGGTCATTTTACTTCAGTACTTCAGCAATCAGGCCTTTAATGATTTTATGACTTTTTCGTTCACAGCATTTTTTCACTTAATTAAAAATCTAAGACCGGCACCGACAGCTCCTCTTTGTCAGTACAAAACGCTTTCCTCTTTACACCATTATAGGCTATATATCCCATTCCACTTCATCATCATTCTAATCTAAAAAGTTCGACTTTGGATAAGACGACAACTTTGGCATATTATTATGGAGGGATCTGTTTGTTTACACTTGGACAGCACTGAACCTTAGTTATGGCCAACCCCAGGGAACAGGTCAGCGGGTTTGACTGCACGCATTTCAGTGTGCTAAGCTTGCGATGTAATAATTTAAATAAAGCGGGCATGTAAGGCTATTTGACGTTGGCCTACATTTTCCGCCAGACACAGGCCTAACGTTAGGCCTAATGGTTACAAAACATTTGCCGAAGTACGTAGGCTTACAGACTGTAAACAATCACAACACAAAGGTAGCCAGTTAAACTAAATTAAGTTCAAGTCACCATAAAGTTGTAAATAAACTATACAACAAGTCAAATATGCCTGCCTATCTGATTGACTGTTACCATTATTATCACACTTGTCCTTCTCAATCTCAGCTGTAAGAAAGTAAAACACTGACTTACCTGTAGTGTTAGAACAGTTGGGCAGCTTAGTAATGGGGGCTGTGGTTGCGTAGCAAGCTATATATAACCCCGAAGGACGTCAAACGTTTCGCTTATTATGACGTGTTCCAATTTTGACGTCAAAGACCCAGGCCCACCTGTCGCTCTTTATGACGTTTTCTTGGAGGATCTAAAGCTGGCCGCAAACAATATGACCGGACTGTCCGCGACAATCAAATATATGCATGCTTTCAATCATCGTGAGTCTGTTGCACGTGGAAATAGTCCATGAATGGAACATGATTCAGTGTATTGATGGGCCAATAGGCCTATGTACTGTGTTTTATGATCCACGTGTTGCACACTAGACGACGAAAGTCACAGACCTGTAGCCGTCAGTGGGGTTGTATAGTGTGCAGCTGGCTTAAATTACAGTGACGCAAATAGAAAATGACTTAAGCCGGTACCTCACTGGGCTGCGACTGTTGGCGACAACTTGTCAGGGTCGCGCTGTTGTGTCGCTAGAATTTTGAACATGTTAAAAAAAAGGAGGGGGCGACAAATTTTCTCCCAAAATAGTCGCAGAGTCGTCGCCGATGCGTCGGATACGTCTGGAACCCATCTCAATTCAGTTTCCGTGAGTTAGAAAGTGCGAGAAATGCGAGACAAATTTGTGAGGGGTTGGCGACCTATGAATCTAAACAAGATTCAGATTCAGATCTATTTATTGGACATAAAGTAAGATACATTGTAATCAGTAGTTGGAAATAACAATAACGAAAATTCCGTAATTGCAGTTAAGTTGAACATAGGCCTACAAAATATTACCATACAGACATCAAGATAGTCAGGATGACCCAGCAAAGGATGAGGAAACATCTGCTATCGCTTGGGCCACCATAATGTGACTGACTGTAGAGACAAAGGGGAGAATTTTAAATTCAGGGCGGGAAACACATGCGAACTGGCATGGAGGCGCAAAATTGCTAGTAACTTGGGAATAAATTGCGAACAAACTGCATGAATGTTGCAAGACCTTCACAAAATCTTAACTCACTGTTAGACAACTTTCGCAAATGTAACAAATTCGCAATTTTGTCATGCAAATGTCGCGCGAAATTCCCGCGAATTTCGCCCGGCATTCACGCAATATACATACATGCGATCCCCTGGCAAATTTTGGCCCATATTTCACCAGGAATTTGTGCGACATTCAAGCACATTCGTTGGACATATATGCAAACTTTTCTCAAGTCCCAGGTCTCAAGTACCAGTTCAGTGTGATTCCAAAGGAAAATTGTCACAAATTCACATCTTTTCTCGCAATTTTGTGTCTCCAGCTAGTCTCCAGCTGTTCCAGCCCAGTGAGATAGGCCCTACGCTACGGCCTCTCGCCGTCTCGGCTCTATAGGCTGTATCTCAACGAGCTGCGACTGTTGGCAACAAATCGTGAATGGCATTCTCCCAGGGGGATGTTTCCAAAATGTCTTGAAATGTTTGCAGGGATTCTGAATTTTCTCACCTTAGTCGCAGGGCAGCGCTGGTGTGTCACTAGAATTTTGAACATGTTGAAAAAAATGTGCTACAAACTTTCTCTCAAAATGGTCTAGTCACAGAGTCATCGCGGTTGTCTCAAACACGTCTGAAACCCTTCTCAATGAAGTTTCCGTGCGTTAGAAAGCGCAAAAAAATGAGACAATTTTTTTAGGGGTTGGCGACCTATGATGAAACTAAAGTGTGACTGGTTGGATACAAAAATAAGAATCTGTCATTCTGGGCGCGAACCATGGCGAATATTTCGAGACATTTTGGAAAATCCCTCACAAATGCTATTCGCAATTTGTCGCCCACAGTCACAGCCCATGTGAGATAGAGGCTTTTAAAGTCTGATGACCAAGTGTTTGCTGGACAGAAAGACCTTGCATTTATACCTAGGCCTGGGCCTATATCATATGGTCCAGTTTTCTCAATTGTCTCGCATAACTGTCGCGCGACTGTTATACGACGTTCGCAATATATAATAATATATGCACACCTTTCGCGGATTTTGGCCCAAACTGTCTAGAGTTCGTGCGACATTAGTGCAACAGTCTCGCAATATAGGCTTTGCAAACGTGTCGTAAGTACCAATTCAGTGTGATTCCAAGCGAAAATGGTCGCTAATTCGCGTATTTTGTAGCAAATTTGTGTTGCAAAATAGTCGTGTTCTGTCGCGTCGCAGCCCAATGAAATACGAGCTTAAGGCCAGCCAAAAATACCCATGTTTCCTGTAACATGCCTAATAATTCGAGGTAGGTAGCTAAGCACATTTTTTTCTATTCATTTCTTTGAGATTTTACTGTAAATTTTATCATTTTTTATGTATTCAGGTGTGAAACTAGACAATTTATTGATGTATATAGGGGGATATATATATATATATATATATATATATACATAGGCCTATATATATATATATATATACATAGGCCTATATATTGTGGAGACCAGGGGTCCACCCTGCTACCATTTGTACAGATATTGTACATTGTAGTCTCTCTCTCTCTCTCTCTCTCTCTCTCTCTCTCTCTCTCTCTCTCTCTCTCTCTCTCTCTCTCTCTCTCTCTCTCTCTCTCTCTCTCTCTCTCTCTCATAGGCCTATATATATATATATATATATATATATATATATACATAGGCCTATATATTGTGGAGACCAGGGGTCCACCCTGCTACCATTTGTATAGATATTGTACATTGTAGTCTCTCTCTCTCTCTCTCTCTCTCTCTCTCTCTCTCTCTCTCTCTCTCTCTCTCTCTCTCTCTCTCTCTCTCTCTCTCTCTCTCTCTCTCTCCCTGTTCAAATACCAGTCATGAAATTACTGGTCTTACCTGTACATGTATATTCAATGTAACTTCCAGGTAGTGTGATAACGCTGTGAGTAACCTACCTGCATTAACTGTTGTATAAGTACCAGTAATTATATTTTAGAGTGGCTTCCCACTAAGGAAACAAGATATTGTCAACACCTTACCTGGATGTGAATATTGTGTAAATATCTGCATTACTCGCAGTAACAACTTTAATTTCTTACCTGCAATTGATTCATCTGGGAAGCACATGCATTTATTAAATATTATTATTTTAGCTGTGAACAGCAACTTACCTGAAATAATCTTTACTTATTTAGACTACAAATTTATCATTTAGATTGTCCATGGTACTGTAAAACCTCTCGCTGTATGACTAACGGCTTCATTGTAATTTGTATAATGGCTGGAGAAGCCATTATAATTGTGTAATGGCTGGAGAAGCCATTTCTTATCATTTAAGTACTTGTTTCTCATTGTTTAGGATAAAAAGAGAAAAGAGGCTACTATATACTGGAGTTATGGTATTTTGACTTGGCTATGTATTATTTATTGTGTATGTGAACGTTCAACTTACTTTCACAGTAGACTAGCTAAGGGAAGCTAATTACAAGTTGAGGGAAGCACCTCATATATTTGGAAAGCAGTCACTTCTATTGTCAAATGCCATTGGAATATTGCTTAGCATTGTAGTGGAAAAGAAACCTGATTTTAGATTATTGTAAACTCATTAGGTAAACATCATGTGTTGCTCATGTGCTTGGTCAAGCTGTCATTGCATGCATTTAATCTATTTAGCTGGGAAGCTAAATTATCTACCTTGAAAGCCTGCGCTTCCCTGGGGAAGTCCGTGTTTACTTCACCAGGATTGACACAGGTCAGCAAGTACATTGTAGTAACCTCAGTTGTACTGGGCACGTGCGGTTGTAAAATTTTAGCACGTGCAGCCATGAAATCGACAAACTCTGAGTTGGAGCGCTGCCAAGTTTTGCTTCCCCCAATCAAATTGCGGGAAGCACAGACCTGACTTCCCAACCAATCAAAAGGCTGGGAAGCGGGGAAGCCTTTCCCCAGAAGGTATAAATACTTCAAGCAAACCAAACAGGGTTCTCCTCACATTTCACTGTCTTTTGAATCGGACAGCAAAATCCGGAATTTGCAGAATGGCCAGTGGGCAGATTCTTGCCACTGGAGCATGCAGTACTACAGGCACATGTGATTTTACTGGGTAAGCTCCAACAAAAGTAAAACGCTCTGTTTGGCAACTTAGGGAGGGTCCCGAATATGGATTATGGTACAACAGGGCTGGGGATAATGTAGCCCCAAGGGACCTCCCCTCGCTCTGTTAAGCTTCCACCCGCAAGCTTAACAGAGCGAGGGGAGGTCCCTTGGGGCTAGGGATAATGTAAATAGTGTGGCGTACTGTTGAGAGTTGTAAATAGCCAGTGTTTTGTGATGTGATATTGTGATCGTACTGCTGCAGTATTGTATATAGAAAGTATTTTGCCATGGCATCCGATGATTGTTAA
Source organism: Hermodice carunculata (assembly GCA_964020975.1). Taxonomy (NCBI): domain Eukaryota; kingdom Metazoa; phylum Annelida; class Polychaeta; order Eunicida; family Amphinomidae; genus Hermodice; species Hermodice carunculata. The sequence continues at coordinate 74,980,490 of OZ026615.1, read as the reverse complement.
TATGTATAAATTTCAGTGTGTGTGGTGTTATTAAATTGTTAAACTTTACGCAACTCTTACTGGTCTTGGTGTGTATGAAAGTGAATGATTGACGCGTGGGGTTTCTGAAAGTCTTGCGTGAAACTGCAGAACTTAACAGAATGAATGTCTCCAAACGGGAGAATGATGAATGTGAAAAATGCCCAGGCCAGAAATTGAATTTGCAACATTGACGTTGCCTAGATTTGAAGTCCCAAATAAGAAATTTAGATATCCATTATTGTGAGCGTGTCCGGGGAACCTGCCTGAAGCTGAGAACCTGAGCGGTAAAATCCATCGGTATAAACACGCTACCAAAACTTAAGCTGATCATTTTGCCGACTTTGCGGAGAGGCAAACCCCTGGCACGTCACAATATATATATATATTTTTTTTTTTTTTTTTGCTTTCTCACCTCCATAAATCAAAACTGATGCAGGGCAGGTTTATTGCAGGTAATTAGAAACATGGTTATTCAGGTGTGAAACTAGACAAAGTGGTCAGTAGCCTATACACATATATATTGCTTTCTCTCCATAAACAAAACTGATGCGGTGGGGGGGGGGGTGCAAGTAGGGTTATTGGAAACACGGTTATAATCATTTTTCTTTTCTAGTTGTTTGCAAATCATTTGTACCTTTTCCCCGGCCGGTATTCAGAATCCATCCCGGGTGTTTTATAACTTACCTGCAGTAGCTAAGTATCTACAAATCACTTCTTACCAGACAAGTTATCTAAGACGCTGGAATAAAGATTAATGAAATGAAAATTAAACTGCAGAGTGTAATATTTCATCCGTTATGTACAGTGGTGTACAATACCCCACGGCAGCCATTCAAAAATGTTGATCGTTTAGATGGCACTGCACAATCTTCAGAAGTTCAGTCGTGTATCAGTGCACGCACATTCGATATTAGGCCTACAAATTACAATCCACTGTCTCAAATCTCAACTGCCTCGATGGCGGAGTCAGTAGCTTATTGGGGTCAACCAGTGGGTAGCTAATGCAGGGGCCCCGGTATCTCTCCTCAGTTGGTGCAAGTTTTAGAAATAAAGGTTTGCGAAGACAGGTGATGAGAGAAAAGGGTGCGTGTGTGTGTGTCGGGGGGGGGGGGAGGGAGGAAGCTCCAGAGAAGAAAGAGCCCCTTTTGCAGGGGGGGGGGGTAGAAGGTCTCCCCTCTCCCCACCCCTTCCCCCGATCCGTGATGGATTCTGAAGGACCTCCCTTTCCCCTTTTTGACTCGGTCAAACCTATCACTTTGCCAATACAAGTCCACAAAAATTCTATGTCGTATTTTGCATCATAAGCAACTATGGTAACCGAAATAAAGAAAGTGTACTTACATATGCAGGCCTAGGCTACACAGGAATTACCGTGTTCTTTGAAATTTTAACCCTTTGGCAGTGATCAGCTGGTAGTTCATTATGTCAATTTTATAAGTCTTATTTGGGGGATCTTCTCAGCTTGCAGCAAATCAAGTTCTCTGTTCAATCTAAAATATTTGTAGGCCTATATTTAATTCGAATATTGCAGTATTTCTCAACCTGGAGTTTGTACAACTATTGTCGACAAAGTCACAGTTATAATGAAGAAAAGAATAGACCTATGTGATGAATAAATATCACATGCAACAATACTTTACAGAAATTTTCCATGACCAGGGCCATGGTCCTCCGATCGTGGCTGTGATTTTGAAATTGATAACTTCCTTTTTTCTAATTTTGGGGCAACAGATATGTGAAACGGTAAAGCTGCACAATACGCACCTATACAAGATATCTCTGGTGGCATGAAACCACGAGAAATGTTATCAGGATTACTCTGGTATCATTTCCCTTATAAATCACTTTATTGGTTATATATAAGTGTAGCTGGTGTGCAATCCGGTCACATGATAACCGAAACGTCATCAACGCATTCGTGATGGCGGCGCCCATCGAGGAGTTGTTATATTCGCTACCGGTACTCTAGTTTTCAACGAATTTCTCTGTTTCAATTACGGGAGTCCCATTTACATAGACGGTATAAGTGAAGACAGGTGGAACAGAAAAAATTACAATGAAGTAGTCAAGGAACAAACAAGATTGGTCAGTGACGTAGATAAACTAGCAGAGAGATATGAATTGAAACGATATGATGAGGTTGATGATAGGAAAGGGTATATGGGTAAGACTGTTACAGAGGGCTGGGAGCAGGACTGGAAAAGAGGAGTCAAGGAAAGGAGCACGTTAAAACCGTACAAGATATTAGAAAAGCCATATAAAAGTGTGTGTGTTGGGATGGAGGGAAGAGATTAAAGCTTCTTTTTTTCAAAGTAGAGAAGTAGTCACCAATCTAGAAAAGAGAAAACAGAAGGGGACAACGGGTAGTAATGGAAAATGTAAAGTGTGGAGACAAGATGCAGATGACACAGTTGGATCGGTAACTGTTGTGGTGTGATGCATATACAGAGATAAGGGAAGTTTTTGGGGTTTGTTTTTTGTTTTTTTTTTTTTTTGAGAAAGTGGCACAGGTAAGATGGTAATTACAAGGGTTTAAAAGAGGTTCGGTGTTTAGAGGAAGAAGAACGTGTAGCATGGGTTTTAGGTTTGAAGTGTGGCTTTCTGGGAGGCAGGAAAGGTACTAAAAGTGTGCAGGACTACCTGGTAGTATGCTGGGAGAAAAGAAGTGTTATGATACAGTTAGACAGCAACAGGGTTAATTGAATTCCAGAGTACAGGGAGGAAAGGGAATGGTGAGAGAAAGTTTTTACCTCTCTCTCTCTCTCTCTCTCTCTCTCTCTCTCTCTCTCTCTCTCTCTCAGGAGGAAGAAAGTACAAACGATGAGTGTCGGGGTATATGACCGGGACCAGGGGTGCACCACAGCTGTGAGAAAGTGTGTGGTGGACCCTTTGCCTCGGCATGGCGGCACAAGCTGATGTAGACTTGCTCAAGTCTCACTGGACTGTCTTCCATATTTCATTTAAATTCAAATTCATTGCAAAATAAACTTTTAAGTAAACACACGTCGTAGCCTTATTCTGTTATAATACAGGTAGGTAATTGGCGTGGAACGTTTCTATAACCAGATAACATTGACTCCAGATGATTAGCGCCGGGCGGTATGCACTGTGTTTCTTATCACACAGACAAGCGAGCGGTCATAAATCTCCCCTCTTCAGAAGCTGTTAATTGAGCTACTGTGTAATGAAGGATTAATTGCAGTGCACCGCGTCAGGCGGAGGGCGTCAGCAGCTGGAGGGAGACGGTCATCTTTGTCTCGCTTGAGTGGCCAGTGACCAGCCATGCATTCATCGAAGACCACTTTCCACTCAACTTTATCGCAATGATAATGGGAGTAGAACTGACTAGGACTCAATTAGTCAATAGCTGCTACTGTTGAAACCGGCACGGCGGCAGTGTCGACCAGTTAAAAAAATATATAACAGTAGGATCTGCTTAATAACACCGTGTAGTTGGCATAATATTATACAGTTAACTTTGTGGAGCATAACATGTTGGACTCAAATTGTAAGTGTTGCAACACTGCATATTTTTGTAATTGTGCAAATTTTTCACACACAGACAGGTTTGCTTTCAAGCAAATCTTTCTTTTCTAGCTCTTATTTTGTTTGGAACAATGGCTATCTTCCTCGAGGTCTGATTTAGAAGTCTTTATACTGGGTGATTAACGACAACTTCCCTTGAAAACAAAGATACGTTTCTTTATTAGAAATTTTTAATTGTCACCAATTGATCTCAGATGCCACCAGAGTTGCCCATAATGGTAGCTCATGCATTTACCATCTTATTATAAACGACCGTGAAAAACTTTGTCAATCAGGAGTCCTACCCCTTGGACTCAGTGTTCACATGAGCATTTATTGTACCAGAAAGGTCACACACAGTACTTTCAAGAGTCGTCATACTCTCAAAATTTGTTCACTCAAACATTATTCATCTGACGGATTTTCAGCGGCCTTTTGCAACATAGATTGGTCAGATATAATTAGTTGTGATGATGTTCGTGGCCAAAGTTCACCTGTGTTCTTAATCAATACGCCCCCTAAACAAGCATTAGGCTTACAAACATAACAGAGCTATGGATAACTTCTGAGATTTTGGAAAAAAAATCACATTCAGAGAGAGTCTTCTTCGCAGATATCGGAACCCCAAGCATCAAAGTTATGGGGATCCAGCTATTGACAAAGAATTCTGCAAAGGGGTTAACAACATTCAAAGAGATCCTTGAAAAAAGCCAAAGCAGATTTTCTCTGTAAAACTAAAGGAACACCGAAACGACCCAAGGAAACTTTGGCAAACATGGAAGTCACTAGGTTACCCAAGTTCCTCCTCGGCAAAACACAATGTAGGTACTAAAGATCGATGGTAAACTTTCCTTCAATCCCAGGAAAGTTGGGACTATTTTAAGTATTTTTTTATATATTTTACACTGATATCGCCACCAAGTCAAGAAGTTGCCTTCCTCCTCTGACATTTTTGGATGGCCTCTGATAAAATCTGAAAAATTTACAAGGACAAGGGTATAGCACCAGATTCCTTTGCCTTCCAACCAGTCGACAGTAGCTTTGTGTTGCGCGAATTACTTTCACTCAACAACTTTGAAGGCACAGGACTCGACTCAACACCTGCTACCATCCTAAGTGATTCAGCCAAATGTGTTTGTGTGCCCATTACACCAAAATTTCATTTATATGCTACCCCAGGTGAGGTCCCCAGGGTTTTAAAGCAACTAGAGTAAAACCACTATATAAAACAAATTCCAAGCAGGAGGTAGGCAACTACAGACTGGGGGCATTTTTTCCCATTGTATCCAAAAATTTGGAAAGGGCAGTATACCTGCAGCACTCGGAATACCTTGGGGCTGGAAGTGTGCTGTATGATGTTCAGTCAGGGTTTAGGAAAGGTTTCTCGACCGATACACACCTTATTAATTTAGCCAACTGCATCAAGGATAACATGGCCCAAGGTTATTTCACAGGCATGGTTCTTATCAATGTTCAAAAAGCCTTCAACACGGTAAACCATGGGATCCTGTGTGAAAAGCTCAGGCTAGTTGGCGTGAGATCAGAGGTTCTGCTCCTACTTGTCTGACAGACATCAACTGACGGCACATATTCTGACTAGGGTGACCTATCATATGGAATCCCCCAGGACAGTATTCTTGGCCCGCTGTTGTAGCTCATCTACGTTAATGATATACAAGCTAGACAAGTGTCTCATGCAAGATGTTACCTTATGCTGATGACACAGTCTTCTTAGTAAAAGGGAAAGACCCTAACGAATTAGATCTCTTCCTCTTTAAGCACAAATTTACAATCAAGTAATCGATAGCTAATTGACAACAAGCTCTCAATGCATCCCTGCAAGACAGAACGTATCTTGTTTGCGAAAAGAAGTTTGAAAGAGGTGGATTAATTTGATGCCAAATTTCAGGTTTCTAAAATCTCGTGTATAGAAAAAGTCGAATATCTTGGACTAGACATTGACCACTCTTTGAAGGCACCACCTTGGTAAACAACTTAGTTAAAATAACTGATTCACGCCTGAAGTTAACTTTGCTCTGCAATCTGTCAGACAGCGACAGCGACAATCTGGTTTCAAAGCGTGACGTCATGGAGGCTGTCCTTTGGGCCGCATGACCTCAAACCTGACAACGAAAGTTGTGTTGTCTTGCTTCCGTGGGGCAGTCTACGGCCGTTCGTGGTTAGTGGACCGATGGCGGGTTTGGTCTTCCGCCCCCTACCTCTTCATCCCTTTTTTGAGGGATAGTGTTTCATTGTATTTACTCCTATCTGCATACTTTATGTAGTTTGCTTGTTAGACTTGTCTGTATACTTTACTCAGTGAGCTTGTCATTATTTTGTAGTTATTTTCTCAATGAGTTTCATTTCTCTTTTCAACCTGAGTTTTGTATCGCTATTTAGTGTGTTTTCTCTTGTGTTCACGTTTATACTTATTTCGATGTGTTTATTTGTACTTTTATTTCCTTGCCCATGGGTTTCGATAAAATATTATTATGTACATGGGTATTGTTGATTAAAGTGCCAATTTTATTTCCATGTCTGTTTGTGGTGTGCAGGACCACTGGGGTAATTCATCGCAGCACGGCCTTTGAAGGGACATCGTCTGACGATTCCCGCAAGATAACTATAAAGTAAACCAGTAAGGCTATGATATGTTAACATGTTTGCATCTTTTCGCTGGCCACAAACACACTTTCGGCATGCCACCTAATTTCGCTGTGCCGTCGTGGTACCACTCTGCTTTTGCCATGGGCCGTTGCTACATGTACCTGTAGCCACGTGACAGACTGCTAAGTATGATTGAGGGGTGGCATTGTTCCGTTTGGCAGCTGAAAACCAACAGATGGCAGTGCAACAGATTTCAATTTTTGTTCTGGATTGATTTTCATTTAAGGTTATTTTTTAACTGGAAGATCAAGTGGCAAGGTAACATGTAAATTCTCACAGAATAAATTATACCGAATTTGAGGGTTTGCAGTGATTGTATTTGACCTTATGATGTTTTTGGCAACATAAAGTGTAACCATAAAGAAAGGAAAACTGCAGTGCCCTTGAACTGACTTACCATGCTATCATTGCTGACAAATCTCTGTCTTTTCCATGAACAGAAAATACTACATAAGCAATTTCAGAATTTACCAACATTAGATAAGGCCAAACAAAATAATTCAGTTCCCCTAACAGGCTGAAAAAAATTATGGTAGGTAGGCAAAATCATTGATTTTTTCATGTTTTCTTAAACAGAACATTTATTTTTAACCAATAGAAATGATATCCAGACATTGAACATGCCAACACAGTTAAATTATTTTGTTCCTGTGTATCAACTGCTTGTAACATGTAGTTTTATGCTATTACAACACAAGGAAAAGCCATTACAACACACGAAAAAATGTTTAATTCACACCAAATATATATTTTTTAAAGCAAATTAAGTGGAGAGGGCCAGTTGGGTTACGGGAAATACAGCTATTATTTTGTTTGGCCTAACTTATCAGTTGATTTTAAATTTTGTCTCAATGAACCACTACAAATATAATATACACTAAATCTGTCCCTTGTAATCTGAATGTTGTATGGGAAATGCACAATAAGCTGGGATCTTTCCCGAGTTCACTTTTTGATCATCAGGTGAATATATAAAGCATCTAGCAAATAGATATACAAAAAACAACAAATAACCGAATCTTGTTCCTTCACAATATATACGTAGACTTTATTATTCTGAATCACTGATACAAAAAATTTCTCTGTTCATCAACATAGTTCCATGATCATGCTACACAATATTATGTACTAGTATTCACACTTAATTCTTCTCTAACAATTTTATCCTGTGGTACCTATAATTACACAACACATTTTTGCGTTGCATTTTGCTGCACAGGAAACATGTTCTTTATTTCCAATTGGTTCATCCTTTGCCGAAGAATCCCTTCGTTGATGCATGGCGAAGATTAAATCAGAACATATCTTTTCACTCAAACTACATAATTATATTACATGTATGATAAAGTACATGTAATTGAACCTTCTATATAGTATACTAGTCGAAGTTCTTTCTCTTGATTTATGTTGATCAAGTACAAATATACTTTTACTTTTCATGTAATCTTGTGGTGCTTGGTTTTGGTACATCCTAATTCTTGTTCCTGATGAAGTACTGTCAAGGTTGAACTAGTTAAATGTAGGTTGAATATGTGATTCTCTTCGCCAAGCTTCGTATATAAAGCTTGCCCAGTGTGCCCCACGAGGAGGGGGAATCACGTCGCACACCATAAAAAAATTCTTAAAAATCATAATGAACAAAATATTTTTGAATGTGAATAATAATGATCTTATCAGAGAGATTTTATCTTCAGACATCCCGATACATTTTAAAATTATAACCTGCTTAAATCTCACATCTATTCCTAACTAGTACAAACTACTGTCTACAAATGATAACTGTCAATAAGGTACCAACGTGGGAAGTGCGGCATACTATTTCAATGCCAGGTACACTGCATGGATCCAAATTCACCGAAATCATCTCAACAGGCTATTTATTCATGATAATGATACCATTTGTTTTAAGCAAATTTTTACATATCCCAAAAATCAAATGATACCGTCTTTAGATGGAAATTGCCAAATGTACATAAGGGTAGCCAAAAATTAAAGAAAAAATTGCCAAAGGAAAATCTTCACAAAAATATTTAAACGCGGGTAATGCTACAGACCCAGACTTTTCATCTTTGGAGAAAAATTTCCAACTGTATAATTGAGGGTACAAAAACAGAAAAAGAAAAAGAAAGTACAAGGATGCCCCCATCCAAAGAGACATTGTTTAGAAAAGTGTAAAAACTGGTAAAGAGACACCACCACCCCATCAACATCCCAATCCTTCTCCAAAATTTGTTTTCATGACCACCATCCAAACAGACTTTTAAAATTACAACTCCTTCAATCCATTTACATATACTCCAAAATAGTATAAGACACTGTCTACAAATGATAACTGTGAATAAGGTACCAACATGGGAAGTGCGGCATACTATTTCAATGCCAGGTACACTCCATGGATCCAAATTCACCGAAATCATCTCAACAGGCTATTTATGATCAGAATACCATATGTTTTAATCACATTTTCACATACCTCAAATATCGCATGATAATGTCCCCCCATAAACCCAGCAAGCTTCTTTACTTGTACATGGTTTCAATTAAGCTGTACACCGAAACTATTGGTATCTGGTTGGAATGTTGTGCTGCATGATAAAATGATAGCCAATAATATATTTGTTCATAGTCTTTTAATTTTATTTCACAGTCTACCTTTTATGCACTTCTTGCAGTGCCAATCCCGGTGTTTAGGTGGGACCCTTTTCATTTTTATACAGTGCCAGTGGAACCATGTATCACAGCTGTCACATCCAATTGAGGGCGGGTCATTTGTACATTCGTCTTTGCATACTGGACAGGGATATTTTACAACAGTACTATACTATCCTGGTTATCATAACAGCCAGTTTCTTTCATATCACTTTTTTCATGTACTGTACTATTTTGTGATAAAGTAAGGCATGTTTTTTTGTCAGGAGCACTATACTCTTTGTTTTTTCTGTGTTAGTGTTATGCGACTTTGAATGGATTTGGAAGTAATCTTCATTTTCACAGCGAACTATTTTTCCACTAACCGAAAAGCAGAAACCACAAACAATTCCACCAGAATGCGCAACTTTCACATGCATATCAAGTTCTTTCTTCGATTTACAAGTGAATGGGTTTTTAACCCCATTTTCAATACACTGAATGCAAACTCGGTTGCCTACTTTTATAACTCTTGCTCTCTTTTTAGGTTGTACACTTTCCTGTTTGGAGACCTTCCTCTTCAAGTTATTGTGTCTAGATTGAACTATAAGCTGGTCTTCTCTTGATTTTGCTGCACTTTGTTCAATTAACGGTAACATGGCCGGTTTATCTAGCCCCTTTGTCACACCTAACAAGCTAACCATATAACAACTTTTAGAAGATACTCTAACCCACAGTCCTGATTAAATTCCATATTGTCATCATTGTTACATTGTTTCTCATGGCCATTTGACAAGTTCTTTACAGCAACTCCTACCTTTGCTAACCCATTACTTATTAGATCATCTACTCGAACCCCCCGCTTACAAGCCCGTACCATTTTTCTACCCCCATGTCTGCTTCTACTGTTTTCTGGAAAATTAACTCTCGGCACATATGGATCATTACTGCCCTCAAAATCTACGGAAGAGATTGCATGTTTTGACTCGGTGATAGGCCCTCCCATTCTACAAAAGCCTGCTTTGTGGGGATGTCTTTTAGGTGTCTGTCCATTAAAGTAGCTTCCTACAACAGGTTTATCATGTAATAATCGCAACAGGTTGCCATTTCTGGCATCTTTCATTTCTTGGTCTTTGACAATATGTGACTGTAACACCAATTTATCTAGTTGGTCTCTTACACATGTTTTAAATGATACTGGTCCTGGCTGGGTTTCATAACTGCGCAATATATCTGGTATTACCGGCATAGTTTGGCTGTAGAGCTCTATTAATTTCCCTGCATTATCTTCTCCTGTCTGCTTCGACAAACAAGCATACAAGTGCTTACAAAAGTATGGCTGCCCAGAGATTATGAAACTATAACATGTGCAGGTACACAAATTTAGGTTACAAATATGGTCACCCAACTCCATTTGCTTTTGCCCTTCCACTGGTAACAATTTTAGATTTTCTGTGTAAAACATCTTACATGCCAATTCATTTAATTCATACAAAATTTCTTTCGATTTGCTTACAGCGTCATAGCAGTGTTCGGTGCTTATTTGCCTGGCTAAAGTCTCAACATGTTTTGGAATAGCCCCCCACTTTGAATAGATTTCCAAATCTTCATCTTGTGCAAGAAAAAAGTCTTCTGTCACTTGACGATAAGATTGGACTTGGTCATCAGGGCACACAGTGTACCAGCCACTATCCGTATCATCTTGGTGCTGTGTAACTTTCCCACTTTTTTCATTGCTATACCCCTTTCTGCCTTAGCCAGCTCCTTACTTTTGTTGCAAAATGAGGGCTTCTGCTTTTGTGAACATTTGCTGGCTTGCTCTGTTGCTACACAGTCCGTATGCATAGTTTGGTGTATTAAAAACCAAACCAATTCTGCCATTGACCTATTCAAATGACTATTGAATTCAACGTCATCAATTTCCTTGAACTTCCTCTCAGTGACATTGTCGGTCAAAACTAATAGGTTCCTGCGTTGATTTATTGAGACATCATACAACACCTCCCCTGTGAAGGTGTCTTCCCATACTTTACAGAACCAAGGCCGTTCCAGATAACTAACAAATTTTTCTTTACTTTCCTGAGGCAACAAATTGCTAGGAATGTTGTTTAGAATGTAATTTTTGAATGCATCAAACGTGTTTTGCCGCATTACAAAATTCCAACTACGCATAATACACTTGAACCCTGTCTCTAATGGCCGCAAGAACATCTTGAGAAAACTATCTTCTCCTATATAGACACGGAATGCATTTATGCTGTGGAAGTTACACAGAGTACTATTTAACTGCTGATGAGACACGGCATTACGGATGTCAGAAGCTTTGTCGTGTTGAATTAATGGTGAAAAATTAACATTTTCTGAACAACGTCTCAGCCAAAAGAAACTATCACCATTATCGAATTTATAAAGCTCTCTGGGATGGTTGCATTGTTGATCACTACATGGTATGTTGGCTCGGACTATCTGGAATGTTAAAGAATGACTCTCACTGTCTTCTGCATTACTAATCGATGCTACTCCAACTCTACCCTTCTTTCCGTTGTCACAATATGTCATTATTGCTGTTTTAAAGCGCGCCAAATTTAGGTCCTGTTTTATATCGTAACCAATCACTTCCGAACCATGCTCTTTCATGTTTTTCAAATTTTGTTCACTACCAAGTACAATTTGGTAGTTCTTCCCTTCTACACTTGAACCCCTTTGAAACAAAAGAACCTCATCAAAATTTTTTTCTAACACTTTTTCAGTATTTCTCCAATCGGAGTTTATTTGTATGGCATCAAGTTTTGTCATACCCTCACTCATACGGTGACGATCTATTAAGAGACATCTTCTTTGTATCTGACTAAGCGAATGGTTAGTACTGGTGCCTGTGCCTGTAATAAGCATTGGCTGACTCCGGGTCTCTGCTGCCAAAATTTGCTGTGGGGTGGTTCTCCTACTTACTCTTAATTTATCCCAATTGTCGCGTACAGACAGGGTTGGCCGCCTTATTTCCTGAGTGGCTATGTCCAACTGAGCACTTGAGTTACCGGTGAACTGGTAAATTTTCCAGCACTTTATATTATTGATTTCAATTACTGCTTTCATTTTCTATTGACACTGTATGTGACTATGGTATACCTGTTCACATGTGTTTTCTAACAGATTATGGGGTCTATTTATACCAGTTCTTTTCCTGTAATGATAACATGCTTGACATAATTTCTTTGACTCTAAGGGAGTGGAATACCAACAGAAACTATTCTTGGACTTACAATGTGAGCACTGTTGTTCTGTCGACATGTCAAAATCACAATGGCTACACTTGTTGCCTGTTGTTTTGAGAGAACTGATCAAGGCCCCACATGAGGCTTTACATTGATCTGATTTAGACGAACATGTTATTACTGCAATTACTACTTTTGATTTCTTAATGTCTTTCAAATTAATGTGCTCTTGAAATGAATACTTTTCATCAAATCAATGAGTCTTACCCCAATTTGCATTTTCAGTGACAGACACCCTCAATGTGTCTTCATCATAACATGGGATGACAATGTCATTTTCATATCTAATTATTTTCTGTGTATCAAAGGGAATTTTGTCAATATATCTTTTCATTTCCATACCAACTGGTATTTCATACAAAAATTTCCATGGTTCATTATCTCTTTCTGCATTTCTTATCCATTCTTTACTAGCTTCTCTGTTAAGAAAATCTTGAATTTCTTTCAAAGCAGTGACATCATCCTTTCCCTCTATACCACATTATAATGATCGCTGTACCTTTTTTCCATTATTCAATGTACATTTAAGAATAAGTTTTGACCTAGGTTTGTCATGAATAATTCCCGGTTTACCTATTATCAAGTTTTGTAATCTACTTTGTATGAAATCTTTGATCAGTCCAATTTGCAATTTTTGAGATAGCCACTTTCTACATTCGTCACTAGCAAAGAACGTTTTATACTCATCCAAACTATCAAATGTGCGATAAGCTTTCTTACCATCTGTCAATAGGAATTCAATTTTTACTTTTGGGACATAGGTTTTGATTATAGGATTCTTCTGAAGCAAATCACCGACACTAGTGTTACATGCAGGGCTTTCAACATTCTGATCATTACACAAGGAAAATACCAGAAAACAATTCTCCGCAGGTACTTCCTTATCATGGTCAAGTTTACAACGGAAGACTACGAAAGTGCCTGGCCACTGCGCATGCGTACAAAAAAACGGTGCCCAAGTACTTTCCTCGAGGGACAAAGTCCCTATAGGTTTTGCCTGAAGCCCAAAAGAATGACACATGGACGTTCGGATATCCACATGCCTGTGGGGTTTTTTTGGCGTTTTTTCTCATATTTCTGCTTGAGTTAGAAGCTTGAAATTCAACAAACTGATAGAAAGGAAATTTATCTTGTAGAAACCGTTGAAATCTCAAAATCGGCTATGCAAAGCTTTTTACTAATTCACACCTGAAGTTACTTTATAGGCAAGACCATTTTGTCAATTTTGAGATTTGCAAAATGATAGGTCATGCTTTGGGTCAGCCATTCTTTGATTACTCTGTCTCAAGCTGGCACTCCTCCTTGTCACAGAAGATACACCACAAATTGCGAGTAGCACAGAACAAACTGGTCTGCTATATTCTTAACCTAGGTCCCAGAACTCATGTGGGCCCAGTGGAGTTGCAGATGTTTTTTTTTTTTTTTTTTGTCTTTTTTTTTTTTTTTTTTTTTTTTAGTCTTGGTTTTTTTGTTTTTTTTTGTTTTTTTTTTTTTGTCTTGTTTTTTTTTTTTTTGTTTTTTTTTTTTTTTGTTTTTTTTGTTTTTGTTTTTAACAAAAAATGGCTCAAACCAAGTAAATATCAGTCATATAAGACCGGGTGTTGGTCAGCGCTCCTCTCCGTCCCAATTGAGTTGGGGTCTAGGTGGGGTCAGGGCATTGGGAACTACATGTTCCCATGCTCCGGTCCCAATTATGGGTGTTGGGCAGTGATCGGACCCACACCTGGTTCAAAGAGCCTTTCCTAATAATATATTTTAGTATATATATTATGAGTCCATTTCGTAGGGCTTTTTTACATATAAAGTGGAATATATATAATTTTTGTGCTATTTATTCATAAAATGTATTTATATTCACTTTATGTAACAGATATATACATATTTTATGTAAGGTTCTTTGTATGGAGAGACCCCTTCGGAAATAAGTCTCGTGTTGACTTTTTGGGGTCATCCCTAGAAGGTAAACATTTTTGTCAACACATTTTATTTCTGGAAAGTGTGTATGTTACCTTCTGAATCAAGTCAAATCAAATAGCCTCCGGGTCCGACCGGCTGGACTTAGAAGCACCATATTTTGGCCTAACACACACACGAAGCACCATATTTTGGCCTAACACACACACGAAGCACCATATTTTGGCCTAACACACATACACACACACACACACACACACACACACACACACACACACATTCTATTTGTGTCTTTTTGTCCAAAACCACTTCCTAGTAGTCATTACCCTATTCCGCAGTCCGAACTCTTTACTCTCCATAAGCTAACCTGTCCCTGTCTAACTTATATACATAGAAGTTCTATTGTCCATATTGCACACGTTCCTCTGTAAAATTTTGACATAGGTTATATTAGCCCAAATAAATTAAAGGGTCTTCAGCGGGTAACTAATCAACATGTTTCGGAGCCTTTTACCCGTACATATCTCTATGAGTAGCGGCTCATTGTCTGAGCTAAATATTCAGCAAAGATAACCCACATAATAATGAATAAATATGAACGTGGCAATTGATAAATTAGCTAAATATGTGAAGTTTTGCTTATAAATGCAGAGCTTCATATCAAAGAAGAACACCTGTCAAACAAACCATAATTACCAAATTTACATAGTACAGGTTCAGATAAGAACAATAATTTGACTTACCCCTGAACCAATATGTACCCTTTCTAGCTGGACAGCTTATCCTAGTTAAACCATCCGCCAATGTTTAACTGAAGTGGAAACAAGCGGGGGCAATATATTCAGTCCCAGTGATTGTAAAATAAACAGTTGCAGCTAGACCACCTGTACAAACCAAGGGAAATCCTAACAAGGACTGCAACAATGTACATCCTGCACCAGCGATGTAAAACAAACTCCATGATGACACCTACTCCTCAAACAATTAAGCTCTATTTAACTGCCAACCCTGAGTCAATGTGTCAACTTAATGTGTCAGGTTTGTGACACTTGAGAAAATACTGCCAATTTTGAGTACTTTTTTAATATTGAGTAAATGTACATTTAGGCATATCAGAAAAGAATGGAAGTCATTAGCATTTATGCCAAAACCATGCTATCAAAACAATTTTTCTTAACATGATTTAAAGTACAATTAGGCAAACTTGCAACTGTCGTAGGCCGCTTCTTGCTACCTGTAGCCCCTGGGGGTTTACCTAACAGAATACATGTAAGCCTAAAATGTCTGATAGTGAATATTAAAACAGAACGATGCCAAAAGATAAAGTTAAGTAGCAAAACAGACAAGTCTAAAAACTAAATTATTGTGGCCAAACTTTCTAATAATCTTTGGATGTTAACAGTAGAATTATAGGGCAAGTCAGAAAAGAATGAAAGTCTTTTGTATTTATGTCAAGAGAATGCAATGAAAATATTAACCAGATATCAAGTACAATTAGGGAAGCTTGTAACTGTCGTAGGCGGCTTCTTGCTACCTGTAGCCCCTGGGGGTTTACCTAACAGAAAACACACACACACACACACACACACACACACACACACACACACACACACACACACACACATATATATATATATATATATATATATATATATATATATATATATATATATATATATATATATATATATATATACATATATATATATACATATATATATATATAGACAAATTTCCTGAGTCGTTATTCTGTCAAACCGAATACCCCGAGTTGTTTGCCTGCCTGCGCGCCTGTTCACCCAAGCGCGAAGCGCGCGGGTGATCAGGCGCGCAAGCAGGCAAACAACCAGGGGAGTTCGGTTTAGACAGATTGACGACGAGGGTTATTTTGTATTTATCCCCTACGGTCCTTTAAGAAAGAAAAAAAGACCATTTATATCAATTGGAACATTTTATTTCACTACATTACATGGGACTTTGACACAGTCATGCCGCGCGTATGAATATAAAATTTAAACAACAAAGAAAAGCGGTCGACCACAGGCCTAATGGCGGATTTTTTTTTGAACGGCCGTTGCTTCAGACGAAAATCTCGACGAAAAGACACTTTTTTATTATTTCTATCTGGAATTAATTTGGTGGAGAGGAGAATTGGAAGTTCACGTTGACTTGGAATGTTGCACCAGCAAACATTATAAAGTATGCACCCGTGGAGCTCAATTGACTGTTGGCCGTCAGATTGGCCCCATCACTGACGGCAGCATTGCCAGCATTGCCCGAAGGAACGGAGCGATGGCTCCCTGCCACACCAGCTGAGACAAACGATGAGGACAGAGTCTGGGGAGTGTATTGGAGAGATGTTAGAGGTCTCTGAAAAGCAGAATAATTTCCCTGGGGAAGGCTGCACGTGGCGTGCTGTTGATTTTTTTTTTTTTTCTTTTTTTTTATTTTATTGTATTGTATTTTTATTTCGGCTTGCTGTTGCATAATCGTTCACAGACTGCGTATTTTTGTGCCCGCTAAGCTGTTGAATAATGGTTGGCGGCCGGGACACGTGGATGTACAAGTCGATTGCACATCGTGCGTCTCACAGAGTGGTCGTTTTTACTGGTAACTTACCTGAGCGCAGACTCCTGGACGGCGCAAGAGACTGAGGGCGCCAGTCGGAGTCTGACCCAAGTGTACCATTTGAATCACGCGCTGATTTCAACTCTCTACGTCAAACCAATCAGTGAGCTAGATATGCCGACCAGTGAACCAATCAAACACATTCTAGTTAAGCCATTTCGGTTTTGTTTTATACATATTCGGCAACAGATGGCGTGCTTCAAATAAATAAATAAAATTGGTCAATAAACTAGTTCTAGCTTCGGACACTAGATGGCAGACTAACGTTCGAATCTGAACGAAGATTTGTGTGTGCTGTTGTGATTGGAGCGGTAAACTCAAAGGCTGGTACACTTGGGTCAGACTCCGACTGGCGCCCTCAGTCTCTTGCGCCGTCCAGGAGTCTGCGCTCAGGTAACTGGTAACCATCAGTCCTGCATTTTGGCTCAAGTTTGCATCACAGAATCAAGTTTATTCTTACCCGTTGGCTGGGATTTATACCACGGACCATCAGGTTTTCGGCCGTGATTTATGGCAAGGTAATAAGGCGAGTTTGGATATACCAACTATGGAATTGATTCCATTCATATTTGGAAAAACGTATCTCTGATTTTCACAAATATGGTAAAAAGTAGTCCCACCCATGGGATATGGTCAACAATTTCACAAAGGCCATATCCCATGGGTTTTCAATGTAATATGGTACAAAGTAGGGGATAAAACGGACATTGACGGAACAGTTTAATTATGTCCGTCCTAGACAGGTGTCCGTCTTAAAGAGGGTTATTGATCATGTTGAATTGCGCTAAATTTGAAGAGAAAACATATACATGTATATATTCTAGTGCTAGAGTCTTTTTTCTCTTTACTCCTCGATTATTTTCAACAAAGAGATCTATCGTAGCAAAACAAATTGTCATATAAACAGTAATACTATAGACCAGTGAAATTGGACAGGATCTATCGCAGCAAAACAAATTGTCATATAAACAGTAATACTATAGTCCAGTGAAATTGGACAGGATATATTTTGATCCTTTGAAATGTAATTTTCTCCTGACTTTCAGACACCACCAGATTGCTTTGTCTCAAGTGTTGCAGCCTACCCCAGGCTCTCGTGAAACCACAAATAAAATAGCCCATTGAAGAAATCTTTGTCACTCCAGAATATTATTTATCATAATTTCTTTCAGTTCGAAATGTTTCAACAAATTCTTCTCCCGTTTTCGGTCTACTTTGCAGAAGTAGTTTTTTTTTTTTTTTTGTTTTTTTTTTTTTTTGTCCTAGTGTTTGTTGTATATTCAGAGGTTTAACTTGAATAATTACAATGTTGCAAAATTTATGGATCTGTTCGATTATCAGGGCTGTCGTGTTGATTGACCAGTCTCTGCGGTATTGCTGGACATCTCCTACTTTTCTAGGTTAGGAGCTAATTAATTCATGCCCTCAAGGCGACTTCTGGGTGTTTCAGGATTCATGTTCCAGGGCACAAGACTGCAAGGCAGTATATTTACATTATGAGGTTATGCTCGCACTAGAAGTCCCATTATACACTGTATACTATACTTATTTGAAAAATAGACCTTCACTCAACACTAATCATGCGCATATTTTGCCTAATACCTCTTCAAAGTATCCAATTAGCACTATATCAATTACTGTTAGTTTTGCATCCTATGGTTATTGAACAAGAACAGAAGTTTTATCTTTTTCTTTCTAAATTTTTGCAATCCATAAAATATGAGACCACAGTATGTCTTTTGAAAATGTTGCAAAACATCATAGGTGGTATATATATATATATATATATATATATATATATATATATATATATATATATATATATATATATATATATATATATACATATATATACATACATACATACATATATATATATATATATATATATATATATATATATATATATATATATATATATACATATACCACCTTGGATTGTATATATATATACATATAGATGACAGCAGCGTGCTGATCAGTACATCTGTGTAATCGCAGTACGCCTCTGCTGCTAGCTCTTATAGTAATTTAGGCTCTCCAACTCGCTAAGGTGCGGGCTAGAAAAGATGGCATCTGACGGAGTTCATATTCGGGTTTTCGAACGGGAATGCAAAGGTCATGATACAATGCATTTGTCTATATAGATATTTTTACAAATAAAATTTTTGGGACAGACAAGATACCAAAGAGATTTTGGGTAACTACCTCCTAATTTAGTTCGTAGCCAGGAAAATATCAATAAAATATGCTAAATCTGACCGTAATTTCAACCTGATAATCTAATTCACCAATAAATGTTTACCTTGGCGACAGACGTCAAATATCAGAGCCCTATGCAAATATTCTGATTTTTGCCAAACAACTGAACTATCAAAAGCTGATTACATATTTACAGGAGTATACATGCATGAACACAATGTATCTACATGTCTGTACTTTAATTCTCAAACATCATTGGCTAATTTTCTTCAACCTTTTAGTATAATTTCAGTTGTACACCTTAATTTAGCATGAAAGGTTTGATATTCCTACATGCGGTGAAACTAGGTTCTTAATGCGTAAATTACAGTACACCGTGATGGGAATACACAACTTAGACACTCCTGACTTAACCCTTTAAGTGCTAGTCACTGCTATTGTTGCTTTTACATTACTGTTAATAATATAATGGTTGAAAGATTCAAATTCCTCATGAAGATACCTTTCATTCAAATACCAGCAAGCCTAGTCTGAAGCAAAGTGTTGTCTTAGTCAACAGCTTTCCTCGGGACACTTTGCGTGCAATGCGCGCAAAGTGTCCCGAGGAAAGCTGTTGACTCAATCTTAAATCAGCGCTTTAAGGGTTAAGCGTCATCCACATGAGGAATGTGGAAACTTTTTATTCTTGCTCTTCTCTGTGGAAAGCCTCCATCCTGATGGGCAGATAATAAGGATTATATTCTTAGCTATGACTTTTAGCATCGTATTGTAGATAGATGATTCCTTGCTTTTCTTAGATATCTAGTTTTAATTGGCCGACCTTCCCAAAATTAAAATTTTACATTTTTGTGCTCAGAATGTAGCATTCAGGTGTAAAAATCTCGCACTAGCATTAGCTTGCAGACATACAGGGAGGGCTTCTCAGATTTGTTTTTCGACTGGATCTGCGTCTCATTTTAACTGACTAACGTCCATAACTGATATAGTAGTTCTCAAGGAAATGCCAGTGTAATGGTTTCAATGTGACTGTGTGATTTAAAATAAATATGTGAACAAAGTGCGCTGAAAATATTCACATGCTACGCTTTTAGAAAAAAAAAATTCTGCCCCGTGTTTAAAAAGGACCTGCCCCAGGTATATTCCCACAAAGTTGACTTGCATCCTATCAGCAAGTTAAATAGAATACATGTTTAATTATGGTCATCAATACACTCGCCGTGGTTTAGATGAACAGGCTAACTCAATATTCAGTTCTGACATATACAATGTGTTCAGTTTTATTCAAATATATTCAATTCAGAAATCATGAGCTTCAAAAATTGCAACTACTACTTATAATCAAAACATTTCATATAACAATATCATTCTGCTTTATATTACTGCTTGCAAATCAAGCTTACAAAGAATAACAGAGCAGATGTTACAAATGATAAAATATTCATTTTAGTACAGTCATATCCATTACATATCAACCTCTACAAATCAAAGCATTATACCGTCGAATGTCCCATTACCCAGGCACCAGAAACAATCAAAGACAAACTATCATTACGCTGGTGAAAATAATCACTGATGCGCTAGAAATCTCCTTCGAACTACTGTCACATCATTGATGAGAAGTTCGTCATTCAGGTGAGCAGAAGCATTGGCGCTAATGCGTGCTGCATATATTTGTAGAGCTAAAAAAAAAATAAGGACGTTGAATACGTCTCACTGGACTGGCTTTCGAATTCAGTTGCCCCACGCATATACGCCACAATTACGATGTTAAAAGGCTGAAAAATACAAAGTAAAATATTAGATATTTACCCTTTTTATGAAATAAGCCATGACTCTTTTGTGATCTAGTCAAAAGATTTATTATTATCATTACCTACAAACTGTTTCCAGTGCATGTATTTTGCAAAACACGCTGTATAATTTTCATTCATTTCACATACACCCTTCCCAGATTGTATCATTTCATTTTGCACAAGTGTTGCATTTTCCTCCTTGAATTTTGATTTTTTTCCCTTTACATAATAAACAATTTAAATCATCAGAGCAACATGTGTGAAGCTGATACGTCAGCCCTAGAGTCAAGAGGCCTTGAAGCCATGAATTAATGCTTTTGTCAATTGGTCAAAATATGTACAGTGCCTCAAGACTGCCATGTTGATCTATAAGTGTTTCTAAACCTCACTGTTGTACTGCACGACTGTATTTAGTTTCTGTGCATAAAATCCCATGTAAGCTCGTTCACCACCATGCCCAGTGAAACAACAGCCCAAAGTGCTAATTCACACTACCTATGAATAGGTGAGTATTTTTCATATGATTATTACGATGTCTCCTAAACTTTAGTCTCTCCAAAACAATTGATAATTACAAAGTCACTGGAAAAGTAAAACGTTGATCATTACAAATCATGGGATCTCAATGCCATTGTTTGTGAGGAAATTTTCTCTCGTGGGTAATTATGAATTTATGGTTAAAAGAAACATACCGTGACACAAAGGCCAAAGAGATCTGTCCCAGGATGCCATTTGGATATCTGCATCTGTAGGTTCAATTGTATTGCATCTGGTCTCCTGGTAAACCTTTCCTGTCGGGCACCGTTCCACCAGCTGTAGGCGAACATTTGCTACAAATATCAACAAATCAAATATTTGGCAATTTTGCATGCAAAAGTTGACCGCCGCGCACATTCATTACCAAACAATTCACATAGATGATGCGTGCACAAGTCCACGTCACAATGTAAAAGTTGCTCTGTACAGTGATTCTGTGTAAAACATATAGAAATGGCTATTGTTTTCCCTTTAACTAAGGGACTATCGCACTTTGCTAACCCACAATTCAACATATTCAAATGTACATTCTCAGAGTACATTAATAAGGTACATTTAATGGTTGATTACAATTTAAATTTCCTGATGGTGGAGCACTGTAGTTTTGATAGCTGTTGGCTTCACATAAAAATAAATTTTACGGACAACGCAATTGGGCGTATTCATAACGACTCAGACCCTGTGCTGCCCCCTATCACAAAACAAGGAAACTAACAGGAGTGGGGGCACATCCATGTTTTAAGCAGGGCCGATTGTGTGTGTGTGTGTGTGTGTGTGTGTGTGTGTGTTTTCAATTAAAATAATTACTTGGGACGGCAAAAAGCTTAAGAGACGTTATTCACGTATTTTCAAGGCATGCAGGAAGCTTGAAATCTGCAGAAATTGCCATTTGTTTGGAAGAAAAAGTATTACGTCCAGGCGGTTAGGTAGCATTCCCTCCTTATGTGCGCTCGTCAGAGTGGCGGCATACTTGTGTTGCCGAGCAATCTGGGCTAGCAGAGCAGGTCCGTAGTTGCCATTGGTTTATATGAATATATCCTATTAAAACTTACTGTTTTGGGCTGGAATGGATGTCGTCCACCAATTTTCTCCAAGCTTTTCCAAGTGGATAAGAGATTTAGCAAGTTTTTCTTTCTTCGGCTGCTGGAACCTCAATACATAAGCAATTTGACAGTCAGGACGTCCAACATGATGGATGAACAGAGTCTTCCCAAGGATGTTCTTTGAGTGCAAGGCTAAATCAGCGTTCAGGAAAAAAGAAATATATACATGCAAGTGATTGAAAATCAACTTTGATTGAACACAAGAAAGCAATATCGACATCATAAAAAGACATGAGAAAAGCTCTATATGTGTGTAATCACCTTGTGACGTCTCTGCAATCAGAGCCGGACATCCATACGGCGATACTGTCCCAGATGATGCGGTCCTGATGGCAAAGTACTCTTTGGCTTCTTCTCTGTTAACTACCTGTCCCTGGCCGTTTACTACCACCCATTGTATGTGAAGGTTACCTGAAATTACACCACAATCTGGATTACCTTGGCATCTGAACAAGAGTATGAATATTGACATATGGCCTGCGAAGAAAATAAAAAGAGAAACCTTTGGATTTACAGATGTGTCTTGCTTATTATTATGACTGCTGTCATTTTCATGAGAAATATTTGCCTGAAGTTTTTAAACACAATATGTAGAATATAATGCCTGGATAACAAATTTGCATAAATCTTCCTAGAATCATTCACTGTGGGTCATTAACGTCCAGCCATATATATATTCTAATCCTTCCACGTGGCTCGGGTGTCTTTAAAAGTGCGCAAGATTTTCATTTTTCCACGTCAGGAAATATCTCTTGTATCAATTTATAGGCCTACATCAAATTCTTTCCCCGCTTTTTCATACAGGGAACATTTCGTTTAAAAAAAAAGTTTGTGCCAACTGACAAATGAGGTATGAAAAATATGTTTTTCAAATGCTTGTGTACTGCTGGGGTACAAAGATGTATTTGCCCAACTTAACCAGGCCATGCTCGCGGGAAGGGTAAGTTTCTGTCAAAAGTTTGCACAGCCGGACACAACAAAGCCTGCAGTGAGAGAAAAAGAGTATAAAAATACTTAATAACACAGCAAGCCTTATTTGTAGACCTATACTGTCATATATATATGGAGAATACTTACCCGTGATGTTCCTGGGCACGCATGCTTTCCATATTGATGTTCCAAACATTGGTTTTGCTGAAACGATTTTGGCTTTCGCCATAGGCTGTGCAGGATCTTTTACCCTCAGCTTCAGTGTCTGTGAAAGATCGTGCACGACATAATGCGTCAGGATCACGTTTTCCGCTGGGATTTCAATATTGGATGTAACATCTGGAATGTATTGACAAGCTTTTTGTTGATATATAACTTATGAACAAGGTTACCGGCATTTCTTATGCAACAGAGTGAAAAAAAAAATCAATGACAAGTTTGTCGCGAAATATTTTAACATTACAGTTGTTCAATATTCCGAGTCAGGCCAATACAGTCAATGTTGAAATGTTTTTAATCTTGATTTCGGTTATGAGGATTTGGCATTCCGGTATTGAAGCGCTTTTGCCCTAAAGTGTGTCATGTTTTATTGCAAAAATATAATTCCCAATTTTTGAACGCCTTGACGGTAAAAAATAGATTCTTTACGGTGGAAAAATTCAAAGACATCATGGTAGTGCCAATTTTTGCAGTTTGATATCAAATTAAATTTCTATGAATTGAATATTGGGGCAGCCTGGAAGAAATCCATTCCTCATGTGGTTTTGTCTCAAATTGGAGGTAAAAATTGAATGCAATCTTCTTGCACGGATGAGCCGCAAGGGCTGAGTTTGTAGAGCAAGCAGAGCAACCCGACATAATACACAAAATAAAGAGTGTGTGTGTGTGTGTGTGTGTGTGTGTGTGTGTGTGTGTGTGTGTGTGTGTGCGCGCCGGCCTAGACAGACCCTTCAACCAAAATGGGATAAATGAATATATAGGAATAAGTTATAGATTGTCATAATTGATTGGTTTTTTAGATTAAAAAATAAAGGCCTACCATCGCTGGTCTGTACGTGACTTAATCCACCCCAGGAAGCTTTAATTAGCATCCGTTTGCAACGGTCGGGGATATTGATCATTCTGTTGTGGCAAGGTTCCCACTGCGTCCCTTCTCCATCAAGGTATATAAGTTTACATTCAAAGTCAGTCCCTGAAATATCAAAAAAACAAAGATTGGTATTCAGCCGAGAAACAAGATTTGAAAAAAAAGCATGAATTATGACACCTTAGAATCTCATGAGTTTCAATTTACTGTTAGACGGTGTATATATAAACTTTACACTTATGATAGTGACATACCCGGGTGGTTTTTCACATACGATATACGGGGACAGTGATGTTGAAATGAGACCACTCTCCCCCCCCCCCCCCCCAAAAAAAACACTCTGTCCTGACTATTGGTCAGTTACGCCCTCATGCTTGAAAGAAAACGACGAATCCTACGCAGATGGAAGTTTGTGGATAGTGTAGTCTGGGGACCTATAAAAAGTATTTAATTCCAAAAACGCAAATCACATTTGGCATGGTTCAGAATTACATGGAGGTACAGCACTTTTGTATGATACGACCATTCTCACCTGATGGCAAGACCAGGTCCGCCACATACTGTCCTGAGCCTCTGGGGTGCTCTTCCATTGGAAACGCCTTGCTGGGCTCCCAGACGCCCAGGGCAGCACAGGAGCCCGCTAAGGAAACTTTCCTATCTTCCATGCAGAACCCCATCACCGTTACGTGAACAGGTGTCATGTTGCGCTAGAGGGGAAAAGAAAATATGTTATTGATATATGATAGTTGATAGGTCCTATATATATTTATCATCTTCCACGTGTGTGTGTGTGTGTGTGTGTGTGTGTGTGTGTGTGTGTGTGTGTATGAGAGAGAGAGAGAGAGAGAGAGAGAGAGAGAGAGAGAGAGAGAGAGAGAGAGAGAGAGAGAGAGAGACTTGAAATCACGTTGCCAATATCCATAATTTATTCTTTGAAATCACGTTGCCATTATCCATAATTTATTCACAGGTTAGGCCCTGTTATATTGTGTTCGCACCATAATTCCAGAAATAACTCATAGCATGAATTTAGGACGATCGCATTACTTCTACAATACTTTAGTACACTCAGTTGTAAAAGGTTACTATGTCCCATATGATATCAGATACAATACTTTACTGTAGGCCTACATGTGCACTCTATGAGGCCATTCTTTTATGTAACCAGCTGCAGTGCTATCAAAGACAAATAGGCCTAGGCCTTATAATCTTACATACAGACATACCTCTGAAGGTGTCATTCTTGTGATGATTAAGAATAAGCAATAGGCCTCCTACAGTTACACAGTCTCCACTTATTCTTGGCAGATTTTGAAACCCTATCTGAAAAAGAGAAAACGCCATTTATTCGGACACGGGTTAAAAGGAGCTTAAAAGTTCGATACCGAACGTTTTCTTTTTCGTCCTTGTGAATTTTGATTCAGAATCAAGTCAAAGAAACAAGAAAATGTATTGAAACCGATTGTTTGACACAGCATTATAACCCGGTCATAATGATTATAGTATCACACAGCAAAGTTAATAAGGTACGCCTTTGTAAACCACAATAAAAGCGATGTTTTGAAGGAGACGTGAAAGTGAACAAGACGGCTGTGTGAATAGCCCTCTTCGGCCGACTTTAACATTCAACCTATAACAAGTCCCACTCTGGTCTGTGACTTTCCATTACAGTCCCCATTGCCAAAGATGGTGATCAATGTGAACGTATGCATTAATCAACAGGTACCTGAATTAAAAAACATAAACAAAACAAAACAAAAACAAAAAAACACAAAAACACCGTTAAATCAGGGATCCAGAGTAACATTACCTAGTGAAAACTTTTGTTTCACCCTCCATAAATTCAAGGTACATTTCCAGGAAGTTTCAGAATAATCCGAGTTACGGTTTAGAGCTGAAGTTGAAAATAGCGAAAACACACACAGACAAATTGTGCCAAAAGAGAAAAAAAAAACGCAGGGCCAGTTGTTGAACAAATTAAGGTTTACAGGTTCCCAGAAGTGTCCCTTTGGCTTGGCGGTTTCGCAGGAGATTTGTTAAGATTTTGCCAAACACGAACAAAAAAACAAAACAAAAAAAAAAACCCAAAAAACATGAAAAATACAAAAATTGCTATACCGTGACCATTTGAACAAACTTGGCAGAGACCCACCCAAGGTTTATCCCTACCAAGTTTGAACTTGAAGTGAATCTGGACTGGACGGTTTTGAAGAAGTCGAAAAGGTAAACGGACGGACGATGGACCATAGCCTATTATATTATTAACCTCAGCTGACTGACGGCGTTAAAATCAGGATGTAGGCCTGATTTTGATTCCGTGCATATTAATCTTACAATAAGGTGCTACTGAATGAACAAGTAATATATGTTCATAATGTGCATTAATATTGTACATCTTGAATATCTTAATTATGCTAGGTGAAACACAAAGGATTTCCCACTTGATTATTAGTCTCCCTTGTTGAGTAGTATAGTATGGACCTAAATATCTTCAACATGCAACTTAAGACCTTCGGGGGGAAAGGGGAGGGCTCGCCCTTCTGGGCCGGTCACCACAGGCGCTGCTGGACCCTGGGAGTCCGAGTGGTAAGTGCAACATGGCCCACACCCTAGCCTCCATAATTTCAAATTTGTCACCGCCATTTTCATTTTGCTCCAAGAGCCTGACTGTGACTGGGCCACTGTATCTGTCCTAAAAAATTATGACTGTTTTCCACTTCATATTTTAACATATTCTTCAAGGTTCATTTTAAACTTTCATACGATTTTTTTTTCTCCACTTCATTTTTATAAACAGATATCGATCTGCTAAAAGTGCCATTTACAAAATTCTTCCTGTAATTGACAAAATGGGCACCTACACTTCTCATTAATATTTAAAGCACATATATCAGGTTGAACGAAAAAGGTAGGGGGCCAATACTTGGAATGGTGACAGATTTTTATGTTCAAAAGATATACACAAAGCCAGAAGCAGAAGGCCGAGGCCCAGCAAGTATTTAGGCTCAAGATGAGACAGCTGGGCATGACAGTGGTACTTGCTGAATGTGACCGAGGCCTAGCAAGAATTTATGCTCAAAATGAGATGGCTGGGCATCACAGTGGTACTTGCTGAATGTGACCACTGTTGAGAAAGACCACTTGCCTTTTGTGACCACACATTCAAGAACATAGATGTCTATGGACATTGTCATTTTACTTCAAAACTTGCAATCAGGCTGATAATAATTTTATGACTTTTTCGTTCACAGCATTTTTTCGCTTAATTAAAATAAAAATCTAAGACCAGCATGGACAGCTCCTCTTAGTGAAAAAAAAATGTAAGAACCAAAAGCTTTACTCTTTACACCATTATAGGCTATATATCCCATTCCACTTCATCATCATTCTAATCTAAAAAGTTCGACTTTGGATAAGACGACAACTTTGGCATTATTATTTATGGAGGGATATGTTTGTTTACACTTGAACAGCACTGAACCTTATGGCCAACACCAGCAGGGAACAGGTCAGCGAATTTGACTTTGCACGCAATTGAGTGTGCTAAGCTTGTGATGTAATAAAGTGGGTATGTAAGGCTATTTGACGTTGGCCTACATTTTCCTTCAGACACAGGCCTAACGTTAGGCCTGATGGTCACAAAACATTTCGCGAAGTACGTAGCTTCGTAGGCTTACAGACTGCAAACAATCAAAACACAAGGTAGCCAGTTAAATCAAGTTCAAGTCACCATAAAGTTGTAAATATAACTATACAATAAGTCAAATATGCCTGGCTATCTGATTAACTCATTAACTGTATCATCATTATGAAACTTGTCCCTCTCACTCTCAGCTGTAAGAAAGTAGTACATCGACTTACCTGTTAAAACAGTTGGGCAGCTTATTGGGGCTGCGGCGCAGCGTAGCAAGCTATATAACCCCAAAGGACGTCAAACGTTTGACTTATTATGACGTGTTTTAATTTTGACGTCAAAAGACCCATGCCCACCTGCCGCTTTTTATGACGTTTCCTTGGAGGGTCTAAACTTAAGCCCATAAATTATATGCATGCTTCCATCGTGAGTCTGTTGCACGTGGGAATAGTGAATGGAACATGAATGATTCAGTGTGCTGATGGGCCTATATGTACAGTGTTTTATGATCCAACCCATCAACTCTCAAGACGCCAGTCACTGCCACTAAAAAGGATCTTGTCGCGTAGTCACCTGTTGTACACTAGACCCTAGGCGAAGAAACAGTGGCAGACCCGTTGCCCACAGTTGGGTTGTATATAGTGTTCGGCCGGCTTTAGAGTGACGCAAAAAGGAAATGACTAAGTTAAGCCCCTATCTCACTGGGCTGCTACTGTTGGCGACAACTTGTCAGGGCCACACTGTTGTGTCGCTAGAATTTTGAACATGTTAAAAAAAGGGGGCGCCAAATTTTCTCCCAAAATAGTCACGGAGTCGTCGCGGGTGTCTCGGACACGTCTGGAACCCATCTCAATTCAGTTTCCGTGACTTAGAAAGTGCGAGAAATGTGGGACAAATTTGTGAGGGGTTGGCGACCTATGAAACTAAATTATAAATAATGTGACTGACTGGAGACAAAGGGGAGAATTTGAAATTCAGGGCGGGAAACACATGCGAACTGCCATGCGGGCGCTAAAATTGCTAGTAACTTGGGAATAAATTACGACCAAAGTGCATGAATGTTGCACGACCGTCGTAGGACAATCACACAACTGTTGCACAACAGTCGCAAATGTAAGAAATTCGCAATTTTGTCATGCAAATGTCGCGCGAAATTCCCGCGCATTCATGCAATATGTATGGGATCCCCTGGCAAATTTTGCCAGGAGTTTGTGCGACATTCATGCAAGATTCGTGGGACATAGTCCTGTGCAAACTTGTCTCAAGTACCAGTTCAATGTGATTCCAAATGAAAATTGTCGCAAATTCACATAATTTCTCACAATTTTGTGTCTCAAGCTGTCGCAACCCTGTGAGATACGGCCTATAGCCGTATAGGCTGTATCTCACTGAGCTGCGACTGGCAGTGTTGGCAACAAACTGCGATCGGCATTCTCCCCCGGGGGAGTTTTCAAAATGTCTTGAAATGTTTGCAGGGAATCTTAATTTTCTCGCCTTAGTCGCAGGGCAGCGCTGGTGTGTCGCTAGAATTTTGAACATGTTGAAAAAAATGTGCTGTAGGGTCTAAACTTTCTGTGAAAATGGCTTAGTCACAGAGTCGTCGCGGGTGTCTCAAACACGTCTGGAACCCTTCTCAATGAAGTTTCCGTGCGTTAGAAAGTGCGAAAAATGTCAAACAAATTTCAGAGAGGTTGGCGACTTATGATGAAACTAAATTGTGACTGGTTGGACACAAAAATGAGAATCTGACATTCAGGGCGCGAACCATGGCGAACGTTTCGAGACATTTTAGAAACTCCCTCACAAATGCTATTCGCAATTTGTCGCCCACAGTCGCAGCCGAGTGAGATAGGGGTTTTAGTTTTAAAGTCTGATGACCAAGTGTTGGCTGGACAGAAAGACCCTGTATTTATAGGCCTACCTAGGCCTGGGCCTATATCTGGTCCAGTTTTCTCAATTGTCTCGCATAACATTATCAGCTTAATATTATGAGAGAGTATTTCCTCTTTCATAATTTAAGTACTATCTATCAGGAGCTGCACATAGAGGTCTGCTGACCTGAGTACAGTATTATCAATTATGAACTTATAGCTGTCGCGCGACTGTTATAAGACGTTCGCGCAATATATAGCCGAGGCCAATGCAAACGTTCCGCAAATTTTGGCCCAAATTTCGCCGAGAGTTCGTGCCATAGTCGTGCAACAGTGGTGCAATATAGACTATGCAAACGTGTCGTAAGTACCCATTCAGTGTGATTCCAAGCGAAAATTGTCGCTAAGTCTCGTATTTTCTCGCAATTTTGTGTCACAAAATAGTCGTGTTATGTCGTAGCCCAATGAGATACGAGCTTAAGGCCAACCAAAAATACGCATGTTTCCTGTTACATGCCTAAAAATTCGAGGTAGGTAGTTAAGCATATTTTTTTTCATTCATTTCTTTAATTTTTTACTGCAAATTTCATCATTTTTTATGTATTCAGGTGTGAAACTAGACAATAGGCCTATATTAATATAGGCCTATATATATACATATATACATACATACATATATATATATATAAATATATGTATATATAAATATATATATATATATATATATATATATATATATATATATAGGCCTATGTAATTTTTTTTGCCTTCTCACCTCCATAAAACAAAACTGATGTAGGAGGGGTTTATTGCAGGTAGGGTAATTAGAAACACGGTTATTCAGGTGTGAAACTAGACAAGTTGTTCAATATATATATATATATATATATATATATATATATATATATATATATATATATATATATATATATATATATATATATATATATGCTATATTTATTGCTTTCTCACCTCCATAAACAAAACTGATGCGGGGGCGGGGGTGCAGGGCCGGTATTCAGAATCCATCCCGGGTGTTTTATAACTTACCTGCAGTAGCTAAGTATCTACAAATCACTTCTTACCAGCCAAGTTATCTAAGAAGCTGGAATAAAGATTAATGAAATGAAAATTATGCTGCAGAGTGTAATATTTCATCCGTTTTGTACAGTGGTGTACAATACCCCACGGCAGCCATTCAAAAATGTTGATCGTGTTAGATGGCACTGCAAAATCTTCAGTCGTGCATCAGTGCACGCACATTCAATATTAGGCCTACAAATTACAATCCACTGCCTCAAATCTCAACTGCCTCTATGGCTGAGTCATTAGCTTATTGGGCTAAAACAGTGGGTAGACCTAATAAATGCAGGGGCCCGGGATCTCTCCTCAGTTGGTGCAAGCAGTAGAAATAAATGTTTGGGAAGACAGCTGATGAGAGAAAATGGTGTGTCTGTGGGGGGGGGACCTCCACAGAAGAAAGAGCCCCTTTTGCGGGTGGGGGTAGGAGTTCTCACCTTCCCCTCCCCGCCCCCCGAGATCTGTGATGGATTCTGAAGGACCTCCCTTTCCCCTTTTGACTCGCCCAAACCTATCACTTTACCAATACAAGTCAACAAAAGTTCTCTGTCGTATTTTGCATCATAAGCAATTCTGGTAACCGAAATAAAGAAAGTGTACTTACATACGCAGGCCTAGGCTACACAGGAATAACCGTGTTCTTTTACATTATTTTCCTTTTGGCAATGATCAGCTTGTAGTTCATTATGTAAATTTTATAAGTCTTATTCGGTGGATCTTCTCAGCTTGCAGCAAATCAAGCTTCTCTGTTTAATCTAAAATATTTGTAGGCCTATATTTAATTCGAATAATGCAGTATTTCCCAACCTGGAGTTTGTACAACTATTGACAAAGTCGCAGTTATAATGAAGAAATGAATAGACTTATGTGATGAATAAAAATCACCTGCAACAATACTTTACAGGTATTTTCCATGATCAGGGCCATGGTCCTCCGATCTTGGCTGTGATCTTGAAATTGATAACTTCCTTCTTTCTAATTTTGCGGCAACAGTTATGTGAAACGGTAAAGCTGCACAATACGCACCTATACAAGATATCTCTGGTGGCATGAAACCACGAGAAATGTTATCAGGATTACTCTGGTATCATTTCCCTTATAAATCACTTTATTGGTTATATATAAGTGTAGCTGGTGTGCAATCCGGTCACATGATAACCGAAACGTCATCAACGCATCGGTGATGGCGGCGCCCATCGAGGAGTTGTTATATTCGCTACCGGTACTCTAGTTTTCAACGAATTTCTCTGTTTCAATTACGGGAGTCCCATTTACATAGACGGTATAAGTGAAGACAGGTGGAATAGAAAAGTTTACAATTAAGTAGTCAAGGAACAAACAAGATGGGTCAGTGACAGATAAACTAGCAGAGAGATATGAAGTGAAACGATATGAGATAGGAAAGGGTATATGGGTAAGACTGTTACAGAGGGCTGGGAACAGGACTGGAAAAGAGGAGTCAAGGAAAGGAGCACGTTAAAACCGTACAAGATATTAGA
Source organism: Hermodice carunculata (assembly GCA_964020975.1). Taxonomy (NCBI): domain Eukaryota; kingdom Metazoa; phylum Annelida; class Polychaeta; order Eunicida; family Amphinomidae; genus Hermodice; species Hermodice carunculata. Next base: position 74,948,099 of record OZ026615.1, on the reverse strand, counting down.
AAAGCCATATAAAAGTGTGTGTGTTGGGATGGAGGGAAGAGATTAAAGCTTTTTTTTTTTTCAAAGTAGAGAAGTAGTAGGCCTAACCAATCTAGAAAAGAGAAAACAGAAGGGGACAACGGGTAGTAATGGAAAATGTAAGGTGTGGAGACAAGATGCAGATGACACAGTTGGATCAGTAGCTGTTGTAGTGTGATGCATATAGAGAGATAAGGGAAGTTTTTTTTGTGAGAAAGTGGCACAGGGAAAATTATAATTACAAGGGTTTAGAAGAGGTTCGATGTTTGGAGGAAGACGAATGTGTAGCATGGGTTTTAGGTTTGAAGTGTGGCTTTCTGGGAGGCAGGAAAGGTACTAAAAGTGTGCAGGACTACCTGCTACCATGCTGGGAGAAAAGAATTGTTATGATACAGTTAGACAGCAACAGGGTAAATTGAATTCCAGAGTACAGGGAGGAAAGGGAATGGTGAGAGAAAGTCTCTCTCTCTCTCTCTCTGTCTCTCTCTCTCTCTCTCTCTCTCTCTCTCTCTCTCTCTCTCTCTCTCTCTCTCTCTCTCTCTCTCTCTCTCTCTCTCTCTCTCTCTCCAGGAGGAAGCAAGTACAAACGATGAGTGTCGGGGGATATGAGCAGGACCAGGGGCCCACCACAGCTGTGAGAAAGTGTGTGGTGGACCCCTTGCCTCGGCGCTGGTCAGGGAAGACATGGCGGCACAAGCTGATGAGGATTGCCATGGTTTCCTCCGTCTCACCTCTTCTTCATTTTTTTCCCTATGCCACATGTCACACAGGACTGCGGCAAAAAAGCGGAGGGCCACATGAGTATTATTTTCGTTCAGTCAACCTGAGTGGTAGAGCCAGTTGTCCAATATTTCCTCAACTAATACACGCCATTCTCGGGTGGATGGAATGCAGGGCGGGGCGGGGGGGGGGGGATTGTAGACCTTCCTCATCAGCCTATCATGCCGGAATGTTATACCAAAGCACATGCACATGAAGTGTGATGAGCCGACTTTTTGTCTCCCACGATGCAGCAGCCTTCATCATAACAGATTCTAACATAGACTAATTCACCCATGGAGAGCTTCTTGTTTTACACCTCTGCGTACGGCTGTCCCATTGTGTAGGCTACTACATGTCGAGGCTACACACTCAGCATAAACATGGAAGCTCTGCCTTATTTTCTTCTACACTTTTAGATATTCTATTTACCGGGGATGTTCACCCGTGCCCAGGTCCTACCAGAACAGACAATTATAGAAGACCAAAGTTTTAATGGATACAGTATGCCACAGAGGTGTCATAGCAAGTAGCAAGGCTGGAAGTTATAGAATGGTTGGACCCATATCCAATGCACTGGTCATATTTCAAAAGAAGTCTATGATCATCACGTCAATAGCAATCAAGATTTCTCTTTCCTATGTGGGGCATGCCTTACATGCACTCTTCCTCAGTTGGACCCCAATATCTCAGATGATGAAGAGGATAAAGATTTTACCTAACACCCCCCCCCCTCGGGCGTACCTACACACTACCCATCCGAGGATATATATATATTAGTCTGATAACCTGGACAATTGTGACATGTCAACCAATTCAGACTTTGACTTCTATGACTGTTTTAACAGAAAGGGACTGCACTTTTTCATATCTAAACATCAGATCTACTCTTAATAAACTTTCTCAGCCCCGTCATCTTGCATCTATTTTAAAAATTTTATCTTATCAATATCAGAGACGTGGCTTCACGACTCTATCACAGATGACGAGATAGCAATTCCAAGTTATGCGGTTGTGAGAAAGGACCATAATCGCACTGGGGGTGGTGTATGTATTTACATAAAATACAGCATTGCTTTTTTTATCGGGGGTAATCTCCTCATGGACAGTTTTGAAGCACTCTGACTAGCAATCCTGCTTCCCAAATCATCTAACCATGTTGTACACATGTTACAGACCTCCCAAGGACTCTTAATTCTAATTTTATTTGGAACAGTGGCTATCTTCCTCGAGGTCTGATTTAGAAGTCTGTACTGGGTGGTATGAATATCTGTGCGGTTAACGACAACTTCCCTTGAAAACAAAGATACGTTTCTTTATTTGAAATTTTTAATTGTCACCAATTGATCTCAGATGCCATCAGAGTTGCCCAGAATGGTAGCTCATGCATTTACCATCTTATTATAAACGACCGTGATAAACTTGGTCAATCAGGAGTCCTACCCCTTGGACTCAGTGTTCACATGAGCATTTATTGTACCAGAAAGGTCACATACAGTACTTTCGAGAGTCGTCATACTCCCAAAGTTCGTTCACTCAAACATTATAAATAGTAAATATCAGTCATATGAGACCGAGTGTTGGTCACGCTCCTCTCCGTCCCAATTGAGTTGGGGTCTCGGTGGGGTCAGGGCATGGGGAACTACATGTTCCCATAGCCTTTCCTAATAAAATATTTTAGTATATATATTATGAGTCCATTTCGTAGGGGTTATTTTACATATAAATTGGTTCATATATAATTTATGTGCTATTTATTCATAAAATGTATTTATATTCACTTTATGTAACAGATATATACATATTTTATGTAAGGTTCTTTGTATGTAGAGACCCTTTCGGAAATAAGTCTCGTGTTGGATTTTGAGGATCATGCCTAGACGGTAAACATTTTTGTCAACACATTTTTATTTCTGGAATGTGTACATGTTACCTTCTGAATCAAGTCAAGTCAAATCAAATCAAATAGCCTCCGGGTCCGACCGACTGGACTTAGAAGCACCATATTTTGGCCTAACACACACCCACACCCACACCCACACCCACCCACCCACCCACACACACACACACACACACACACACACACACACACTATATATATATATATGTATATATACAGTCAAACCTGCATATAACGGGCATTGACGGAACAGTTTAATTATGTCCGTCATAGACAGGTGTCCGTCTTAAAGAGGGTTATTGATCATGTTGAATTGCGGTAAATTTGAAGAGAAGACATATACATGTATATATTCTAGTGTTAGAGTCTTTTTTTTCTTTACTCCTCGATTATTTTCAACAAAGAGATCTATCGTAGCAAAACAAATTGTCATATAAACAGCAATACTATAGACCAGTAAAATTGGACAGGATCTATCGCAGCAAAACAAATTGTCATATAAACAGTAATACTATAGGAAAGTGAAATTGGACAGGATCTATCCCAGCAAAACAAATTGTCATATAAACAGTAATACTTTAGTCCAGTGAAATTGGACAGGATATATTTTGATCCTTTGGAAGTAATTTTCTCCTGACTTTTAGACACCACCAGATTGCTTTGTCTCAAGTGTTGCAGCCTACATCATGCTCTCGTGAAACCACAAATAAAATAGCCCATTGAAGAAATCTTTGTCACTCCAGAATGTTATTTATCATTTCTTTCAGTTCGAAATGTTTAAACAAATTCTTCTCCCGTTTTCGGTCTACTTCGGAGAAGTAGGGTTTTTGTCCTAATGTTTGTTGCATATTCAGAAGTTTAACTTGAATAATTACTGTGTTGCAAAATTTATGGATCTGTTCGATTATCAGGGCTGTCATGTTGATTCACAAGTCTCTGCAGTATTGCTCGACATCTCCTACTTTTCTAGGTTAAGAGCTAATTAATTCATGCCCTCAAGGCGACTTCTGGGTGTTTCAGGATTCATGTTCCAGGGCACAAGACTGCAAGGCAGTATATTTACATTATGAGGTTATGCTCGCACTAGAAGTCCCATTATACACTGTATACTAGACTTATTTGAAAAATAGACCTTCACTGAATACTAATCATGCGCATATTTTGCCTACTACCTCTTCAAAGTATCCAATTAGCACTGTATTAATTACTGTTAGTTCTGCATCCTATGGTTTTTGAACAAGAACAAGGGGTTTTATTTTTCTCTCTATATATTTTTGCAATCCATAAAATATGAGACCACAATATGTATTTTGAAAATGTTGCAAAACATCATAAGTGGTATGTATGATATATATATATATATATATATATATATATATATATATATATATATATATATATATATATATATATATATATATATATATATATATATATATATATATATATATATATATATACAGCAGCCTGCTGATTAGTACATCTGTGTACTCGCAGTAAGCCTCTGCTGCTAGCTCTTATTGTAATTTAGGCTCTCCAACTCGCTAAGGTGTGGGCTAGAAAAGATGGCATCTGACGGAGTTCATATTCGGGTTTTCGAACGGGAATGCAAAGGTCATGATACAATGCATTTGTCTATATTTTCTTTCACAAATAAAATTTGGGGACAGACAAGATACCAAAGAGATTCTGGGTAACTATCTCCTAATTTAGTTCATAGCCAGGAAAATATCAATAAAATATGCTAAATCTGACCGTAATTTCAACCTGATAATCTAATTCACCAATAAACATTTAGCTTGGTGACAGACGTCAAATATCAGAGCCCTATGCAAATTTTTTGATTTTTGCCAAACGACTGAACTATCAAAAGCTGATTACGTATTTACAGGAGTATACATGCATGAACACAATGTATCTACATGTCTGTACTTTAATTCTCAAACATCATTGGCTAATTTTCTTCAACCTTTTAGTATAATGTCAGTTGTACACCTTAATTTAGCATGAAAGGTTTGATATTTCTACATGCGGTGAAATTAGTTATTCGTAAATTACAGTACACCGTGATGGGAATACACAACTTACACCCTCCCGACTTAACCCTTTAAGTGCTAATCACTGCTATTGTTGCTTTTTCATTACTGTTAAAAATATAATGGTTAAAAGATTCAAATTCCTCTTGAAGATACCCTTCACTCACATGCCAGCAAGCCTAGTCTGAAGCAGAGTTGTCTTAGTCAACAGCTTTCCTCGGGACACTTTGCGAGCAATGCGCGCAGTGTCCCGAGGGAAGCTGTTTACTCAATCTTAAATCAGCGCTTTAAGGGTTAAGCGTCATCCACATGAGGGATGTGGAAACTTTCTATTCTTGCTCTTCTCTGTGGAAAGCCTCCATCTTGATGGGCAGATAATAAGGATATTATTCTTAGCTGTGATTTTTAGCATCGTATTGTCGATAGATGATTCCTTCCTTTTCTTAGAAATCTAGTTTTAATTGGCCGACCTTCCCAAAATTAAAATTTTACATTTTTGTGCTCAGAATGTAGCATTCAGGTGTAAAAATCTCGCACTAGCATTAGCTTGCAGACATGCAGGCAGGGTTTCTCAGATTTGTTTTTCGACTGGATCTGCACGTCTCATTTTAACTGACTAACGTCCATAACTGATATAATAGTTCTCAAGCAAATGGAAGTGTAACGGTTTCCATGTGACTGTGTGGTTTAAAAGAAATATGTGAACAAAGTGCGCTGAAAATATTCACATGCTTTGCTTCTAGAATGAAAATTTTCTGCCCTATGTTTAAAAAGGACCTGGCCCAGGTATATTCCCACAAAGTTGACTTGCATCCTATCAGCAAGTTAAATAGAATACGTGTTATTAATTATGTTCACCAATACACTCGCCGTGGTTTAAATAAATAGGCTAACTCAACATTCAGTTCTGCCATATACAATGTATTCAGTTTTATTCAAATATATTCAATCCCAAAATCATGAGCATCGACAATTGCACCGATACTATTAATCAAAATATTTCATATTATATCATCATGTAGCTTTACATCACTGCTTGGCAAATCAAGCTTGCAAAGAATAACAGAGCAGATGCTACAAATAATAAAACATTCATTTTAGTACAGTCATACATAGTTAGTATAAATCAACCGATACAAATCAAAACATTATACCCTCGAATGTCCCATTACCCAGGCACCAGAAACAATCAAAGACAAACTATGATTACAGTGAAGAAAATCACTGGTGCGCCAGAAATCTGCTACTGCAAACTGTTGCCCCACGCATATAGGCCACAATTACGATGTAAAGAGGCTGAAAAATACAAAGTAGGCTGTTAAATATTTATCTTTTTTATGAAATAAACCACATACGCCACAATTACGATGTAAAAAGCCTGAAAAATACAAAGTAGGATATCAAATATTTACTTTTTTTATGAAATAAACTGTAACTGTTTTGTGATCCAGTCACAAGATTTATTATCATGACCTAAAAACTGTTTCCAGTGCATGCATTTGGAAACACGCTGTACAATTTTAATTCATTTTACATACCCCTCCCTCCCCAGATTGAGTCATTTCATTTTGCACAAGTGTTCCTTTATTCTCCCTGGATTTTGATTTTCTCCCTTGACATAAAAAAACAATTTTAATCGTTAGGGCAACATGTGTGAAGCTGATACATCAGCCTTAGAGTCAAGAGGCCTTTAAGCCATGAATTAATGCTTTTGTCAATTGGTAAAAATATTTGCAGTGCTTCAAAACTGCCATGCTGATCTACACATGTTTCTAAACTTCACTGTTGTACTGCACGATTGAATATAGTTTCTGTGCATAAAATCCCATATCAGCTCGTTCACCACCATGCCCAGCGAAAAAAACAGACATTAAGTTCGGTAATTATTCCACCCAAAGTGCAAATTCATACGTACGTTTGAACAGGTGAGTATTTTTCATATGATAATTACGTTTTCTCCTAAACTTCAAACTCTCCGAAACAATTTAGTTGTACATAGTAATTTGAAAAGTACAACATTGATCATTACAAAACATGAGATCTCAATGCCATTGGTTTGTTCGGAAAGTTTCTCTCGTGGGTAATTATTAATTTATAACATACCGTGACACAAAGGCCAAAGAGACCTGTCCCAGGATGCCAGTTGGATATCTGCATCTGTAGATTCAATGGTATTGCATATGGTCTCCTGGTAAACCTTCCCTGTTGGACTGCGTTCCACCAGCTGCAGGCGAACATTTGCTACAAATATCGACGAATCAAATTATAATATGGGAACTTTGCATGCAAAAGTTGACCGCCGCGCACATTCATTCCCAAACAATTCATGTACATGATGCGTGCACAAGGCCACGTGACAATGTATAAGCTGCTTGGTACAGTGATTCTGTGTAAAATATCTACAAATGGCAATTACTTTCCATCTAACTAAGGGGCCATCGTACTTTGGTAACCTACAATTCAACATACTCAAATGCACATCCTCAGAGTGCATGTACATTGATAATGTAGATTTAATGATTGATTACAATTTAAATTTTCTGATGGTGGCGCACCTAACTACCTTGACATAATACTTTTTGTACCAAACAAATGGCACTTTCTACAGTTTTGACGCTACCTGCATGGTTTGAAAATGCGTGAATAACGTCTCTTAAGCTTAATGCCGTCCCAATTTATTACTTTAATTACCCCCCCCCCCACACACACACATAATTGGCCCTGCCTTAAACATGGATGTGCCCTCCTTGTTCTGTGATAGGGGGCAGCACAGGGTCTTAGTCATTATGAATATGTCGACTTGCGGTGTGGCGTAAAATTAGCATGCCCTTCTTTCGTGCCCTCATCATGGTGGCGGCATACTTATGTTGCCGAGCGACCTGACCTGGCAGAGCAGGTCCGCAGTTGGCATTGGTTTATATGAATATATCCTATTGCAACTTACTGTTGTGAGCTGGAATGGACGTCGTCCACCAATTTTCTCCCAGCTTTTCCAAGTGGATAAGAGATTTAGCAAGTTTTTCTTTCTTTGGCTGTTGGAACCTCGAAACATAAGCAATTTGACTGTCAGGATGTCCAACGTGATGAATGAATAGAGTCTTTCCCAGGAAGTTCTTTGAGTGCAAGGCTAAATCAGCGTTCAGAAAAAAAAAAAGAAATGTATATATGCAAGTGATTGAAAATCAACTTTGATATAACACAAGAAAGCAATGTGGACATCATAAAAAGACATCAGAAAAGCTCTATATGTGTAATCACCTTGTGACGTCTCTGCAATCAAAGCCGCACATCCATACGGTGACACTGTGCCAGATGATGCGGTCCTGGTGGCAAAGTACTCTTTGGCTTTTTCTTCTTTAACTACTTGTCCCTGGCCGTTAACTACAACCCATTGTATGTGAAGGTTACCTGAAATTACACCACGATCTGTATTACCTTGGCATCTGAACAAGTGTATGAATATTGACATATGACCTGCGAAGAAAACAAAAAGAGAAACGTTTAGACATACAGATGTGTCTTGTTTATTATTATGGCTACTCTGATTTTATGAAGAAATATTTGTATGGAGTTTCTAAAATACAATGTGCAGAATACAATGCCTGGATGCCAAATTTTCATATTCTCTACCTAGAAAATCATTCACTGCGGGCCATTAACTTCGATATATATATATATATATATATATATATATATATATATATATATATATATATATATATATATATATATATATATGTATGTATGTATGTATATATATATATATATATATATATATATATATATATATATATATGCATACATACATTTATATATGTATGTATGTATATATATATATATATATATATATATATATATATATATATATATATTCTAATCCTTCCACGTTGCTCATGTGTCATATAAAATGCGTAACATTCTCATTTTCCCACGTCAGGAAATATCTCTTGTATATCTTTATAGGACTTCATAAAATTCTTTCCCCACTTTTTCATTCAGGGTACATCTCGCTAAAACAAACCAAAGTTTGTGCCAACTGCCAAATTGGGTATGAAAAATATGTTTTTCAAATGTTTTTGTTTTGCTGGGCCACAAGGATATATATTTGCCCAACTTAACAAGGCCATGCTCCCGGAAGGGTTAGTTTCCTTCAAAAGTGTGCACAACCGGACATAAGAGAGCCTGCAGTGAGAGAAATAGACCATAAAAATACTTAATAATACAGCATGCCTTATTTGTAGACCTATACTGTTATAATTATGGAGCATACTTACCCGTCATGTACCTGGGCATGCATGCTTTCCATAAAGATGCTCCAAACATCGATTTTGCTGAAACGATTTTGGCTTTCGCCATAGGCTTCGCAGAATTCTTTACCCTCAGCTCCAGTGTCTGTGAAAGATCGTGCACGACGTAATGCGTCAGGATCACGTTTTCCGCTGGGATTTCAATATTGGATGTAACATCTGTAATGTATTGACAAGTTTTTTGTTAATATCTAATTTATGAACAAGGTTACCCGCATTTCTTATGCAACAGAGGGAAAAACAAAAAATTAATGACAAGTTTGTCGCGAAATATTTTAACATTACAGTTGTTCAATATTCCGAGTCAAGCCTATATAGTCAATGTTGAAATGTTTTTCATCTAGATTTCGGTCGTGAGGATTTGGCATTCCGGTATTGAATCCCTTTTGCCCTAAAGTATGTCAGGCTTTATGGCAAACATATATTTCCCTATTTTTCAGCGCATTGACAATAAAAATATTCTTTACGATGGAAAAATTCTAAAACAGCATGGCAGTACCAATTTTGCAGTTTGATATCAAATTAAATTCCTATGAATTGAATATTGGGGCAGCCTTGAAGAAATTCACTCTTCATATGGTTTTGTCTCAAATTCTAGGTAAAAATTGAACGCAATCTTGTTATAGGCCGCAAGGGCTGAGTTTGTAGGGCAAGCAGAGGAACTGGACTTAATACACAAAAATGAAGATGTATGTATGTATGTATGTATATATATATATATATATATATATATATATATATATATATATATATATATATATATATATATATATATTTATAGGAATAAGGTAAACATTTTCATAATTGATGGTTTTTTTAATTAAAAAATATAGGCCTACCATCGCTCGTCTGTACAGAACTCAATCCACCCCAGGAAGCTTTAATCAGCATCCGTTTGCAACGGTTGGGGATACTGATCACTCTGTTGTGGCAAGGTTCCCACTGCGTCCCTTCTCCATCAAGGTATATAAGTTTACATTCCAAGTCAGTCCCTGAAATATTTAAAAAAAAGCAAACAAAGATTGGTATTCAGCCGAGAAATAAAATTTGACAAAAGTAGTATGAATTGTGACACCGTTAGAGTCTCATGAGTTTCAGTTTACTGACAGACGGTGTAAGTATAAGCTTGCTGACGGAACTTCACACCTTATGATAGTGACATACTCGTGTGGTTTTTCACATACGATATACGGGAACAGTGATGTTGAAATGCGACAAAAAACAAAAAGAAAAAAAAAACACTCTATCCTTACTATAGATCAGTTAAGTCCACGTGTCTGAAAGAAGACGACGAATCCTACGCAGATGGAAGTTTGTGGATAGTGTAGTCTGGAGACCTATGAAAAGTTTTTAATTCCAAAAACGCAAATCACATTTGGCATGGTTCAGAACAACACGGAGGTACAGCACTTTTGTATGATACGGCTATTCTCACCTGATGGCAAGACCAGGTCCGCCACGTACTGTCCTGAGCCTCTGGGGTGCTCTTCCATAGGAAACGCCTTGCTGGGCTCCCAGACGCCCAGGGCAGCACAGGAGCCGGCCAGGGAAACTTTCCTATCTTCCATGCAGAACCCCATCACCGTTACGTGAACAGATGTCATGTTGCACTAGAGGGGAAAAGAAAATATGTTTTTGATACTTTGAGAAATGACACATGTACAAACTTCCACGTGTGTGTGTGTGTGTGTGTGTGTGAGAGAGAGAGAGAGAGAGAGAGAGAGAGAGAGAGAGAGAGAGAGAGAGAGAGAGAGAGAGAGAGAGAGAGAGAGAGAGAGACTTGAAATCACGTTGCCATTATCCATAATTTATTTACAGGTTAGGCCCTATTATATTGTGTTGGCACCATAATTCCAGAAATAATTCATATCATGAATGTAGGACGATTGCATTTCTTCTACAATACTTTAGTACATTCAGTTGTAAAAGGGTACTATGTCCCATATGATATCAGATACAATACTTACTGTACATGTGTACTCTATGACTATATATATATATATATGAGGCCATTCTTTTATGTAACTAGCTGCAGTGCTATCATAGACAAGTAGGCCTTATAATCTTGCATGCAGACATACCTCTGAAGGTGTCATTCTTGTGATGATTACGAATACGGAGTAGGCCTCCTACACAGCCTCCACTTATTCTTGGCAGATTTTGAAACCCTATCTGAAAAAGAGAAAACGCCATTTATTCGGACACATGTTAATAGGGCCTTAAAAGTTCGATAGTGAACCTTTCCTTTTTCGTTGTTGTGAATTTTGATTCAAAATCAAGTCAAAGAAACACGAAAATGTATTAAAACCGATTGTTTGATACAGCATTATACCCCGGTCATAATGATTATAGTATCACACCGCAGCGTTAATAAGGTACTCCTTTGTAAACCACACTAAAAGCGACATTTTGAAGGAGCCGTCAAATTGAACAAGATGGCTGTGTGAATAGCCCGTCTTCTGTTGACCTTAAGTTAACATTCAACCCATAGTAAGTCCCACTCTGCTGTGTGACTTTCCGTAACAGTCCCCATTGCCCCAGATGGTAATCAATATGAACGCATGCATTGATAAACATGTACCTGAATTGAAGAAGAAAAAAAAATCGTAAAATCAGGGATCCAGAGTATCGCCACCTAGTGAAAACTTTTTTTCACCTTCCATATTTGCTACATTTCCAGCAAGTTTCAGAACAATCCGAGTGACGGTTTAGAGCTGAAGTTGAAAATAGCGAAAACACACACACACACACACACACACACACACACACACACACACACACACACACACACGCAAATTATACATAAAGAGAAGGAAAATCGCAGCGCCAGCTGTTGAACAAATTGAGGTTTAATTTTAAAGGTTTCCAGAAGTGTCCCTTTGACTTGGCGGTTTCGGAGAAGATTGGTTAAGATTTTGCCAAACATCAACAAAAAAATTCATGAAAAATATAAGAATTGCTATACCGTGACCATTTGAACAAACTTGGCAGAGACCCACCCAAGATTTATTCCTACCAAGTTTGAACTTGAAGTGAATCTGGACGGTTTTGAAGGAGTCGAAAAGGTAAATTGATGGATGATGGACCATAGGCATAGCCCACCATATTAGCCTCAGCTGACTGACAGGGGTTAAAATCAGGATGTAGGCCTGATTTTAATGCCGTGCATATTAATCTTACAATGACTTGCTACTGAATGAACAAGTAATATATCTTCATGATGCGCATTAATATTGTATCACTTGAATATCTGGAATATACTAAGTGAAACACCAAGGATTTCCCACTTGATTATTAGTCTCCTTTATTGAGGCCTATAGACCTAAATATCTTCAACATGCAACTTAAGAGCTTCGGGGGAGGGGGGGGGGGGGCTTGCCCCTCTGGGCCTGTCACCACAAGCGCTGCTGGACCCTGGGAGTGGTAAGTGCCGACATGGCCCACACCTTGGCCTCCATAATTTCAAGTTTGTCACAGCCATTTTTATTTTGCTCCAAGAAACTGACTGTGACTGGGCCACTGTATCTGTCCTGAAAATTATGACTGTTTTTCACTTCGCATTTTAACATATTCTTCAAGTTTCATTTTAAACTTTTATATGTGTTTTTTCCTCCACTTCATTTTTGTAAACAGATATCGATCTGCTAATACTAATAGTGCCACTTACAAAATTCTTCCTGGAATTGACAAAATGGACACCTACAGGCTTCACTTCTCATTAAAAGGTAAAGCACATATATCAGGTTGAAGGAAAAAAGTAGGAGGCCAATGCTTGGAACTGTGACACATTTTTATCGTCAAAAGATATAAACAAAGCCAGAAGCAGAAGGCCGAGGCCCAGCAAGTATTTTAGGCTCAAGATGAGGCGGCTGGGCATCAGAGTGGTACTTGCTGAATGTGACCGAGGCCTAGCAAGAATTTATGCTCAAAATGATACGGCTGGGCATCACAGTGGTACTTGCTGAATGTGACCACTGTTGAGAAAGACCACTTGCCTTTTGTGACCACACTTTCAAGAACATAGATGTCTATGAACATTGTCATTTTACTTCAATACTTGCAATCAGGCCTTTTAATAAATGTACGACTTTTTCGTTCACAGCATTTTTTCACATAAAAAAAAAATCTAAGACCGGCATCGACAGCTCCTCTTTGTAAGTACAAAACGCTTTCCTCTTTACACCATTATAGACTATATATCCCATTCCACTTCATCATCATTCTAATGTAAAAAGTTCGACTTTGGACAAGACGACAACTTTGGCATATTATGGAGGGATCTGTTTGTTTACACTTGGACAGCACTGAACCTTATGCCGGTTATGGCCAACCCCAGGGAACAGGTCATCGGGTTTGACTGCACGCATTTCAGTGTGCTAAGCTTGTGATGTAATAAAGCTGGCATAATATTGTAAGGCTATTTGACGGCCTACATTTTCCGCCAGACACAGGCCTAACGTTAGGCTTAATGGTTACAAAACATTTCCCGAAGTATGTAGGCTTACAGACTGTCAATAATCACAACACAAAGGTAGCCAGTTAAACTAAATTAAGTTCAAGTCACCATAAAGTTGTAAATAACACTATACAATAAGTCAAATATGACTGCCTATCTGATTGACTGTTACCATTATTATCACACTTGTCCTTCTCAATCTCAGCTGTAAGAAAGTAAAACACTGACTTACCTGTTAGAACAGTTGGGCAGCTTAGTTATGGGGGCTGTGGTTGCGTAGCAAGCTATATATAACCCCGAAGGACGTCAAACGTTTCGCTTATTATGACGTGTTCCAATTTTGACGTCAAAAGGCCCACCTGTCGCTCTTTATGACGTTTTCTTGGAGGGTCTAAAGCCGGCCGCAAACAATATGACCGGACTGTCCGCGATAATCAAATTTATCCCGTACTTAGGGCCATATTACTTTAAAAATGGACTTAATACAGACTACCTAGTTTGACTGACCATACTACGTGGCTATGCACCAGACTACGTTGTGTTGCACTACTTTCTTTCCATTCTTGTGTTCATTCCCTTATATGACATGGATCTGCAGTGTCAAAGGTCATTGACTGACCATACTACGTGGCTATGCGCCAGACTACGTTGTGTTGCACTACTTTCTTTCCATTCTTTATTCATTATGGTCGCGTATGTCTACATTGGGAAGCTTGTGTCTGTTATCTTTTATTTAATTATTAATAGTAGTTTTTTTTTTTTTTTAATTTACAATGAAAAATGAAAATTGATAGTACTTAAGTACGGGATAAAAAGAAAACTAGGCTCGTCCGGAGTCTGCTACACCAGACTCACCTAGTTTTCTCATTATATGCATGCTTTCATCCTGAGTCTGTTGCACGTGGAAATAGTCCATGAATGGAACCTGATTCAGTGTATTGATGGGCCTATATGTACTGTGTTTTATGCTCCAGGTGTTGCACACTAGACGACGAAAGTCGCAGACCTGTAGCCGTAGCCGTCAGTGGGGTTGTATAGTGTGCAGCTGGCTTAAATTACAGTGACGCAAAAAGAAAATGACTTAAGCTGGTACCTCACTGGGCTGCGACTGTTGGCGACAACTTGTCAGGGTCGCGCTGTTGTGTCGCTAGAATTTTGAACTCGTATGTTAAAAAAAAAGGAGGGGGGCGGGGCTACAAATTTTCAACCAAAATACTCGCAGAGTCGTCGCCGATGTCTCGGACACGTCTGGAAGTGGAACCCATCTCAATTCAGTTTCCGTGAGTTAGAAAGTGCGAGAAATGCGAGACAAATTTGTGAAGGTTGGCGACCTATGAATCTAAATAAGATTCAGATTCAGATATATTTATTCGACATAAAGTAAGACACATTGTAATCTGTAGGGCCTAGTTGGCAATAACAATAACGAAAATTCTGTAATTGCAGTTAAGTTGGACATACAAAATATTACCATACTTACATCAAGATAGTCAGGATGACCCAGCAAAGGAGGAGGAAACATCTGCTATCGCTTGGGCCACCATTATGTGACTGACTGTAGTGTAGAGACAAAGGGGAGAATTTGAAATTCAGGGCCGGAAACACATGCGAACTGGCATGGAGGCGCCAAAATTGCTAGTAACTTGGGAATAACTTGCGAACAAACTTCATGAGTGTTGCAAGACCGTAACAAAATCACAAAACCTTAATTCACTGTTAGACAACTTTCGCAAATGTAACAAATTCGCAATTTTGTCATGCAAATGTCGCGCTAAATTCCCGCGAATTTCGCCTGGCATTCACGCAATATGTATGCGATTCCCTGGGAAATTTTGGCCCATATTTCACCAGTGCGACACTCATGCAACATTCGTGGGACATATATGTAAACTTGTCTCAAGTCCCGGGTCTCAAGTACCAGTTCAGTGTGATTCCAAATGAAAATTGTCGCAAATTCACATCTTTTCTCGCAATTTTGTGTCTCCAGCTAGTCTCCAGCTGTTGCAGCCCAGTGAGATAGGCCCTACGCTAGTAGCGTATATAGGCCGTAGCGGCTACGGCCTATATAGGCTATATCTCACCGAGCTGCGACTTCACTTAGGCTATATGCATGCACCGAAGTGATGCAGCCTACAGTGTTTTGATCAAAGACAGGCACTGCATTATAAAACATACGTGGTGAATTGCCATTTACCAAGGACTTGAGCGAACACCCAACCACCATGATTTATAACACACAATGCTAGTTATAGCTCAAAAGGAAATAGGCCTATGTCTGCCAAAATTCATATCACTGCCGATGGGCCAGCTTTGTGTGCAGGCTTGAAGCATCACGAATTGGTCACATTGTCTCATCTTGATAACCTGTAGCCGTGAAAAGGTGAGATAAAAAAAAAGGATGTGAATAAACATTTCTTTTTCCTTTTGTTTTTACATTTTGTTATATCTCTTGCCTATAAAGAGATGTGATGCCGATAAACCACTAAACAACAACATGGAAATATACTGTTGCTTGCTGTCATTCGAAAAACATGATTTCCCTTTCCTTTGACAAATGTTGGAGCAAACCTATTTTAATCAAAAAAGAATCATGGACAAATGGCATAGTCTACCTGAGTGCAATACAAGAAATATTTGAACACAGACACAAAGCATTACTTCAGGTTTGCTGATCCAACTTGTAGGCCTAATTGATATTTAGGACATTCCTACCATTTTTAGCTGTTGATATCAAAACCTGCCAAACCAGGATCATGACGGGCATCTGCATGCAGTTCATCATTCGCCTTTTGCTTTTGGTGCTTTGCGTGGTGGCGATGTTGGTACGGTTATTTACTGTGCTTTCAATTTCCCATAAAAAGTGCTATAGGGAAACACACGTTATGGACATAACTTAGTTTCATTGTGCTGAGGTGATAAAGTTATACTGGCCTGTTTTCTTGTCAACGCTCATTCATCACTTGACTAGCAAATTATGAAGGTCATTTTCCTGTATGTTGATTTTCCCATTGATTATCATATATTGAGGTCCGTTTTCTAATATCATTTTCTTTTTGCTTTGTTTTTGCTTCATGGAATACCTGTACAATTGATGCAGATATGTGCGATCTCAGTCAAACTAATTTCATCTTGAGTCCAAGACCAGATGGTGAAATGTGCCGTACTCTTTCAAGTTTATGTCGCGTTTGGTCAAAAACGTCTCAGATATGCGCAAAGTCAATCAATAATTCTTTCATTTTTTGGGCGATAGTGCACAATTATCTCCTTTAAATGTATAAAATAGGACCCTATAGGATGTAGCTGGTTATAAAGGTGAGTCTGTAAGGAGTCCCTAAACGCGTGACTGAGTATATGTCTTAACGGTAATTATATGATGATGTAATTTTTTCAAGATTTTAGAAACGGTTATAGGCTAACTAGGCCTAATAATTGTCTATTCGGCCACGGATACACTTGCATTGCCTTTACTTTTATATATATAAATACTACATGTATCCTTTGACATACAGATAAATTGCAGAAATGGTGTTCCTTCTTCTAAAAAGTGTTCCAAATGTTTAGAGAAAAACTGCACAATGTAGAGAGTATGTTTGCGGAATAGATTGCGCAATAAATTGTATTCTCTTTCTTGAAAACACTGTATAAAAGAATTACCATTTGCCAGAGACATTTAGCATCACTGAACAAGTATTTTTTAACAAGCTTATAATGTATTTGTGTTGCACTCTTCAATTACTCATGGCTGTGGCAGTAAAATAAACATCTTAATTTCCAGAGCTACGGAGTTTATGCTTGTTGATATTGTCCGGAAGCCAAAGTTTGTTGGAAGGGCGAATGCGTTGTAAGTGTAACTGGTCGAGTACTTAGTTTGCATCAATATACGTATCAGACGTTCTATGTTAATCCAGGCGAATCTCATATGTCGATTCAGGACACATATCCCGAGTGAGGCTGCATACTCAAACTGACATGCATAACGACTGATACGGCCTGCTTGTCTCTTCATTACGTTTAA
>OZ026615.1:74906408-74930408 GCA_964020975.1 Hermodice carunculata | reverse complement strand
GTGAATACATACAAAGTTTACCGATACACGTTAACATAAACAATGCAATATAGCATGCGCGTCACGATAGAAGCAGTGAATCAGGAGGGCTCCGCAAGATTCGCACTGAAAATCACAGTTGCCAATGTTAGCAACTTGTGAAAACTGTGAGTATTTACTTAAGAACACTTAGAGACATCACAGAACCAGTCTCACAGTGGGAAGTGAAAATTTCCGTGACTTTCTATATAATACAGCAGTGACGGGGGCTTAGACTCCCGGGAACTGGGAACCCACCATTTTGGGACTCGCGGTTACATCATCATTAGCGGATTAACCTGGATTCTTCTGTCACAATGCACGGTCAGTCTGACGGTACGTCCCCGACTATAAACACACTGGAAGATCTATGCAAGATCGAGAACTGTAATTTTGAATATGCATTTACTGAGAATTTGGACAGAATTTTTCAGTTTTCGTCTCTAGATATCCAGAACACTTTGTGCAAAATTGATACTGATATTCTATCATCCGTCCGCAAGTCCCTGTGTGAGAAGGTCCAAGAGAAATATGCACAGTATAAGGAAAAACGACCTATTAACAGGCAGGTCAAGCACAAAATGTTGTCGGACATTATCAGTTTCGGTGAGACAATAGCTAATGGTTCACCGGTGAAAGATTTGGACAAAATTTTTGTGAATAAAGATCAAAACAGTGCACCTGATCGTAGTGATAACTCTACAGGTCCTGTTCATGGATGCAGTGCAAATGCTCAAGATATGCTGGATCTTGTTCAGTCTGTTGCCAATTTGAAAATTACTGTGGACAATCTTAAAATAGAGCTAAAGGAAATACGCGTAGATAATGCTCAACTCCGATCACAGGTGTCTATTCTGCTAGAAGAGGCCAAAGGTTCTAATGCCGCCCATGTTTCAAAGGAAGGACATGACAATGAGAAAGTGGCTGTGGTAATTTCAGAGGTTAAGCCTAACCCTATAACGGTGACCACTACTGACTCGTATGGCCAAAAGACTGCTGGCAAGACCGATGTAAAGGATGCTAAGGATTTACCCTTGGAATCTGACTTAAGTCCAAGTGCATCCGATAGTAGTGATAGTGAGCCCTACTTTGTACCAAAATACCATCTGCGGAAGCAAAGAAAAAGGTTACAGAAAAAAGTGAAGAAACATAGGCCTAACTCTCATACCGACCAACCTGTAAAAGCTTCAGCATCAGCGGCCCCTAATCAGTTGGGCAATACAGCTAGCAGCTATGCTGCTATAACCGCCAAACCAGCTGTTAAGCCTATTTTAGCAGCTAATGATGCTAAATGTGACATTTATATTGGTCGAGTGGATCGCTCAAATACGGTTGAAGACATGAAAAGCCATATCAGTGCCCTTAACATAAATGGCTGTGATGTGTCCCTTATAAGTGGCAAGTTTAAAGGGAAGTATAGATCATTTAAAGTGAGAGTATCTACAGCGGATTCCAAAAAGCTCTTGGACAGGGCTAATTGGGATACAGGGATAATTGTGCGGCCTTTCTTGGCAGAGGCACCTAAACTTAAACCTAAAGGGGAGAGGCCGCAGATTACTCCACCTGACCTCCCTAAGACCCATCCTACTATAAGGGACCCCATAAGAGAGCGAGGTAGGCAGATACCCGGTGAGCCACATCCCTGGGACTTCAAAAGGGTCGGTACATGGTGGGGACAATCACAAATGGAAACCGCCCCAAGAGACTATAACCACGGATACCAGTACAATTACCAACGACGCATGGACGCACGCCATACCGACAGAGACTGGTACTATTGTCAGCCCATCGAGCCCCGTACTCGACGGTAATCCTTGTGGCACGACAGAGCCACCAGTGGGCTCTAACATTAACTTTGACTGTAAATCTGGCGCTCCCTCAGTATCTCATTTTACTGAAAGTGTTTCCTCTCCTGCGACTAGCATACAGCTTGTAATAGAGACTCTCAATTGTCATGGATTTAAGCAGTCCTCTCATTATATATGTGAGAGGTTGCTAGACTGTGATGTAATGTGTTAAAATGAAACTTGGTTGCACCCACATGAACTTAAAGTAATTGATGACGTTGTGAATGAGCAGAGTACCGGTAGCTTTACAGTATTTGCAAAAAGCTCAATGTGTGATATAGATGAAAATTATTCAGGTCGACCCTTTGGGGGTATTGCTGTAATTACTAAGGCGTCTAATGAGTTAAGTTTTCATTCTCTTGATGCTGGCAGTGATCGTATTCTACCAATTGCAGTGTATGACAGAATGGGTAAACCTGTACAAATCTTTGTCTGTGTATACATGCCTTATTTCCAAGCAGGTAATTCAAAACAAACAGATTTATTCATTGAAACTATAGATGGCTTGCAGGCTGTCCTCGACACATATGGTATGCTTGCCCCTGTTAAGATATGTGGGGACTTTAATGTCCAGCTCCCACAATCACATATACTTCATAAACGATGGTTTTCTCCCCCTGAGTTTAATGCACACAGCAGTATCATGTTTGATTTTTTGGCTGCTAATAACCTGATCGTTGCAGATTTTATGTTTAAGAATACATGTGATTATACTTTTTTCAATCATTCTAGACGTGTGTATACATGGATAGATCATATTGCTAGCAGTGAATATGACATTGATAATATCATGCATTGTTCTATTGTTCCAGAAGATAGCTCAAATGTGAGTGATCATCTGCCCATAAGACTTGAGTTAGTAATCAAGACTGAATTAAATAATGCGAACTCCATATCCGCTCCAAATACATCAGACTTTTTATGTCATGTAACTCCTAACTGGTCTAATGAAAGAAATAATTTGAAATATCGTGAAATATTAGAGAGTAAGTTACAGAATATACCAAGCCTTAATATTCCTACTGGTTACAATAAAGTTGATGTACAACAGCTCATTGACAATTATATCTCCAATATAAATAATGCCATGCACGAGGCCTGCAAAGAAGCGGGCTGTGTCCCTAGGCAGCGATTTAGACCCAAAGCGTATTGGTGCCCGGACCTTAGCAGACTACGTGATAAGAAAAGATGGTGGTGGCACCTATGGGTCGAAAATGGCAGCCCCCGAGAGGGAGAGGTTTATAAATGTTACAAGGGTGTAAAAAAGCTATTTAGAAAAAGATTGAGGCAACAGGTTGATACTGTACAGAAAAATGGTTATACGAGACTAGGTAATATGTTCCATTCTAGAAAAATGACTGCCTTCTGGAATCACATTAAGAAGAAACAGAGGAAAAGGGTTAATTCATCTGTAAGAGTAGAGCAATTTGGTGACTTTTTTAATAATATTATGGGTGGAGATAAACACTCTGCTCTGTCTCCTAGTCAGTCTTTAATCTCTCAACATGTCAATACTTTTTATACTGAGAGATTAGTAAAAGATCTCTCTGTATCAATTACGGGAGATCAAATAAGTGATATGTTAAACTCATTGAATAAGAATTGTTCACCAGGATGTGACGGAATTAGTGCTGAACACCTTGTCTACGGTACATCTAACACTCTTTGTGAAATACTTGCTTCTCTCTATTCAGTTATACTGTCATTTACAGTTGTGCCTCATATTTTCTGTATCGGCATAATTGTACCTATTTTAAAGAAGCCGACACTTAACCCTAATGAGGCCAGTAGCTACAGACCCATAACTTTATCTTCGGTTCCCTCAAAATTGGTCGAATTAATTATGTTGCCTGGAGATGCGGTGACGGGGACTCAGTTTGGTTTCCGAAAAGGTCGCGGTACTGGCTTATGTAATAGTTTCTTACATGATATTAGTACTTTTTATAACGCTAAAGGTAATGCTGTATACGTTTGTAGTTTAGATGCAGAAAAGTGCTTCGACCGTATTTGGCATGATGGGCTCTTTTATAAATTGCAGAAAGTACTGCCTGTAGAACATTGGTTATTTTTATATACTTGGTATAGTTCTTTGCTGGCGGTGGTGAGATGGAATGGACAATATAGTCGAATGTTCCATGTCACCACCGGCACCAGACAGGGTAGTTTGTTGTCTCCGTATCTCTTCAATATATTTATAAACGATTTACTTATTGACCTGGATTCTACGGAGATAGGTGTGCGAGCTGGTGACTTTAAGTTTAACTCATATGCTTATGCAGATGATATCACATTATTTAGCCCTACGGTGTCTGGATTACAAATACTTATTGATACATGTATACGGTATGCTGATCACTGGCGTTTTAATTTTAATCCAGCAAAATCAAAATGTTTTATTGCTGGTCAGCATCACTTTTTACAGAAACCCAGTTGGTGGTTAAAGGGTAATGAGATGGAGATAGTGAACAATTTAGAAAACCTAGGTACTTTATTTTCATATAACAGGTCGGGTCTTCCCAATATAGAACGTCGTTTGAATAGTTGTAGACGTTCGTTCTATGCTCTTGGAGAGGTTGGCATGGTTTATCCTGGCCTGGACTCCAAAACTAAATGTTATCTATGGAATACAGTCTGTGCTCCGGCTTTGTTATATAATATTGAGTGTATGAATTTGAGTCATTCATTACTATGTAAAATGGAATCATTACAAGGATGTCTTATTAAACAGTGCCTTGGCATTGGAAAGAGACATCATCATTCGAACATATTGAAGGCTCTTAATATAAAATCTACTGAGTCAATACTGAAAGACCGTATGGCATCACTTTATTGCAGAATTTTTGAAACCGATTCCCCCGTTCGGGACCTAAATATATATTTTCTTTCACAGTATCTGACTACGGGCACAACTACCAATGGTACTTTATTGCATGGTATAGTCCAGCATGGATTATCCCCCATTCAGTTGGCTCTGGGAGACCGACCTAAAAAAACTGAACAAAAATATAAGCCCCAGTCATGATGGAATCGTGGATTCTTTAAAATATTTACTGTTTCATGAAAATTTTATTAAGCCGTATGGGGAGGAACACTTACTTGTCTCTCTCTTAACGAAGTCATTTTAGTAATTTTTCTTATTTTTAAAGAGCGCCAATGGGGTGTGGTGCCGGACCCTGGCTGCCGGTGTTGTCCACACGGCAGTGCGGTATTGACCTCACTGCCGCGTGTGCTTTGCGGCTGCCGGGCCGGGTACCACGCCCTCTCATGACCGAAAAATGTCATATGTGTCACAGTACGAACTGTTTATAATTTTCATGTTTGATTATAGTTTGTATTATTAATATCTGTGATGTATAATTTCAATAATTGTGATATGTCATTTCGATGTTGTCATCTGCTGGGCACTGTGTAATATTTTTTGTACTTGTGTTTTCATATGATTATAATCTCGATGTATCTTTTAATTTCTCCATTCGTGGAGGTTTTAATAAAATTATTATTATTATTATTATTATTATTATTATTATTATTATTATTATTATTATTATTATTATTATTATTATTATTATTATTATTATTATTATTATTATTATTATTATTATATATATATCGTATTATTGTCTTTTCATACAGAACGATTTCCTGGTAGTTATTACTCTTTTATGTAGTCCAAACTCTCCACACTCCATAAGGTTCTCCTGTAGAACTTCGACATAAAGCAACGCGTCTCAAGCAGTTGTGCAAATGATATTGGTTTCGCATAGTGATATAAAAATATGTAGATAGCATTGCAAAATGCAAAATTAAAACTGAAAACTTCAAATGCAGAAAGGTAATTGCGGGAAAAACCCAAAGGTTTCAGGTCATTGCACCGAATGCTGAGGACCTAAGTAAACTCTTAGGGTTTCCAGTCGTACGACTTTGTGGTTTTTAAATATTCACCTGATGCATCCTTACCTTATTTTCTCAAACCGAACATATAAAGTATTTGTAGAGGCCATCAATGAAACACAGTGCAGTAACATCCCATTTATATATGCTGATATATCTGCATGGCTTGCAAAGGAGGCTACTGGTGTACGGATTAGTATCAAACAAAAATACCAGATGTTTGGATAGAAGCTGCTGATCCCAATCAAATTCAATTGGATCCACGCTTGAGACAGCCATATGGTGCCAATATGGAAGGGTAAAGAAGTCTGACAACTTCGAGTTCCAGAAGAATCTTCGTGTGACCAAATTTGTCCCAATATCTGTGTTTGCTAATATTTCTGCCCAGGAGGTGTAAATTATGGGCTGAGATCTGTGAAAATGGAAAGTCATTTTTCCATCTGTGATATCAATCCATCCTTTACCTCCAGCATACAGAAGTACCATAGATTATTGTTGATATAAGATTTGCCTTTTCAGTGACTCGTGGGGCTACTAACATCCCTTTCCTTACTTTTTCATATTCCACTTGAGGCAACTTTACTGTCTCTCATTAGATGAACTGGGTAATATTCCACTTCTATTAACAGATACGATGCAAGGGAAGAAACATTTTTACACCTGTTTCAAAAAATTGATATAGTTGTAAAGCTTCACGTAGGGCAAGCCTTGCAATAGTATTGTATGAGCGAGATAAGGTTCAATGATTACAAATAACAAAACCGCGTCTCGCAAACATTGGCCATTTGCCGAATTTGAATAAAATATTTTGACATGTTTTCACATTAATCACAAATGTGGCTGTTTTGGCCAATTTTATTGCACAGTCTATTGATCCAGTACATTATTATTTTGCATGATACCCAAATCCTTATAAGGCATAAGGTAAGTCCAGTCAGGCATGTCTACTTAGTGATAACCTGCCCACTAAAGCCATACTCGTAAATGGAGAATTGGAATCCACGGGTGTTGAAAGCCTAGAAGTGCAACCCACTTTCTGACTGGCAGTGGGTACCATGTATACTGTTCCTATTTGCACACTGATGAGCCTAAGTAATGTTCGTTTTTCTTTGACGATGAAGATATCGCTGTCCCTAAGACTTTACCCCCCCCCCCCATATTCTTTGTGCTAAGTGGCCATGGACAGGTTTTTATTATCATATGGTGTTGTTCAAACAACCATATGATCAGTGTTGTTCTATATAAAGATAAATCAAGAGCACAGATTAAACGCAAGATGTGCAGAATCTCAAGGGTCTTCCAGATAAATGTTGCTTAGAATGCTTAAACAAGTGTGCCAATCCTTAGGTCTCCATGGATGATTTTAATGAGGGAATGTAGTCTATCAGATGGGGATCAATAACTTCTTCAGACTGACAATTGCTTTAATCTATAAAGGATTGAAAACAATATTCTAATTGTCAGTTATTTGCATTGAGTGGATCTTGACGTGCTTGAAAATTAAGATATAGAACAGATGACTGGTATTATTTCCATTTCGTGAACCATAACCTGATTGCCAAATTAAGAAACAGAACTGATGACAATTATTTAAGAAAACAATGTGCCACCACAAGGGAAATGACATTGTCGTCATGCACTTGTGTTGTATTGTTCAGCTATAATCTAATAGACCATTCAGGCATCCGGTCTGGTCTTACTCCAGGCTTGGGCCAGCTGGCTCTTTCGCCTTCAGAGCGGCAGGTGTGTTAGTTTCCCTTGATTCATCTTACCCCCCCCCCCGAAATTTAAGAGGTTAAGCAAAATACCTTACTCCCATCAACTTGACAAAAAGTCTCACTGTATCTCAGTAAGACCAGGGCGATGCATTTTCTCAAATACCGCATTTACATTGTTGATTTTCATAGCAATATATTTACACTGTTAATTTTCATAGAATGCAGGTAGATTAATCCAGCAATTTTAACAGTTTAATCTCATACAGGGACTCTCGTCTGACTGGCAAAACCATGGTTCGAGCGTGAATGCATTTGGTTTTGTTGGAAGATTTAATGAAGGGCTCTTTTACATATATATATATATATATATATATATATATATATATATATATATATATATATATATATATATATATATATATATCGTGGAAAAGGCTCTAATGTCTTAATAGGTTCCGGACAAACATTTTTACAACACAACACATCCACCTTCTATGGCTTCTTTATCTAATGTTTTTTTTCTTCTAATTATATATTGCAAGTTATGAACATACAATATGCACTTTACTACCACTTGCGACATAATTGTTACCTTACCTCGGGAACAGGTTTACAATAATATTTTGTCAAGGAAATAGAACATATATAAACATAAAACATTTTTGCAATTTTAATGTGAATCTTAATATCAAAATATGCTTTGTGTCTGGAGAATCCGACACAAAAATAATATCACAATATTACAGCATATAGAAACCACTTTTGGACCTCTTGTTTAAAGAAATGCATGAAGGTACATTATATATGCCCTGCGAGAACCATTCCGCTATCTCCAATTTTATAAGACTCCTAATGCAACGGTATATTATATGTCCTAAGGGTAAGGCAAGTACCAAGCGTGAAATGGATGGGAGCTGCGATGCCTTTGCTTTTTTCCTGGTCTGTCAGCTGAAATGTGTATACCGTCTTCAAAATAGTCCTGCGCATGGCAAATATGCTGAACAGCAGTATTAAAAATATAATTATGTATAATCCTCGAAGTAATTTTTTTACGATTATGGAGCATACACGCACTGCAATTAGCATAGTCTATGGCCCTTTGAGTTGGCCCTTGGATAGATTCAAAGGCCACCAGCCACAAATATGGGACATCCATACAATGTGATATTGCACGGACAATACTGCAAATAACAGCAACCCCAGCTTATATTGCTACAATTGGTGACCTGAGTTGGGTACCGATGCCCTTCATGGTTGACGCGCAGAGGATTAAATTATATCATTACGTTAAATATACCATAATTGATACGAAGCTCTGTCAGCAAGTTTTCTAAGAAATAAAGGATATTCTAGATAATGCAAGCATGGATTGGATGATGAAAAGCGCAAATGGAGACTGGCTAACCAAGTACTCACAATAAAGCGGTTAGCCTTGTAATTTAGAATTTTTCGACAAATGCTTACAAAAAATACTTAAGATATATAAAATTGTTTCAAGAAAAATGCTTTTAAGAAACATAATTGTTAAATTTTCAGGATTTTAGCGCAGCGGGATCACAAAATGAGAGCCCGATCCGCCATTTTAGGATAAAATGCAGATCGTTAACGATGGGGCCTCTGTGATGGACTCTGCGATTTAAGTGGTAACTGTACGAAAGTTATTTATCATTACTTTTTGACATGTCCCTTCCTTGACAATATCAGGGAAAGAAAATTTGGGGAATTTGAGGAGAAACAAAATAACTCAGATTCGTTACATGTTTGGCAATTTTTATGGCTTCCTCAATGGTTGCTATTTTTTTTTTAATAGGCGATATCGCCCAATGCTTAAGTAATGCAGCTTGTGCAAGCTTTGATGATGCTGTTCGTCAGTTTCTCAAAGATGTCTTTGACCTACGATTTTTTTTTAACCAAACACATACGGTTGACGCTGACGGTTTAGCAGAACCTCACTTCCTATGCGTGTCAGCCTGAGAAATCCGTCTTTGATTCAGATTTTTATTGTAATATGTGTTTTAAGCTTTCTGTATATATTTTATTATGTGTGACATCATTTCTAATGTTAGTGCGGTGCACGTGAATCACTGTATATATATACATCTTTTTGGATGTGCCTACTACTACCAAGGTGTTAGGCATCCCCTTTATAAATGGATTAAACCAACGAGGAATTATCAATAATAATAATAATAATAATAATAATAATAATAATAATAATATTATTATTATTATTATTATTATTATTATTATTATTATTATTATTATTATTATTATTATTATTATTATTATTATTATTATAATCATTATTATTATATTCTTTAAAGCACCTGAAAAACCATAATTGTGGCCATCGAAGCGACTTTTTTCATGTTTTATGTAAAAAATGTTTGCTTTGTGTTATATTCATGGAAGTTGGAATTATGGTGGAAAAATGTGGAAGACAGATAATTTCAGGATTCATACTGAAACACAAGAGTAACGCTAAGTTTGAAAAATTAAACATTTTAAGTTTTCATAAAGTTCCAAAATAGGTGCTGTAAAGCCTGAGAGATGTATAATTCCCAAAATTTTCCTTTGCGACATTACAAGACATTTTAGGATCGTAAATTATGTAGAACGCCATGTTAAATTACATAATGTTAGATATGGATATCCAAGTACATGTAAATAATACCCATTTTATTCAAGTTCTTCTAGGTAAAATATTTGTGATGACTTTAAGAACGATCCTTATTACTTCTGCAAATTTTAAGCTCACATAATGTTTTGTTTCTTCTGATTTAGTTTCTCGTCTCTTATGGATTCTAAATAATTAACACAACTTTTCTAAGTGAAATAATTCCCTCCATACGTTTTTAAAATTTTTTTGCTCACAGCATCCTGTACAGAAAATAAGTTATAGTCATTTTTTTTTTATATTGACAGATAGCTTAACTTTAAACCAAAGGGAAACTTGATCAATTTCGGTATTTACAGTGTTAATAAAATTTGTATATTGTTTATTAGTAAAAATAAATGTTGTATTATCTCCAAACAAAGAACAATATGTTGATGGTGTTGCTTCAGGTGCATCGTTTATGCATATTAAACATTCAAGGGGTCCTAAAACTGATCCCTCGAGCACACCACATTTAATACTGGTATCCAAATTTAATAATAAGTTCACTTCTATGATACAACTTGCTTCCAGTCGAGTTACACAGGAAATACAAGAAAAAAGAACCAAACAAACAAACAAACAACAAAAATTCTCGGATCACTGATGGACTTCTCTCCAATTAAGGTTAAGAACATATTGTATATTACAAAAATAAATAGTCCCACATTGACAAACAGACCTTATTTTTCACAGGATATTGAAATAAAGTAAATCACTTGTTAAAAATTGCTAACAGAAATTATCACAATTTACTTGAAGAAAAAAAAGGTGTTTTTTTTTTAAATATGGAAAATGATATTATCAGTAAGAAGAAATGCAATCTTGTTCTTGCAATGCTCCAATAGTTTTAAACAGAGTGACAAAACCCTAACAGATCCGAAAGATATTGCTGCTAGGTTCGATGTTGGTCAAGCGCTTGCTATTAAAATTGCAAAGCGAAATAGGTTACCTGTATCATATATCAAAGGCCCATACCCTGGATCTATTTTCCTTCAGCCTATGGTAAATGATGAATTGCAGGCATTATTTTTCAAACAAAAACAAAAACAAAAACAAAGCAAAAAACAAAAACAAAAACAAAAACACATACACAAAACAAACAAACAAACAAAACCTGAAAGCTGTCCCGTGCTTAAACAGTATGTATGCCAGGGTGTTCAAACATGTAGCATGCAAACTTTCTCCTTTATAAAGTCTGACAAACGTTTCTGTTTCAACTGGTATTGTGCCAAATGAACTCAATAGGAAACGGTTTCTAACGTAAAAATGTGTAAATTCCGAAACTTAGACTTGTGGCCCATCTAATAAAGTGTGTCGGCATAAGACACAAGATGAAGCTTCAATGAACAACTTTGGACCCTTGGCTGGTTAGTGAACAGCCGCCTATATTGGTAGGTACATTGAAATAGAAAAGGTCAGAATTAGATCTGATGTGTGTATTCACCCCAATACACAAATATTTGGAGGGCTAGAGCTGTGTACTCCCACTAGTTTGTATGTTAAATCAACCTTAAATACACCAGTCACTTTTGTAGGTGTGGTTATAAGATTTTTGCGTGGTATTTAGTTATGCATCTATACTTACAGTCTGAAATTTGGTGTTTCTATGTACAGTAGTTTTCACGTTACTAAGTTGCAAATTACAAAGTAAAATAATGGGAATACACAACCTTAGCCCTCCACTGAATCCAGTGCCCTCTGTTAAGCAGTTCTTGAACCTTCTGTTCTTGCCCTTGCCTATTTAGCAACAAATACAGTGGTAGCTACTATTTAAGATAATCCCCAGGGTCAAACAAAAATGTCATATATTGCAGGCGAGTTAACAAAGAAATGAGAGTCCAGTCTCTGGAAAGGGTGGTCTTAAAACCTAATGCAGTCTCGCATGAGAGATGGTCTTTCGAGCAGGCACCACTACAATGTATATATGCATCAATGACCTATTTCTCTTCAGATTTAGATGAATGGAACAAATAGGATTGTATGCTTCTTTGCAATCTGAGAGATGCAATTTTGCTTTGTTGTTCTTTTTAATGACACTGTTTTTGTGATTGATGTAACACGAGAAACAAGGCGAATGAATACTTAAGAACATGTACAAACTCACGAAGAGCACAGCCTATTAGGGTTTGTACATTTTACCTGACGACTGCATAGTGATTGGCCGGCTTTGTATTTTCCCTTTCCTACTGCCATCCATCAACTGATGTCGTCCCTGCAAGGCCTTTAGTTGAAGACAGAAATCTTGAGGCGTGATAGTTAATCTTTCACTGATGCCTCATCTGACATTCAAACACTTAGTATGTACAAAATAACTGACACACAAATCTTGTGTTCAATGCGTTTATTTTCAATTGATGGTTGTTCAACATGCAATTTGATGACAAACTGCAACAATGGTATGACAAATCAGGCATATTCTATAATGAGTATCCAATCCAACTGAAGTCGATCATTGGTTGCTTGAACTTGAGCACGTTAATAAAAGAACAAATTCATAAGCAGAATTTAAAACGGTTCGTGCGACGTGCTATAAACTAATTTAAAAGTGATTTGCCGTCATAATTTCAATCATGATGATGTACATTTTCGTATGTAATTGTTGATTACGGTCATGAAATGCATCATGATGATATATAAGACCATATGTAACTGCTTTTTACGGTCATGATTTGCATACATGATTATGTATATGTCAATATGTAATTGTTGATAACGGTCATGATTTGAATATATAATTATGTTATCGCTAGTTATTGAAGACAACGAACATCAATGCTGCTATAAAAACATATTCATTTTAATGGTACATATAAAGCACACCAGGAAGTTCTAAGCAGTTTTATAATAGAAGTTATACTCTCAACATGTTTTCAGTGAGATTAACCCTCTACTTGCCATTCATTGACATCATGCATGGTGTCCTATTGCATTGATATTGTTGTTCAAGACGGGATTGCGTGGTTAACAAAACTAATTGTTAATTCTTAAGGTCAATATTTAAGGCTTACGATAAACAGTTCGAATTTGTGACATTATTACAGCGAGATGGTTTCAACAACGGGGTTGGGAGCAGTTCTTTCAGCTTCACGGCGGTGATTTGTTGGGAAATGTGTGCGTGGCAATTTTAGGCCAAGAATACATTCCAAACAACCTGTTTAATTGAATGTACGCCTCACCCTTTTTGCACCTTTGAACACAATAACTTCAGGTCCAGACTTTTCCTGGGGCGGATCTAGGATTTTTGCGACCGAGCGGAGGGAGGGTGTGAGAGGGGGCTATCCCTCCTCCCCCTCCCACACACACGAAACTTTTTCAAAACAAAGCGAAAAGGGCGCTTTCTGGTGCATTCTAATGGTCACATTTATCTTCAAATATAAGGTTAAAAAACTTACTTTAAGCTGATTTTTTTTTACCGCAACTTTTATTTTTAACTTGGGGAACATTCTAACCCACCGAAACTCCCACCCTCACCCCTCGCCTTCCAAACCCCGATCCGCCACTGCTTGCTGCATTTGAGCTCTGATCGGGAGCGTCAGCACGTGGTCTGGCCTGGACATAATGCTGGCAACTAATCATACCTTCGCTCGTTGGCGAAACATAGCGTCCAATGTGTGTTAAACAATGGTTGGAAAACACTCCTGAGTATCACAGACTGTTACTTTTAATATCACAGTTACACGCATGTAGTTCGAATGAAAAAAAAATAATATTCTGGTCTCTTCAACATCTGCACAATGTAACGTCTGTGGGCGTTGTTGTGACTGGCCACTGGAAGACCGCACTTTTGCTGGTCGGTAATCATGACAGAGTGGAAATGGAGGATGCACGCATTAGGCTACAGCTGGTGCTTCTGAACATGGACCTACAAGAGACTCTCTGGTAGGTCCATGCTCTGAAAGGGAGACTGAGTTGGCCAACTACTTCTACTGTACCATATCAACATTGCTTCTGTATGTTTGGCTTCAATTCTGAAAGGTTTCAAGAAAACTTTCAGGTTATAATGTTGCATTTTTACGTCAAATGCCACCGTGTACATAGTATATCATTGTCAACTGGAAGTTGTCATTGCCGTCTCATCAGCAAATGCCCGAATTAACGTGTTAAGTAAACTCAAATGGGCAGTCATGCATGTTACTGAAATTATGATATAAAATATTTGCAAATTAATTTGTGAATCAGTTTATCATTGATATTTGCAACATAGGGTGCAGCAACAGCTGGTATTGAATTATTAGAATTAAGGCGTATTTTCTGACAATCACGACGTTGCAAAATAGGACGTATTCATATTCAATAAATTAACAGCAGACCTGCTCTGGCCCCCTCCATTGCTAGGCAGTGGAACAATGCCCCCATAGTGATGAGGCCACTTGTACCGGTTATGTGACTTAACCGTCAGAAACAATGCCTTTTCTGCAAAGCAAATGGAATTCTCTATTTGCATTTGGCATCTTCTGTGCTTTAAAATTAACCGAATGAGTTTTCTTAAGCGTGTTATTTTCTCAAGTTGATACCGGGTACTTTTATCTCAGAAGCCTATTTGGCCATGCTTAATACGCAAATCTGTCCCTTTCCCGTCAAGTTCCTTGCTGCTACCTAGGTGGCAGCACAGGATTGCAGTTAATATGAATACCTCCTATCACACACAATCAAGTCATTTCTTGCCGTCTGAGCAGAACAAGTTTTGTATTTTAAACTCTCTTGAGCTGCCTGCTTAGGGTAACAAACAGCAGGTAGGTCTTCAACTTGAGTGATGTACCAATTAGGAAGTTGATCTTCAGCTTATAATACCTTGACCGTTGATAGTCACTCTTCCCTAGTGGAATGCAAATTCTGCCATGGCAAATAAGGTTGGTCAATCAGTGACTTAATCCCTTCTATAAATATAATCACTACCAAATCAGTGGCTTGGCAGATGTTTTGGAGTGGCAAGAACATGGAACTTTGTCCATCAAGCCAAGAATTTTCTGTGTTCGTCATGTTAACGGTGGTGATGGTGGTAATGGCGTTCGGCATCGAATACTTTGAAAGTTTTCGCAAAGCGCATTTGTACAGCAAACCAGCGACGTTATCCCGGTACGTTTAAAATATCCTTTGTTTCTTATAGGAGCTATCGACAGAAACATGCCCAAAACTAGTGGTTGTAAATATTTATACTTTATGCCAACAACCTGCCGTGTAGGGACAAACTCCTGTAACATGTGAATATTATGCTATCTTTGACTTGGATCCCATAAACCATACAGGCTGACCACAGAAAACCGGCATATGAATCGAGATATCTTAACATCATAAATTTAGGTGTTTAGACCAAGACTTTGAGATAATCCTCTGATTTTATCGAAATATATTCAGCGTTCTTTTGGATTTCGTTGTAGTGATGGTATAATATTTATACTTTCCACACAATGTTAGCAATAAGAGGACTGTGACCGTCCTGTACTTAGCTGACTTAACATTCACACACAAATTGAAGTTGTCCTGTGAACTTCAGATCAAGGTCAGCTTTCTTTGAGACCATCATCACTGTTGTTAACACGTACATATCCCGTTACCGATTTTTCCTAATTTTGATAATCTGCTTAAAATTAGAAAATGAAAGCATCACCACGTATCAGACAATTTGGTACAGATCAAGTACATGTACGTTTCCAATAAGTTTGAAGATCTCACAGTTTGGGACAAGAAGTCAATCAAAAAAATAAAAAAATAAGTATAAAAACGAAACAGCATTACAGCACCTTCTGTGGAACAAATTAAGGGGTTCCCAGAAGTGCCTATGCAATCTCAAAGGAATTGGCCAAGAGGTTTTGGAGAAGTCCGTTTTTTTAACATTTTACCAACACAATGTACAAAATTCATTAAAAAAAAACGACAAGAGTTCTATGATGGACAGATCAAAGTGAGGTAGGCCCATCTTGATTGGGAATGAGATTGAAACAATCCCAATTTACTTACCTTGTTATATATAGCAATGTATGCATTATTGGAAGGTACCGGAATTAAAATATGCATTAGAAATCTGCATTCAAGAGTATCATCACCTAGTAAACATATTTGTTTAACCCTACCGCTTGCAACAATTACCCCATGTGCTAGAACAATTTTAAAGGAGTCAAACATGGTGAAAACACACAAATATTCGTTAAAAAAGTAGCAGCGCCACCTGTTGAATAAAAAAGGTCGTAGGGTCCCCACAAGTGTCCCTATGCTATTTCAAAGCAATTGGCTGAGCCGTTTTGGAGAAGATTTTCTCAAAAAATTAACAAAAAAAATCTTTAAAAATCCAAAAATCACTGAAGCATGGTCATTTGAACAAATTCGATAGAGAGCCATATAATGTACATCCCTCGCCAAGTTTAAAGTGCATCTGGTTTATGGTTTTGGAGAAGTAAATAAATGCGAATTACCATTGTAATCCCCATAGACTTGCACAGTAACTAATCGGATTGCATGCATTAACCGACAAGTACCAAAATGTAAACAATTCTTAAAAATCAGAGGTCCAGAGTATCACCACCTTGTGAACATCTTTGTTGTAACCTCCCAGAAGCTACATTTCCACAACAATCTGAGTGATGCTTTGGAGAATAAGTCCAACATAGCGGAAACACACAAAAATCCTAAACAATTAGAAACATATCGCAGTGCCATCTGTTGAACAACTAAGCACTGGGGTCCCCAGAAATGTCCCTGTACAATTTTAAAGGAATTGTCCAAGTTGGTTTAGAGATATTTTAAGGATTTTACCAGCCCAACTAGCCACTACCCCAACCATTAACATGATGATCATGATTATCCTGTGCTCTGCTTTTACATTATTGCAATACATGCACGGTAGTCTGTATATACATGCACAGTGGTAACACTCAAACAACAGTATTTGTGAAGTCTAATTGTAAATACAATAGTGCAATAAATGCACTGTATTGCCATATATATTTATACAGTGCCAACACTCACGTTTATAAAGTTTGATGTCCCATGACTTTGTCAAAAATAAACATATCCACATTATTTTTGCAAAGGTTTATTGTCTAAAGTCTAACTATATTCTCATAAATTTAAGCAATTCTGTTTGCCGTTCTGGAGAAGTCGAAAATAGCCTTAACAAACAAAAATTCATTACAAAAAATGAAAAAATTTCAAAGCCAAAATAAGAACTAGGTGACCCCAGGAGACCCTATGTGCAATATCAAAGCAACTGGCCAAGTAGTTCTTGAGACAAGGATTTTTTTTTAATGAATTAACAAATTCATCAAAAATAGAAAAATTATCGCATCATCATCTCCTTCGCAAATTTTGTAGAGATCTACCTGGGGAACATCCATGTGCAAAATCAAAACATGTGAAAAGTCTAACGGCAGACGGATGGATGGACGACGGACGCAAACGGATTCAATAAGCTCTGCTGACTGACAAGTCAGCAGAGCTAAAAATCATTGAAGCATGACCATTTGAACAAACTTGTTAGAGACCCACCTAAAGCATAGCTCCATCAAGTTTGAAGTGACTGTGTTGGACGGCTTGGCAAAGAAGTCGAAAATGTGAATTAAAATTGCAATCACAATTGACTCACATAGTAATGCATGCATTAACAGACAAGTACCAGAATCTAAACATTCTTTAAAAATAAGGGAACCAGAGTATCACCACCCACTAAACATTTCAATTTAGCCCTCCCTCATACACCAAGTTTCAGAACAATCTAAGCGACACTTTTAGAGAAGTCAGAAATCGCCAAAACACCCACACACACAAAAAAATTACCCAAAAATGGAGAAAATCGCAGCATTACTTGTGGACCAAAATATGGTCTGTAGGTCCAAGAAGTGTCCCTATCAATTTTGAAACAGTTGGCTAGGTGGTTTTAGAGATTTTTAAAGATTTTGTCAAAAAAGAACCCCACCCCCACCCCACCCCACCCCACCCCCCCCCCAAAAAAAAACAAAAAAAAACATAGAAATGCAAAAATCACTGGTACATGACCATTTGAACAAGTTGGTACACACCCACCAAAGGTTAAATCCCCACAATGCTTGAAAAGGATCTGACTAACGGTTTTGGAGAAGCTGAAAACGTCAATTGTCGACGGCCAACGGACCATCACATCAGCTCAGCAGACTGACAAGTCAGCTGTTCTAAAAGGCTTAATTTCTAATGTATGCAAACTTATGCTAGAGGGGGCTTTGACACATAGATATCGGTAATTATCACCAAATAGATAGATACAGGGTGAATTTGCCACCTGGTCCAGTTCGAGCTTGAATAGTTACACTGGGCTGAACCACCGCATCTTGATGTAGCCGTGGTATTACTCAGCAAAGCTGTACCACTTGGCAAGCAAAGAACAACCAATCATGTTACATCTTGCATACGTATTAATCACAAATCATTGCATAATGCCCTCCTCCTCCGAATTGCCTATTGTGAAAGCACAGCTGAACAGGAACGTGCAAATTATGTAAATATGAGTTTTCATTTGAATTGAAAATAGGTTGTTTAAAGCCTATTTATTGACTCAATATGTGCCTGTATGTGGATGTGTTATTGATAAACAATCTATCATTTGGCTTGCTCTCAGCCAATACAGGGCCACCTGACCTGATACACAGTGATGCAGATCAAGCCATTTCATAACCTATAAATATACCTCCCTGTCGAAAGACACTTAGTATGTCACTTAAACGGAACACGTGCTCTAAAGTAACACTTTTTGACAGCCAAGAAACTTATACTGTATTTCAAGACACTGCGGAAATACATCACCACGAATTGTACGAAGCAAGTGATCACAATAATGAGAACCATTACCACATATTTTTTACAGATCTGTGGACAAGTTGACATGTTTGTAAAGCACGATGTTTATATTGTGTTTTCCTAAACGAGTTTAAAAAAAATAAGTGGATGTACTGGTACCTGTGTATCCATGAAATACACTTTTTAGTTTAGCTTTCCCGGCACCAATAAATGTACACCGATGTTTCACTTTCCATGTCATAACCTCGTGGACAAAGTAAATTCACACAATTTTCAAGGCAAAAAGTACGCCACTGAAAATATTTATTTCAGAAAACGGTGCCGCTGGTCATTTTTCCGCACATTGGAGCTCGCAAATCACAAAGACACGCGTCTTTCTGTTTTCTTCTTACTTCCAGAACTGAACATTTCCATTTGCGTGCTTTCGAAATTTGCAAGAATTTGCGACGTCAGCTCCCGCTCCCTAACTTTACGTTTTTGGCCAAGTTTTGGGGGATAAACCAACACATAACGTAGCTCTTTTTCCAAAACATTCACAAAAATCTACTTCATACGTTCAGCAGAAAGCATTTTTGTGTCAAGCCTGTCGCAATCTCAAGAGTATACTGTAAAAAAAGTATCTCTAAAGTTTAACTTGGTCATTTCTTTATCTTTTGTCATGGTTCTGCAGGAAAAGATTGCTCTCTTGGAAATTTGAAACATACAGCCAGGTTTTACCGTCAACCGAGAGGAAACTTTAGACAATCTGCAACACTCCTTTGTGGTTTACCAGACGTACCTCTGCTATATGACTGTGGCATATAAAAAAATAAAGCTTTAAACGATGATTTATGGCGATCTCTCCAGTTCTATATAAATATCCACTTTGTCAGCGTTCGGGGACATGTAATTCAAATAAATCAAGAAGAAGCAATGCCTGAATCTGTTGCCACAGTGCAAGGCAGAGGCCAATGCCTCAATTTCTTTCCAGAGTGGCGTGGAAAAGTTGCCTACGTAGATAGACAGTGGCTCCCTTTGATTATTACACCACATCACTTTCAGAATAGCGATACTGAGTCTATCTATGCAGGCAACGTGGAGAAGGCACAATGCCTGAATCGCTTGCCACTGCCCTTGAGAACGCACAGTGCTTCAATCGCTTGCCACAGCGGCATTAAGAGACACACGCTGAGCATTATGCTTGTCAGCTAAGCTGACTGTTTTTGTTCTACGCCTCCAGTAAATGGATTGAAACAACACGGTGCTTGGTCTGTTTGGAAGGCAACGAATCTGCCATTGATATTAATACTCCCCTGGGGGAAAACCACTGACAGCGATTTGTATTTTTAACTGTCGTTTGTTTCATGTTTTTCTTTAATAAATTTTTATGTGTGTCTGAGGAAAGCTATTTGGGTGATAAACTTGCAGTTACTAGCTTTCCTTGATAATCTCTGAGTGTTGTACGCCTGAGGGAAACCACGGACCACAAGTCAGACCATTATGCTATGTTTCATAATATTGCACGAAGTAATGTTTACTGAAGTTGGATATCCCTATTAAAATAATCTTGTCCGTGCATGCGCTGAATCCAGTTGAGCGAAAAATACACAATAACAGACTTCTGTTCTCACTATTTTGGTGAGCAATAGAACATCTGTTTTAAAAAATCATGCACGTATACCCGTTTTTAAAGTGCATGAATGGATTTTGCACGGTAATTAGTAATATAAAATAAGCTGAGCGATGTGTTGTGTCACGTATTACGTTATCCTCTATAATGATAATTGCCCACGAAGCAGTTCATTAACAAAATCCCCAATTCCCACACTTCAATTTTTAAACAATCCAAATAAAACTATTACGGACAAAACCACCCTAAATTCTCCTTGGTGTGTATCCTTCTTCATCTGCATTTTGTGACATTCCTCTGTCGGAGTAAATCTTTGCGTCTTTCCTCTTGCTAATATTGAGGTACTGAAAACTCGCCGCCCTGAAAGGTTGGAAAAAAACCGGCAATTAGCATTTATCTCCATTGTCCACTGGGCACCTCTAAAAAGCTTACTGGTCATTGCAACAGCGAAGCGTCCGGGATAATAAAAATCGGCCTGCAAATATATGTATCATGCTGTCAATCATGTCACTAAATTTTGTCAGGTAACTCTAATCTTCTGGACACTCTTCACATAATTATATTTTCAGTGGTGAAACCTAACTTTTCGAACAGCAGAAACAAGCACCAAGTTTTCATTTAATTATGAGGAATAAATAGGTCTTCATTCATTTTGTTGAAATACTATATCACGAGTTAGAAATAAATGCATGCATGTATACTTAATAATACATAATCCATGCAAAACAAACGAGTCCGTACTTTTTAAATTGCTTTTACTTACGTATTTGTAGCATCACGTGGTACTTTGTTGCCATTTTTGTTGATGACACAACATATAATGACGAGCACCACCAGTGGGACTATACAAGAGATGATGATGATGATGATTGTGATTATGTGATCTGTGGTGGACAGCTGGCACATTCTGCCGTAATAACCGCCAGGGCAACTGCACATAACAAAGGTCGCAATGACGTCACATGACAAATATAACAGTGGGGTTATAATGCAAAGCTCACAAGAGCGTCATGTGACAAAGCTTACAACAACGTCATAACAAAATAACAATGGTATCATATACAATAAAATTCATAATGGTTTCAAGAATAGTTTAACCTCTTTGACCTGACGCCGATAAATTTACCAGAGTTGTCGAGAATCGTAAATGCTGTCTGCTTCATCTTTTTTCATGCAGAATGATACAGCCATTGATTCAATCCTCATAGGGTTAAAATGCTTTCACATACACGGTTCACATAAAAACTCTATATGTCAAAGTTCACAACGGTTTTATACGCAGAAGTTTCCAATGGCTTCGCATG
This sequence comes from Hermodice carunculata, assembly GCA_964020975.1. Lineage (NCBI taxonomy): Eukaryota > Metazoa > Annelida > Polychaeta > Eunicida > Amphinomidae > Hermodice > Hermodice carunculata. Next base: position 74,908,599 of record OZ026615.1, on the reverse strand, counting down.
ACAAAGTTCCTCTCTCCTTAAGTTGCCCTATCAGGCAATGAGTACAGACTGTCACAGTTCCATTGGTAATGCTTTCAAGAATGATTAAGGAAATATATATGAGACAAGAAGCACGTGAAGTTTGACTAAGGCTGTGCCTGGTCCTGCAATATGGCGAAGTATCCTTTCCACATGGTATTACTGAACTCATTGGGTATTGGTCTTAGATCATATTTCACATTTTTCGTCTTCCGTTTGTTACATTTACCATTAAAGTATCAGATCTGTGGTGACTAATCGTTATACATGGACGGTTATAGTTGCCACTCTTTGGTATCTGTTCTATACTGAGGTTAACCCTTTTTCCCTCGTGAATTAAGACTTTTTCAACACTGTTCCTTGTGGCGTGAGGTAAACCACCTACCCCACCTCAAGGAAAGATGTTGAGCCAGGGCATGCTGCTTTGACAGGGTTTATCTACAATTTGCATTTTTTCACTAGTACGTACATTGATAATGAAAATAAAGCAGACGACAGTTCACCTTCAACATATGACTCAGGATTCAAGAACAAAGTTTTTTCTGGTAATTATTCGTTTACCGTTATATCGTATTACACACATGTAGTGCATATACCTAGAGAATGTCTGTGATGTTAAAATGAAAGTCATCGCAACTACGAATCCTCAAGTGCCTATCTATATCTACCCCAAACTACTGTTGTTTCTAATTATGCTTCATTAGGTCAAAGGTTACAAGAAGTATTACAGTTATGTGATTATCAACACGAATGTTGTGCGGAAGGTTTATCTTACTTGCAGTATGTATTTCCAACCTCCTCGATAAGCGCACCTCCATTTTTGCATATAGGCTCTTTGCATGGATTTCCTTCAAAATGTATCGAAAAAATATTATTATTGTTATTGTTATTGTTATTATTATTATCATTATCGTTATCATTATCATTATCATTATTATTATTATTATTATTATTATTATTATTATTATTATTATTATTATTATTATTATCATCATCATCATCATCATCATCATCATCATCATCATCATATTATGTTGAAAAGTAACAAGTACCATAGTGAGACTCCAGGCCAGGCATATTTCAAGATTTTGTTTATCTAAATGGGATACTTCAACTTATACTGAGCGCAAGATATGCATTTTCCAAAATAAATGGTGTTATATGAAGTTTCAGTCGCCAGTTGAGGCAGGTAACTAACAGATTATGAGCAATAATTGCAAAACTGTGACAATATTTAACACCTTCGGACAATGAACTATAGTGGCTAGCTCATTTTACAATTAAAAACAATTTGAGGGATTTATTTCATTTTCAAAATTGAGACATTTAAAATGTTCGGAAAGTTTTGTTTTTAGAAATAAGTTCACTTTCTCTGGTAGTCCCGGCCAGCTTTTGTTTCTTATTTTAATTCATTCTACAAAAATAAAAACAGTGCCTACTTCCTGTCATATTGATTTGATTTGCTGTGTATCCGTCGGGAGTGTGACCGCTAAATGCAAGAGCTTTCTTCATAATACAGGGTGCTTCTGCTTCTTCGTTGTCCACCTTTATATACACGTCATGGACGACAACAACGCTACCACGTCTGATTAAAAAAAAAGAAGAAGAAGAATATGGTACTACCCAAGTTAATCGTCTGTCGGTTTGCATATATACCGTATGTACTGTCCCTATCAACGATTTGTGAAAATGAACATCATATGTCTCCATTTTTTAGATTTGCATTGGATCTCTTTTCCTTAGAAGTAAGCGTTGATTCCAAATTTTAACAAGCTGACTGTAATGAATCTTTCAGCATCAGCAAAGTTGCAGAAACCTACATGTAACCTCCAGAATAAGATTCAATTAAATGACAGCGTTTTATTCATTCTATAAAAACTACAGAGGTGAGGCTATAATCACATATGTGGCCGGTTAGCCCACAGAATGTAGCCGGCTCTACCCAACGGCTGTACCAACTTGAGCCCCTGTGATTAATAAGAACAAGGATAGGAATATGCAAACAAACAAACAAAAACAAAAACCTAAAACATACCAAAAACATACGTAGATATCCGCTACACGTGCACTTAATTTTGCTGCCATTTTATGATAGATTACGCTTCATCCTACTTGGCACTTACTTCAGTTCCAACACTTTCAGCCACCTAAATCTCTCTTTCAGCAAAATGGT
>OZ026615.1:74878819-74906208 GCA_964020975.1 Hermodice carunculata | reverse complement strand
ATAATATTGATGGAGCTGCAATAAGAAGCCATCAGTCGCCAGTTGAGGCAGGTAACTAACAGATTATGAGCAATAATTTCAAAACTGTGACAATATGATCAGTTGCTCAAATGTAATACCAAATGTTGTTAATTGTATGAATGTTTATATGGCAAACCGTTTTAACATTTGATCTGAATTGTAGATATCTAAAATTCGAATTATAGATATCTTTAACTCAATTTTAGATATCTTTAAAGATGACCGAATTATAGATATCAAAAAAATTAATAGATATCTGAAAATGAATTTTCGGATATTTATAATTTAATTTATGTATATCTATTATTCAGCCATTTTTACAGATACCTAAAATTGATTTTTAGATATCTATAATCCAGTCATCTTTAAAGATATCTAAAACTGGTTTATAGATATCGTTAAAATGGCCGAATTTGAATAACCTGAAATAATCCATGCTCCCTTCTGGCATACACTCCAGGTACCAAAACTTGACGCGCACTGCAACTAATATGACAGAGATAATTAACTCCGTGGCCAAATTAGTTGCTTAATTGTTCGTACCTTTCAATGAATAGAATTTAGGACCACAACGGGGCTCATGTCACCCATGATCTCCGACTGGCGCCACAACGCAGAGGAAGATTTCTTTACATTATTTCATGTTGCAAAACGACGACCTTCCTTATGCTATAAATACGGTGGAACTAAAGATAGCATCCAGTTTTGCGTTGAAACGACAGTCATATTGAAAAAGATGACTAATAATGATTTATAGATATCTAAAAAGATGGCGGAATTATAGATGCCTGGAACGATTCATAGATCGATTCATAGATATCTAAAAACAATTTATGGATATCAAAAATTAATTATAAATACCTAAAATTTTGATTGAATGTTAAAATACCTTCCCTTAGTTGCAAGCCATTTACCGCTTAATCCTCACATACGTATCTATATTCCAGTTTACATATCAATAATTCTAATTTTTGATAAATAAAATGAATTGCATATATATATGTATATATGTATATATGTATATATATATATGTATATATATATATATATGTATATATATATATATATATATAATTCGAATTACAGATATCTAAAAATTAATTGTAATTATCCAAATTCATTTTTATATATCACTAAAAGTTTCCAGACAATTAGAATGCTTTTATACATCTAAAATTGAGTTTCATGTTATCTATAATTTGAATTTTTAGATGTCGGTAAGTCGTTTATAGATATCTATAATTCGGCCATCTTTTTAGATATCTTCAAATCAATTTTAAATTTCTTTAAAGATGGCTGCCATTACTAGATGGCCTGCTCCCCATAGTCTCCGTTGGGAGGCAGGCCAGTTCCCTGCCTCTGCTTCGTGTGCTTGTGTTTTCTGCTTGAAAGGCAGCTCCCCATAGACAATATAATACAATTGAAATATATTTTGCTAACATAATAAGATGAAATCTTCAAATTTTAATGAAATTGTACAAAGTAATATATAACATCAGTCCTACTGGCATCTGATGTCATTTATAATGTCAAAAATTAAAGACATATAAATGCTATAGATGTCAGGACTGCCAGCCCTACCTGCTCATGCACACACACAAGAGTCAACATAAAATTTCAGTAAGCTGTGCATAGAATTATTACAAATCACATTTTGTGTTATTAGAATACACACCAGAACTGGGTGTACTGATAGTTTTCTACCTTATACAGACATTTTCCAATACAAGCCTATTTGGCATAGGCCATTGAGAAGTGAGTGAGAAGTAGGCAGGGCACCAGTCTACCGAAATAACTACAATAAGGGACCATGAATTATTTTCTCTGTAGTAAAGGTGAGCCATCTTTATTCATATCTATACTTCGAATTATAGACATCTTAAACCAATTTCAGATATCTAAAACAGTGTTTCTGTTAGGATTTTTTTCAAAGGGTCCCAACCTGAAAGAGAGTCAATTTTTTTGCTATCCTTTCAAAATTAACAAAGAAAATGTAGGAAGTTGGGACCCTTTAAATTTTGCTGAGGAGGCATGTCATGATATGAAAGGGTAATATACCCCCATTTGTGGGTTAACGGAAACATTGTAAAAAGATTTATAGATATCTCAAATTGAATTTAAGATACCTAAAAATCAATTATAGATCTTTTTTATACATATCTATTATTCATTATGGATATAGAGAAATGATTTTTACAAGTCTAAAATTGATTTTTAAATAACTAAATTTGCATTTTAGATAGCTATCATATTCACTATTTAAAGGCTTATAAATTGATATATAGATATCTATAATTCAAATTCCAATATCTATAAATCATTTGTAGATTTCTATAATTCCAATTTATATATAATCTTCGGACTAAATGCTTAAACGGCTTGCCATAAATTTATACTTTTATTTACCCGACACACGATTTCCGTGAAAAAGAATAAGCGGAGAATTCGAGTTAATTTTAAAAATATAACACTATAGCGTGGTAAATACGCTTAAGTGTTACATACTCTTTACGTAAGTTGCATTAAGTACTATGAGAAATTACACATACCAAGTGTGCAAAAACAATCAAATGTGTCTATGCGATATTATTTTTACGAGGCGGATTTCATTATGATGGCTTTGTTTTTGAGAAAAAAATACTACTATACATGTTTTACTGTTTGCCTTTTTGTCCTTCTAATTCTTCTTGCCTATAGATAGCTTATTTTAAGGATCCAATCTGTCAAAATATATGTGTACGAATATGAGGTATATTTCTAAATGTCAATATAAATCAGTGATAAAAAAACTTGATTTTTTAAACTGGCAGATCTCTAGAGAAGAGCACGTATTGGGAGGCTACGTAAACGAATGGAGTAAAAACACCACACACCTTTTTCGTGATTTCTTTGAGAAATTCCAATGTCTCTTTGTCTTGTAAATTCTTGTATATTTCCTTGAAAGCTCCACGAAAAACGGCCTCCATTTTCGTTTTGCCTGAATCATGCAATGCATAACTTTAAAACTATAAACACTATGAGACGATAATATATGCAACTGAGGGCAGAAGTTGAGACCATAAACGGTCAGCTGTAAGTTGAGCAGCTTATGGAGCAAAGGAGTGTTTGTCGCTTCCTTCCAAAGATTTACATCTAACACTGTTGTGCAGTTTTGTATTGTATCGTAATAATTGTGTTGCACAGCGTCGTAGCAAAAACATGCATGAGTTTAATGCAAGGATTTTTAATGACAGAGCCATGCTGCCGATAAAATGCAATGTGAAGCATACGGGAAAATATGAATAAACTGACTCTGCAAGAAAAATCCCGACTCCTGAATTCTTCAACAGTCTTGTCACAGAAACGAAATTCACATCGACGGCCATATGACCAGGGCCATGTGACCTTGAGAATTAGGTCAAGGTCATCCAAACAGTCTCAATTTTGATCTCATAGATACGTAATCCCTATTAGTTTTATTAAATCCCGTAAAACTATTCACGACTAATTGCACGGAAGCAACATCCATATTAATGCCCCGTCACCTTGAGAATTAGGTCTCTGTGACCCATTTCCTATACCTCGGAGCTAGCAATTCCTCCAAGGCAAACCGAACCTTTCCAAATTTAGTTACCGATTCTAGCCACTAGAATCGGAGGGCGATATTTCATGGTACTTTGAGACTGGTAAGACAACAAGCGACAAGGTCATAACACAGACATAGTGAATGGAAATGTGACATTTGAGTACATTTGCACAAAACTACTGTCCTTTAAAAAATCAGAGGTCGGCATGCCTGTGTGCAATTGTAAGGTGCCAGGCTGCTCTCACAAGAAGGAGGAGGAGGAGGAGGAGGAGGAGGAGGAGGAGGAGGAGGAGGAGGAGGAGGAGGAGGAGGAGGAGGAGGGGAAGGAGAAGCAGGAAAAGGAGAAGGAGGAGCAGGAGGACGAGAAGACGACGACGACGACGAAGACGAAGAAGAAGAAGAAGAAGAAGAAGAAGAAGAAGAAGAAGAAGAAGAAGAAGAAGAAGAAGAAGAAGAAGAAGAAGAAGAAGAAGAAGAAGAAGAAGAAGAAGAAGAAGAAGAAGAAGAAGAAGAAGAAGAAGGCAGTCTTTGCTCTAACAACTATGAAGAGTTGAAAAAAATAGTAGGATGAACGCTATGAAAACAGCATGTGCTCAGCCGATCTACCTATAGTGCACTTAAACTAAGCTGACAAAGATTTGTCTTGGTTTAAACATATCTTATTTTTCAATTGGGAAGAAGGGCAAGCCCTATATTAATCCCTCTTGAAAAGGATTTGGCTTCATCGTTTTGAGAACGAACACACACACACACACACACAACCACACACACACACACACACACACACACACACACACACACACACACACATATATATATATATATATATATATATATTTACACAACCCCACACTAACAACGTTCACGGGTACTCTCATTAATCGTAATTACAAGTTTGTGAAAAAACAAGAATTCGACAGCAGCATCAGTGATGGTACAGTGCAAGGAAGTTTCTGGAGAATTCAATCAGCAGTTTTTGAGAAAAACAAACAAACAAACGATTTTGACCAAAAAAACTATCACCATTTGTTTCAGTTCAGTGGAATCCATAAGCACTGCTAAGCAATTTTGGAGGTTTTTGCGCAGTTGCCTGTTGAGACCGACTCGGTTAATTACGCTGCCGACAGCCCCTCCGTGAATAGGATCATCACACTGTCACTTACATAACGGAGTCTTAACAGACAAGCAAAAGAGAACAAATTTGGTAAAACCCCTTGCACCAAAGGTACAAACCCACAAAATTGAAGAGAATCCGCCCAACATTTTTTCAGGAGTAAAAAATCTACAATGTTAATGGACAAATGGGCAGCCGATGGACCATTTACACTCGGCGACGGATACATTGAGCGTTTTGTAAGCTCAACTGAACCAGTGAGCTGAGCTACACAGGTGTAACTAGACATCGTTTAACAGCAAATTTTACAGATTCAAATTTTTTATAAATACAAAAAAACATGATACACATAAATCTTTCTCTAACAAGTCAAACATGCTGTGTGAGGTTTAAATTATATAAGTTCATAAATTCCCTGCGGATTTATTTTCATTTATTTGTCCGCTGAGATATATGAATAAATGAATATCTAATGACAAAAGATATATTCAAGAAGTCTTGATTTCAATAATTCCAGCATGTCATAATTTTAATATACATACTTCTGTTTGAATGTGCCGTGGTCAATATTTTTTTTAGAAATGATGATGATGATCTCACCAGTTAAGGGCGCCTGAGGGGTGGAAGCTGGAACAGGGGTGCTTCCTGGTAAACCAGTCGAAACGCTTGTAGCAGTGCGTTCAGGGATCCCGGTAGATTTAGCATCCTCGCTGGTAGTTTCAGAAGCCCTTGGGCTTGTTGGCTTCTGGGGAGTGGTTGGTTTCTTTGGGGTTGTTGGTCTCTGTGTAGTGGTTGGTTTCTGTGTCGTTGTTGGTTTCTGCGAAGTAGTTGCTTTTTGGGTAGTTGTTGGTTTCTGGGAAGTAGTTGCTTTTTGGGTAGTTGTTGGTTTCTGGGTAGCTGTTTTTTTCTGGGTGGTTGTGGGTAGCTGGGTGGTTGTTGGTTTCTCAGTGGTAGTTGGTTTCTGTGTAGTTGTCAATGCGGCGGGTGAAGAGGTTGATGTCTGAGCTGGAGTCGTGACGTTATTGGACTTAAATGTCGTGGTCACAGGCACCAAAGTCAGAATATCCGTCTTGGGCTGACAACTTGGACCCGTAAAACCTTCATTACACTCGCTGCAGAATTGTCCTCCCCAGTTAAGACTATTACACACACATTTTCCTGTAGGCAACAAAAGGTCATTGATAATGTCGCTTTCCTGTTGTTCAATATCCAACTTATCGAGTGGCTTGACGTTGCGAAGGGAGTCTCGGCATTATTTAAGAAATGAGGGTCGATTTTGTGCGTGATATGGCATAATGACGCGCGTGATTGAAGCTGACATCGTGGGCGTGGCGCACCCCGGTGCGCCTCGCCCGATGCCAGCTTCAATCACCCGCGTCATTATGCCATAACACACACAAAATCGACCCTCATTATTTATATTTACATTTCCCTCTTAATTTTTCTGCTCAATTACACGAAATTAAGAAACTTAATACATAGAATTAGGAGAAACGACTAAAAACAGATTTGCCGAGCATGTTCAAATGTTAAGTTCCAGAAACCCGGTAGGCCTGGCTTATAGGAATGTGGGCGGGACACATGTGTTATGGTTCCATAACACACAAGGGTTAGGCTAATGTGTTATGGTTTCATAACACACCAGGTTATCTCCTATACTTGCAATGTTAAAAGTTAGATTGAATGTAAATATGTAAAAATGAACCATGCAAAATTACTCTCTGCAGACTCAGGCAACAGTTTTTCGCCAAAAATAAGCTGTTGCCTGCGGGCATTTGTTCTGAATTAGTGGTAGCACAAATACCAAGCTCCAAGTTAAAGAAGCACGTCCCTTTAGTTGACATGTTATATGCACATACCGGACACTGGATTGGGATTGGGATCCGACGACTTTCAAAATTTTAGACATCAGTTACACGACATTTCATGAGGCTTTCACCGGTGCAAAAGCCCTCGTTCTTTTACACTAGTTTTCATCCTTATTTCATTCTAAAAGCATGGGGTCAATGTTCATCAACCGATATAAATTTACAACTCCTCATACCACTCTGATGCAGATGTAAGTTGATTATTTTGATTATTCATATAATACACCTTTATCCTGCCAACTTAGTAAAACCTGCGCCAACGAGTATATACACAAAAACTTGAAAACCGAATCAGAACAGGCACCATAGTTCAAACACTAAAATACAATCGACTATAGGCTTTCCAAACTGGTACTTAAAACACGGTGATGCCAAGGAAACCTAAATCAATACCCACAGGTGGTTACCAAGGTGGAAGAAATCAACTTTCTCGCAGCGCCCTAGCAGTGTCACATGTTTGTCAAAGTCCTGCTGGTAGTTGTTCATTTAGCAGGGACAGAAGCCAACAAGATGGTTACAATTTTTTCCACAAGACGGCTTGGATACTCAAATGCGCAACAATTTTTACTTCCAAGTATTTTACCTTCGAATGTCATGTAAACGTCAAATGATGAGAGTCCCCCGCATATGGCAGTGGCATCCCCGCTACACGGCATAATACATCCTGTGGCCGCTTGAGTCAGCTCGTATCCTTCCGCACAGTAACAGTCGCGGCCATTCTGAACATGATAATATATTAAGTTTCAGATGTAGTTTCAGTTGTTTATTAAAAAATGAAGTCTGTCTCTGTTGTTGCCATTGGCATGTAACAGCGCGGTTGTTGGTTGGCATTTTTTATGACGTAGCCATAGCGACGTCATGGAAAAAATGCCTACCAACAACCGCGCTGTTACATGCCATGGCAATAACTGAGACAGACTTCATTTTTTATATTTATATTCATATTAACATTAATACTAGAATTAAATTTGTAAAGAATATTTGTGCGTAAAAGTTTTGATAGCCACTGCAAAGGACCTTTTGTTTATTAGTGGAAGGAGTTATGGGTGTGGCCAGCCGCTTGTTACGTGGCAAAGTAGGCACTGGCACGTGCCGTGCTGTACATGATGTTACCATCGACTGATGAAAACAAAATTTGTCCCTATTCTTTCGATGCGAACAAAAACTCCGAATGTAAATATAAAAGCATGGAGCTCCCTGATAAAAGCAAGTATTTATGCACCTTTAAGCCCGCATAAAGGAACCTTTGATTCCGGCAATGTTGCATGCACGATACAACCGTCGTTGAAGACCTGTCTGTCCAAGCTTTGTATGTAAATTGAATGGTAGTAGATTGATGTTTGAAGCATCCCATGTAAGAAGTCCGTATCTCTCCGTCGTTTCCTAAACATTGTAAAAATCACATATGTACGAGCATAAATTTTAACACATGAGTACATGTTCTATGAAAAGAGTATGTTTTTAGACTGAAAGAGGCATTTATCTTTGAAAAGATATGAGCTAGGAAAGTTTACCAAGAAAACAAATATACTAAGATTATAAGCATATTTAGTTTAATTGGATTGCCTAATAACACGGACGGTACTATTATTATGCGACATTCTGTAGTCAGCACACCAGGTTCTGTCACGACATGTACAGCTGCAAGGTTTCATCAATTGTACAGCCACACAGGCATAAAGTATTTTCCACTTTTATTTTTTTCTATTGCATCCCGCTATCCAGTTTTCACTTTCCAAAAGATGTCAGCAGTCTGGAGCTCCAAAATAGATAAAACACGGTGCCTCTGAAACGCTACCTTGTGATCCCGTTCTTTTGTAAATCCAAGCACGATAAGTTTATTTTAAAGTTGCATATTACTTCTGTAGCAATTGAATATCAAAAGGTTTTGCACTTAATTATTAGACACGATAAAATGCTACAGAATATTCGGTATGTGTGTTTTCGTTTCGTTTAGTTGTTTGTTTTCGCTTGTTTGTTTGTTTGTTTGTTTCGGTTTTTGTGCTTTTGTTTTTGCTCCCCTGTATAATCGCAATTTTTACTTCGTTCCTGATGCTTTTTCAGGACACAAATGATATATAATGTAAATGTGCATGTACATTATTCGATGAATAAAAATACAATTCATGCCTTCTCAGGCACGATGCTGTGCTAACAATGTTGCTCTATAAAATTGATCCAGTCATGCAAGTCTTCCGGTTGGAATAAACATTAAAAACTTAATCCATTTGTTTCTGAGCCTGACTCTCGTGGCCATTTTGGCCATAAACTAAAATTCAAAAATCGTAATTGGGGACAATTGCTTACTACGTTTTATCAACAATCACTCGGCTAAATGCTTTGCAGTTGGTAAGATAACTATAAATCTTCCATGCAAAGTTTCTGTACTGTGTCATGGTGATAACCTTCTCACCTGTGACGAATATTTCAAGGGGAGAACAACTTACTGTATACTTGCTGACATACTCCTCGATAGCAACTGGGGCAGGGCAAGCATCTTTCACCCCTGTCCTCGTCACTTCTGTCGCAAAGGGCGCAGTCAGAACCCCAAAAGTAAGGATAACATTTACACCTGGGTTGAAAAACAAAGTATGTAAGGCATGGGATTATCATCATATTTCTGAAGGCTCGTGTATTGACTCGTAATCTCTTTGCAACAGGGTATTATATTGCATACGGTTTGTAAGTCTCTCTTTGATTTAAATGTGGACTTTAAATAAGCAAGATTACTCCCCACCCCAGAAATATTTCCTTTTCACATGCACTTTAGGTAAAAGCATTTAAACAGACTACAATTAACATCCGTGCCCGTTTATGGCGATTTGAGCCGAAAGGATAAAAGCTTGTTTCTTGATAATTAACTTTCAGGAAGCCAAGCTCTTATCCCGAACGGTTCTTTCCACTTCTTTTTTTGTAATTTGACCAGTGCACAAGCCTAAACGAGAGAAACTTGCATCTAGTGATATTTGACCTAAATAAGGGTCAAACCTCACCAAGCGTGCTCTTTGAGATCAAATCCATGAGGTTTCAGGTGGCACCACTAAACTGAATTCCCCATAGGCGGCCATTATAACACATCCTGGCGTATCTGAGAGTAAGAGCTTTAACTTTAATGAAGACTATGCTCACCAATTAAGTTCAAGTCTGACTTACAAAATAAGAGGCATTAACATATATGATGAACACCAAACTTTTGACTTTGCCCCACCTGAACGCAGTCATGTTGGATTTTCACCTGTCCGCACCCAATATCACACTAAAATTTCCGACCACCCCGGAAAAAAAATTTGCCCAAAATTGATCATTCAAATCACTCTATTTTGTGATGGCAAAATCTGAATTAAAATTATATGTAACGGATTTTAGACTACCACAAATTCCACCACTCTGGTCCAGCCAAATCCTACAGTGCTGGTCATTAGACATTATACCTTTGTGCTGCCCTCTGTGGCCAATTTAGGGGTGCAACCATTAGTGCGCTTAAAGTAACAAATATTGTAAATCAATATGTCCAGGGAAATATGAAGCCGTAACTGTTGGAGTAAACTAAAATGCTTACTTGTTTGCCCCAATGCAGACACCTCGCCCACTGCAATTCTTAACTCCCTTACAATGTGAAACTTCGCAGGCGTCTCCGGACCAGCCAGGCATACAATTGCAAGTGTTCGGGGCGCTACAGTTACCATGGTTACTGCAGCCTTTTACCTTGTGGCACGTGGGTTGATCGCAAGCAGGCCCAGTCCAACCATCATCGCAAGCACATCTATCCGTACCAACACATCTGCCGTGGCTGGAACACTGCTTGACACCGTCGCATCGGACTGTGGTGATAGCAAACCAAAAAACACAGATGCAAACCATGCAACTGCTGAATCAGGATCGGAGAATTTTTTTTAAAAAAAAGTTCAAAATAGAGAAGTGTGGATTCAGGACTAGGAAAATTGATGTTTTTGATTGTCGATTCCTTATACTGGTCGAATATCACAAGATATACATGACGTGTTGAATCAAAGGTCAATGTCAAATGACTCTTGCAAAAGCGAGCATGTTACTTTTATGTGACAAACAGCTGCATCTAGAGCAAATGTAGATTGCGCACAAATGTGAACATCAGGTCTGGGATTGCAGACGGGGACAGACTTTCTCTTCCGGATCGCTGAACAATCGGATATGTCCAGTGTAAACTGCGCAAATGTGTGTTTCCAACCACGCTACCTGATGTAAGCAGTTTTGTTTCAATCAGGGACACATTTTTTCGTTATTAAAAATGTACGGTGCATAGAATGAGGCCAATACCCGCAAAAAAAGGTCAAGGTCACAAGTAGATCACCAAATATAACAAATTTCCCACGAGTCCCCTACGATGACAATAGATATTTGAAATCACAAACCCCAGCCATTACTGGGATGCAGCTCCAAGTTGCTTTCAGCAATATAACCCACAACTTCCTCTTATTGAATACACTACCTGACGTTGAATTTCAACTTGGACAAGTAATGCCATGTTGCGTATTACTACGCCATAAGTGTATGCTGTGTGTTGGGTTAATTGTTAAGGGCAATGGCGCTCCGATTTGTAAATGGATTTATAAAATTATTGCAAAACAACATAAAATCTCAAAAATTATGTCCTGGCCCAGAAAAGAAGGTCAACGGTACAACCGGATTGCAATGTAACACCTAATAGCAAACTTCAACTACTGGTGAGATGCAGGTCCAAACGGATGTCAAACAAATGTTAAATAATGTGTTTGTAAAGCCATTTTCTTTTGATCTCTAGGTCGAAGATGTCTATCATAAATTGGGCAAACTGAACAAAAGAAGGAAAGAGGAAGGCAAACAAGCAAAGGACGAGAAACTGCGAGAGGCGGGGTGTTTATAATCCCCGGGTCCTTTCAAGCTGGAAAAGTGAGAGCTACCATATTGTAACAAGAAACAAATAGACCTCTTATCCAAGGGAAGCTTAGTATATTCGATAAGAAGTTGTTATTTATCACCCCTGTTCCTCTGACATTTTTGGGCAAGTTGTGTCCCTTCTCTCATACAAGAAAAGGCTCCTTGCTCCATCCAATTTCTCAAAAAAAACGGGCCTTCGATGTTAACATTAGCCAATGAATGGACGAAAAAAACTACACAGACGAGATGGTGGATTCAGTGGAAAGAAACGTACACATGACAGTGGCGTCAGTAACCAATATTTACCCGTTTGCAGACTCAATGTATGGGCTGTTCAAAATTGAAAAACGTTCCGAAGGTTCCTTTGCGGACGTGCTTATCAAATGATGTGCCATTTCTGGCGGTCGTGTGGTACTTGAATTGTTACCTACTTCCAGCATTTAAGAACTTCATTGACATTCACCTAGCACAAGGTATAGTCTACGAATATACAAGGCACATAAATAGCAAATACATAAACATAAACATGCTCACTCACAAAATACTGGTAAATCTAAACTAAATTAAAACAAAGAGGGTGCACCCACTGAAGATTAACGACCAACTTTTTCTTTCCTCATGCATTCTTTCAACTGTGTCATTTACAAAGTTAGGGACAGGGAGGCACACGTTGGTATTAATTGCCCCATTGTCATAAGAAATATGAAATTTTCTTCATCTCTGGGGTTCATAAAATCTCATTGCAGTTCAGAAATACCAAATGATTCAGAATACAGTTTGCCTCTTATGTCTTTCAAGTAAGTACAACGTACCATGAAATGAATTTTATCTTCAGTACAAGTGCCCTCGGCTATGCCCAGATAACAAATTAAACTGACGTCACAGGTGGTAATGTGTAAAGAGGGTAAAGAACATCCATTTTAAACATGTAACGATGTTTCAACAAATGTCCAAGTTACCTAAGGCCCAACAAACATATATGTGTGGTTCCGGTTGCCTGACAGCCACTACTAATAAAGCCTACCCCTAATATTAATGGAGCAACAACAACACCACCACTTTAAAGCCGCCCTTCCCTTATAAAAATTGATCGACCCTGGCTGAAAGATTTTATCTAGAAAGTGGCCATCGTGTGCCGTTATTTTGCAGTAAAGTCAACTCAAACACAGAATTTTATTTGAACTTGTCTGGAGGGTTAACTTGGGCCGCGGAAACAGCATACGATGGCTGGCTGAAAAGTTCTAAGCCTAAGTGGGATATCTCAACCGGATTGAAAAAAACCTTTGCCACCAACAAGTACAGTCATTTAATAAATCATAGACATAAGAACTGCAACTGGAGTGTGATTAGTGTCTTTGTACCAGACCATCTTGAAAAACCTGCCCATTGAAATCACCAGAAACGGGTGAGACGATTCTTAGAGGATTCTTTTGGTCGGAATGATGTCAAACATCCCGTAGTCTTCCATATATATGCATATTCATACAAGTAGCAGCACTATCGCGAAGGGGAAAGCTTGCCTAACAACCATTACATTCTGTACTACAATCCACTTTCTTTCTCATAACGTTATCAACACAAAGGTTATGAACTTGAACGATGTTATATAGAGAAACATCTTTTCCTTTCATTGTTAAAAAGCTTTTAACCATACTGTGCATCGTTATTGAGATTCAATCACATTCGTGCAAGGTGATTATAGAATTAAACACTCCTATATTGTTACTCAAAATTCCCCTTTGACATTCCAGCTTCTAAAATTAGACAGATCCAGTCCGACCGAGAGAATATTATGCTGACCTACTGAGACAGTTCCGTGAAGCTATCAAAGCTAAGCAACGGGGAATGCTCACTAAAGGAGTCCTGTTCCACCAAGACAATGTCTCCTGTTCACAAATCTGTGGTTGTCATGTCAGCGATCCATGATTGTGCCTTCGAACTCATTAACCACCCCCCTTATTCCCTCGATTTAGCCCCATCAGACTTCCACCTGTTTCCCGAAATGAAAAAAGGAACTAGGCGGTCGTCATTTTCTTAGTAATGATGACGCCATTTCCGCTGTGAACGACTTTTTTGGCTGAAAAAAAATCTTCTAGACCGGCATACATGCATTGAACTATG
Organism: Hermodice carunculata; assembly: GCA_964020975.1. Lineage (NCBI taxonomy): Eukaryota > Metazoa > Annelida > Polychaeta > Eunicida > Amphinomidae > Hermodice > Hermodice carunculata. The sequence continues at coordinate 74,892,623 of OZ026615.1, read as the reverse complement.
TAGAGAAATAAATGAAAACTATTGACTTTGTACGGGTCTTTCACAGCTAGGTTTAGAACTTTTCAGCCAACCCTCGTAGCTGCATAGCCACAGTCGTTTGGTGAAACCATGGAGGAATAAAGTTTATTCCGCCATGGTGAAACAGCATACCCTTGGTTGCTCGATGATCGTTATGCTAATATTTTGCAGGATTCCAGGTGTCCGTTCTCTGAGTTAGCAGGGCAAACAGTCATTCAAGTACTTTTAAAACATGACTTACTATCTAAACTTTAATCTGACCGCACCCCCTCCCCCCAATGATCGTTCCAATATTATTCTCATTTACAAACCATTGGGTGCGGAATCCAGAATTTTCAAAATGGGAGCCAAGTGGGGTTAGTCCCAAATTGATATTTTGAAGAGGCGGTATCTAAAATATATGTGTAATCAGAGTTAAGGAAAGGTTAATAGTCGAATGAATGTAATGTAAAATATGTAATGGGACTTTTCCGGAGTGAACATTACCTGAAAATGTAAATACAACGCCATATAGTTAGCAGTTGTAAGCAGCGGTGGGCCCCAGAATAGGGATTTTGTATCAGACACTGAAGTCGCCCCCAGACTATGAATTAAATAGAAGCACAGGGCACACGAGGTAAGACCGGCGTTGAGTCAAAGGATGGAGCTTAGTCGAGGAGGTTGAATCGATAGTAGATACAGGTCTGAAAGTACTGGCGGTTTTTTTTTATTTTTTATTTATTTTTTTTTTATCATTATTATTTTTTATTATTTTGTTAATATAAGTGGCAATTATTCGAGTTTCACAGTTTAGATGTACGCTTTTCTGGCCGGATTTTCGGTCGTGCGATCCTCCCTGTGCGGTCTCGATGGCCAATGTGTGAGCACTTACTCTTGAGTTTATTGAAAAAAATTCTCCTCTAGATGTATGCATGTATGTATGCATGTATGTATATATGTACGTATGTATGTATGTATGTATGTATGTATGTATGTATGTATGTATGCATGTATGTATGTATGTATGTAAGTATGTATGTACGTATGTATGTATGTATGTATGTATGTATGTATGTATGTATGTATGTACGTATCTTTATTTTGTACACAAAGGGTACACTTTAAATATAAACATATTTATTCATCGTAAGAATAATGTGATTAAAAATACCGTTCAAAGAACGCGGTACCCTTCGGCCGCCTTCAATCTTTTTTGCTGTAAGTGAATAAGAATAGTATCCCATAGTATCAGGTATAGTTACCTACACAAATACTACTATTGTACACCTGGCCTTTGACCTCAAAAACATTACGTCAAATATAGAGGTATAATCTTGACTTTCAATAGCCTCCTAGATCACCCTATGTTGCTTCTTTTGTTTTAAGATTTAGATTTCTAGATGCACGATGTCAATCAGCAAACTTGTGACCACTGTGTGACCTTTAAAGTTAGGTCAAGGTCAATTATGCTTGCAGTGGTGCACTATCATATGCAATTTGAAAGTTCCGTCTCAAAAACTTCTGAAGTTATAGTGGGTAAACAAAATCTCAATGAATAGGTCACTGTAACCTAGATACTTGACCTAGTGACGTACTTTTGATTCATGACACACTTTTTGGTTATGATACATGAGCGTATAAAATTTCATGTAATTGCCTTAAATACTTCCTTACTTATGCAAATATCACCATTTTGCACTTGACCTTTGACCTCAAAAATTAGGTTAAATTTACAGCTATGATCTTGATCAATAAGCTTCTATGTCACTCTATGAAGCTTCTTGTGTGTAAGCTTTAGATTGCTACATACAGGCTTTCAATAATTAGAGCGATAACGTCGCTCAGCACATGTGACCATAGTGTGACCTTGATAATTAAGTCAAGGTCAACTATGCTTGCACACAAAGTAGGCCACATAGGAGTGTAATATCATATGCAATTTGAAAGTCCTGTCTCAAAAATTTCTGATGTTATAGCGGTAAACAAAATTTCAATGAATAGGTCACTGTGACCCAGATACTTGATCTAGTGACCTACTTTTGATTCATGACACATTCTTTGGTTGTGATTCATGTGTGTATACAATTTCAAGTAACTGACTTAAGGACTTCCTTACTTATACCAATACCACTATTGTGCACTTGACCTTTAACCTCAAAAAGTAGCTCAAATATAGAGCTATGACCTTGATTTTCAATAGGCTTCTAGATGGAGCTTTTTGTGTGTAAGATTTAGATTGCTAGATGCAGGATTACAATAGTTAGTGCGGTAACATTGCTTAGCACATGTGACTACTGTGTGACCTTGAGAATTACGTCAAGGTCAACCATGCTTGCACACAAAGCAGGCTATATAAAAGTGTGATATCATGTGCAATTTGAAAGTCCTGTCTCAAAAATAACTGAAGTTATGGTGGTAAAACCACGGGAAGGACGGACGGCGCCGGGTATGACAATACCCGTCGGCCTCATAAGGCCGAAGGGTAAAAAAGCACAAACACATTCACATGTATGACAAGTAATATATCGAAGGTTACTGAGTTATGGTTAACATCTAAGCAACCACCTGACGCCTGGTAGCACAAGCTCTGTTGTCATGCTTCGAAAACACATAAATGGACATTACTCACAGATAGGTATGGTAGTTGGTGCTGGGGTAGTTGACAACGGAAGAGTTGTTCCTCCTCTGATACACTGGCGGCAAGAATATCTACAGTTGTTTCTCATCCACACCGGATTCTCGTGGCATTCCCCTATCATCGCCCAGTAATCACAGTCTTGATTTCCTCTTTTGTGTACAGTCCCGTCTATCTTAATTCCTCTTCGATTGTAACATGCTGAAAGATAGATTTACGCCATTCCTTTTACTCTAATCATCACATGGTTACACGTTCACATGGAATCCACAGCTATACCAGGTGCCTTTTGGGCATGTACAGTAAAGCACCACGGCGCATGGCTGGGATAGCTGTTCACTTGAAGCATATTGAACTGATGGGCTGCTTCTCACACTTTAGTTCACAACATTTGATGAACACTCAAGCAGAAAACAGGCAAAAAAAACGACCTTTAAAATGACTGGCACTTGACCAGTTTAGGCCTGAAGCTGTCAGAGTAAGAAAATACACATAAAAAGGGAGGGGGATAAATGGGTGGTGCTGGTACCCTGATCCAGGATATGAAAGTATTCAGTACAGAGTGCAGGGAATGAGGATCATTTAAATACTGCAAGGAACATGATGATCCTGTCCATGGTTACATTTAAATATTAATAGGAAAGTGCTTATAGTGTTGTCTTTGGTGTTGTTAAAGTTACCCTTTGAATGACCTTGAAAGGTCCAACTGGGACATTGGATTATATCTTGGTAACAAACTTTCGATCAACCATTGGTAAGCATAAACACAGCACATGTATGGATTTGTTAAGACTACACTGGCAGAAACAGTAGATTATAGTCAGTAGTGCGAAGTACAGGCAACTTCTTAACATCCCTGTAACCCCTCCGTGTACATCTCGTCCATTCGTTGACGTGAGATCTTTCTCAAAATTGATATGCCAGGATTTACTTCATGAAAAGGACAAAGTGATCTTTAGATTAAATTTATTCACTTACTCCCAAATATAATGATTCCGTGTCTGACAAACTTACCTCAGACGGACACCACGGCTGCGCAGAATTGACCCTAGGCACGGCATTCTTATGCCATTTTCTCAAATTTGAAACTTTTCGTTTGTTCTGCAAGATAAGTCTATAACGCACACCCTAAGATTACCTTCCTTCTCTCTCTTATGCATAGTTTATTAGAAATAAAAACATACACATTAAAGGTTATTTTCTCTCTCTCTCTCTCTCTCTCTCTCTCTCTCTCTCTCTCTCTCTCTCTCTCTCTCTCTCTCTCTCTCTCTCTTCCCCCCCCCATCCCACTACGCCATGTTGTTTGCCGATTGTACCCATAAAGGTGCAAGCAGTCTGGATTACATGAGATACAGTTAACACCTTATCTGAACAGTAACACCGTACTGCAAAAAAACTGCACTAGAACCCGAGTTACTATTTTTGCGCCGAAATATTGTCAATTGTATCAATACTCCGAGGATGCATTGAGGAATGAAATAAGTTTTGCCTACCGTTGTTACAGCCGGTACAAGATTTCCAACACTTCTGGGCCATGAACTCTGGGTTCTTTGTACATTCAGTTCCTCCGGCCCATATATCACATTTGGTATCATTGCCGTAACTGTTCAGGCACACGGCAGTTGGATCTGGAAGAAAGCTTACAACTTAAAAGTTTACCTTTAATTGATTTTGCTTAAAGACTGCGTCAACAGCTTTACCTGCATGCCGCGCCCTGGCCCCTGTAACAGGTAAAATTATTGACTGTAGGGCATAAAATTAGTTATTACCCTGATATACAAGTCTACTACAATACTTTGTTCAAAATGAGTACACTGCATCAAAATATTGTTGATTTGCAGATTATACTTGAAGCAACATTATGCAGCTGGTCATTCAATAATGGCAATGCTGATTGGCACTTACAGGCAAGTGTTATGACTCTTGCAACATCTTTCACGCGAGCCAAAATCCGTCATCCAAAGTTCCCGACAAAATATTACGTATTCATACTTGTTACACGTCTCGTGCTAATACGCACATTTCTTCTTGATTTTATGCGTGTATTAGGCAAGCTTCGGTGGGTGTACTAGATAAGGGTTTATCCTGCCTTCTAATTCGAATAAAATGTGCATAAAATAATCATTGGAGGTGAGGCCCGGCGTCAATCAGTCTGCAAAATTCAAGATCCCACTAAATGGACTGACATGAAACCTTTTAGATACTGTATCAACAAGGAATATTGTCGCGGAGATACTGGATACGCCCGCTTTGCACACATATACATGTGGGTCCTGTTACCTTGCAAATGAGTTCAAGGTCACCAAAATGTAAAGAGGTCAAAAATTAGTGTCATGGTAAAACTGAGGTAAATTTGAATTTAATGTGACCTGTGAATCATGAAATAATTTGCTTCTCATGGATTCTGCAGACAGTCGGGCAAGACAAAATATACCTACTTATTTTCTTCAGAATCGAGAGAGTTTTAGATTCTAAAGATCTCAAACAAGCAGATCAAGCTTTTCTGAAGAAAAAAAATCAAACAGCAAGATTTAAAGGCCTCAAGTGAATGAAAGGTGGGGATGTGCTACAATCACAATGATTACTAACAGTGTATACCTTGATTTATACTTTGGACTTTTTTTTAATACGAAGAAAAATGAATTGTATTAGACCCTTATTTCAATATTCAATTCATGAAGAAGATTTACTGTCTTTACCCTCTATTAACCACAAATTGGCGAGAAAATCTATTTACAAAGTGCTTGATATAAATCAATCGTAACGATTTTTTTTACTTGTTCACTGTCTTTAGAACATTATCAGGGTATGTCCTGGGTCAACATTGTGAAGTTTTGGGTCTATAATTTCTCCTGGTAACTGTAAGCTGGAAGCCATGTGAGCCTTGTACAACGCTGACGTAAATGAAATTCAGTACGGTGCTCCCTGTGTGTGAACAGCTTAATCCTAGCCCATCCTGACTTGCGCCCGAGCCACCAAATTATTTCCAACCTGTTCAAAGTTTAACCGACGGCATAATAACCTCACATGCATTCTTGTAGTTACCGTTTAAAGTTTTCAAGGGAACTCTAAATTTTCCTTCCATCATTCCTTCCTCCTTCTTTTCTTTCTTCCCTCCCTTCCTTTTATCTTTTTGTTCCTTTTTGACAGAAAGAGGAAACACCAAAAACAGTACGGAGGTAAGAAAATTTCACATGATTACGACCTAATTTTTGGATAAAAATTATATACTTGGGTAAAGCTGCGTGTGACCTAGCGCTCATTAGCAGAACAATGCCTGTACTTCAGGGGTGAAAAAACTTCATTCTGATGCCACGAAGCTAGTGGTGTAGAATATTGTGTGCGTTTCTCGTAAACCGAGAGGTGCCAGTGATTTTCGAGACTCTAACGCAAGCTTATACCTGTCCCCACCTTCTTTCTATCATATCATTTGAAATTTGTTAACTTGCGATGATTTAGTAACAGCATTGCTACCAGCACAAAAAAGTTTGTCTATGGTTATACATACTTTACACTAGATCTCCCCAGGATTATTACGGTCTTAATGGTATTGTATAACGATACACAATCATACTTACCTACACAATTATACTGTACTGTCAAGTACTTGTAAGTTTTTTTACATGTGTCACCGAAAACACGCGTTGAAGCAAATATGTCGCAGTATGGTTTTCCATCACACACGAACTTTACCATCTTAAGTTTTAAGTTGGCTTCACTCTCCGTGAAACCACAGTCTACCGATGCAATGACTGGGTGTGGACACGTGTCCCTGTTTTTCCGCCCCCACATCACATTGACGATTTGGAGAACTGTACTGCTGTTATGACATTTGGGCACAAGCTCCTTGCCCTCACATGCGATTCTGTAGTATTTAAACGCTGAAAAGTATAAATGATAATATCAATTTTCTGTTTCGGTTTTCATTCTGCAAACTTCGCCTGCACGTTATGATTGCTTCAAATGTGCCCACATCAAATAATAAAAACGGTGTTCTGCCTTTGTATTTTGTTTGTTCTTTACTTAGTTTGTTTGGTTTGTTTTTTCACTTTTTTTTTCCCAAGACAAGATTGTGCTTTCAGCTTCGATTACAGTCTGCTTCATAACTCTTGAGCCCAGGAGAAGTGTGTATTTTTTGTACGGATGTCTCAGAAAAAAAAAACAAAGGGAAGAGGATCATGATGACCATGTGGCCTGCTGAATAGAATCTGCAAATGCAGACCTGACTGCTGCATACATGTACTGTATCACTCTTTAATAATAAGTGACCAAAGGTTTGATATTACTGTGATATAAGCCAGTGTATTAGTTTGACCTTTCTAGATCATTCAAAGTCAAAATTTATTATCCCCCATCACCAAGGTACAAGATAAAGGCCACTATGTCAGTTGGACCTTTCAAGTTAACTCAAGGTCAAAATTTACATTACACACATACACAGAAAACAAACATACTGTTCTATTCAGGTTTAATAGTAACCATGGGCCTTGGACCCGCCAATACCAGGGTATAAGTGAATACGTCATATTTGTTTAGTCAGGGAAAAAAGCTTGAATTCTACTGAACACTTATTATGCATCCGATCTCGAAAGATGCAAAATTTTTGCATCATCATTTCCTTCACAAATTTGGTTATGGTCCACCTCAGAAACATCAATGTGTAAAAGCAACGCATTCGATACAACGATTTTTATTCATTGGCCTGTGAGGCCACTGGGCATTGTCATTAGACTTGCACAAGTCTCTGGTGCATGTCCCTATTTTCCCATCCCGCGGTCCTACCCAGAAGAGCGATACATTTTCCCCTCCACAAAGTTAACTGAATAGTATTATGCCAACTACACGGTGTTATTAAGTAGGTCCTACTGTTATTATTATTTTTTTGAACTGGTCGACACTGCCGCCTGTCGGTTTCAACAGTAGCAGCTATTGAGTCCTGGTCAGTTCTAATCCCATTATCATTGCGAGTGGAAAGTGGTCTTCGATGAATGCATGGCTAGTCACTGGCCACTCAAGCAAGACAAAGCTGATCGTATACCTCCGGCTGCCGACACCACTGGACGCCCTCCGCCTGACGCGGTGCACTGCAATTAATCCTTCATTACACAGTAGCTCAATTAACAGCTTCTGAAGAGGAGTGCGTTATGACCGCTCGCTTGTCTGTGTGGTAAGAAACACAGTGCAGACCGCCCGGCGCTAATCATCTGGAGTCAATGTTATCTGGTTATATACACGTTCCACGCCAATCAGCTAGGTAACTTGAAGGGCCTACCTGTATTGTAACACAATAAGGCCACGACGTGTGTTTACTTAAAATTTAATTTGGCAATGAATTTGATTTTAAATAAAGTACGGAAGGCAGTCCAGTGAGACTTGAGCAAGTGTACATTGTCATTACCTCCACTGCCCATCTGTGTGTCTGTCCTTTTGTCCGCCTGTCCGTCCATTACTTGTTACCATTCTTGAACAGAAGCAGCCTGCCATTTTAATTTTACATGAGCGAAATATCTTATCCTGTTTCAGAACTTAGAAACCCATTAAAGGACAATGTCATATTTCTACAGTTTAGCCAATTTCTAGAGGTCAACGCGTAACACAACGTCGCCGCTCTAACTTTTGAATCAATGCAAGTGGATATCTGAATTTCGCATGACACATTCGTCTAGGTAAGAAGCCTAACGAAGGTCAAAGTCATATCTCCATATGACTCATTTCTGAGAGGTCAAAGGTCTCGAATCAACGACCTTACCACTAGAACTTGTAAACGACAACAGCCAGCCATCTGAATTTTGCCTGAGCCAAACACCTAGGAGTGCTTCTGAAGCCTATTGAAGATCACGGTCATATCTGTATACTTGACCCGTTCTTCAGAGGTCAAAGGTCACTAATAAATGATATTACTGCTCTAACTCTTGAGCAAATGCAGCCAGCCATCTGAATTTTGCATGAGCCAAGCATCTTGGCGTGTTTTCGAATCCCCTCCAAGGTCAAGGTCATTAAGAGTAAATCTGTTCAGTCACTCTAGTGAAAACATCGAAAAGGCTTTAAGACTCAAATATATATTAAAAATTGGCAAAAACTCGCAGCATTACCTGGTAATTAAAATAGGAAGTGACCCAAAGTGACCCTGTGTGCAATATCAAAATAATAGACCAGTCGTTCCTCATTGTAACATTTTGTTTTCAAAAATATAATTCAAAATAATAAAATTAAAGAAAGAAAGAAAAATAATACATAAAATGATGATGCACCATGATGTCCTTCGTAAACAAGATGGGAGGCCACCTGGGGAATACCCATGTGCAAAATCAAAACATTCCACGCAACGGTTTGTTTTTTTTTTGTCCAGAAGGATGTCGTAGATGTAAAACATCCAGCTGACAGAAGAACAGATTCAGACGCAAATGGATTTCGTCACCTCTGTTGATTCACAAATGAGCATAGCTAAAATGAGTTTCACTTTCTATTCTTAAATACTTGCATTTATGGACAATGTTCCCTAAAAAGCCCAGGAAACACAGAGCCGAATTAGAACGGGAGCTACTTTCGTTTCAAATTCCTCAACCTTTTTTCTATATATGTGACCCACGCTTTATCGGAGGCGGTGGTGTCATTTTTTATTAATTTATCAACAGAGAGAGACAGACAAACAGACAGACAGAGACACAGACAGAGAGAGAGAGAGAGAGAGAGAGAGAGAGAGAGAGAGAGAGAGAGAGAGAGAGACAGAGAGAGAGAGACAGACAGAGAGAGAGAGAGACAGAGAGACAGAGACAGAGAGAGAGAGAGAGATATTATGTCAGGGTGACAGCTTTAGTTTTTTGTGACTTGAATTTGAAGGTTATGACGTTGGCAAACAGAAAATGTTTTGCATCTGTCCTTTTAAGCTTATAAGGAATTTTGTGACGTTGTAATAACAGTATACGCATATACTGGGAAGTAAAATTAAAATTATAAAATAGATTGAGTAAAATGAAATTCATTCACACACTTACATGGTTTAGTAGGTAGAGGAGTTGTAACGTTGATGGGCGTCTCTGTGGTACTGACTGTCGTTGGCTTCAATGTGGTTAGTGGTGGCTTACATTTGCGGCACGATTTTTGGCAGTTCATGCTCATCCAATTTGTATTTCTCTGGCATTCACCAATGATGGACCAGTAATCGCAGTCCGAGTCATCCTTTATGTTGACACACAATTCTGTAACAGGCAGAGAAAATAAACTCTCAGATGCATAAATGGAGACCCTGCTTCTGTTGCATTTAAGTAACATGTAAGTAATCTGAAAGACGATTTGACCATATTATGGTGGTAAAGCAAAAAAGCATACTGTTAACGACTTTTATCTTTGTTACCTTTTTCGGTGAATATATTCATATGTTAAACAAAAACACGGGGGATATGAAGATACGATACATCAGTTGGCAAATCACAGTTTTTAAAAATCCACTTGGAAAATATACACAACGATATATCAAGGCCAGCCGTAAACAGTACACTAGTAATTACAGACACAAATCAAAAACATTTCCCGCTTTTAAAAACCGTATGATTAATTTTGGTTTAATTTCACCAGGGTTAATGGTCCAGTGTACAGTGGCACTTGTGTCCCACCAAGTCCTGGACTGTACAATAGTAAAACTATGCAGCAAGAGACTGAATTAATAGCTAACTCTGATGACCGCAGAAAAGGTTAGAATAATCCAAGTAAAGTGATATGCAACTAAAACTACATGTATAAATCAGGCTAGTTGGTACTTGGCATTAGCAGGGTACAAATACCAGCTCATTGATGTAGACATTTAACTAAATGTATTGTCATGGACAAAAAGATACAAATACAATACATACCTGATCGGTCACACTTGGTGCAAGTATTTGTACAGTTGTTATAAACATCAGCAGTTTGACACTCTCCTTTTTCAGCAGACTCACTACACGCTGTTCTGTTCGTGTCTTTACAAGCTAATACAAAGACAATGCCGCGTATTAGAATGTAAAAGTAACACTGTGTTTTAAAATACAAAAACAAAACCAAGGAGTTTTAGAAAAAAAAGGACACAGCATATGAGAATACAAAAACAAAGACTAATTACTGGAATACAACTGAATTAGAAAATAGAATTACTTTGTTTCTTTGCGAAAAAAAAAAACCCTAAATGTAAGTATCAACAAGGACGTGCTATTCAGAATAGCATGTTCCTGGTATTGACAACAGTTCACATCTGACAAGTCTGGATGCTACCAGCAGGTAACACCTACATCAAAATTTGAATAGGTTTGTGCGTCTGGTGCATTAACTCTTTCAATGTCAAGTTTTGACAGAGTTGACAGGTTTCCTTGGAGTACTTTGGACGCAATGTGCCAAAATGTACCCAAAGAACGGCAGGGAAAGCTGTTGGCCTGAACAATTCCTATGCTCCCGTATGACCTCTCCAACTGTAGGCATGATGGAACTTGAACGAAAGGTCATTTTACAAAGAATATGCATTTAGTATCATTATGTCAATTCATGGCATAATGACTTTTGTCGAAGGTGGCAATGAAACAAATATTAAATCACAATTGTCTTCGAGTTAAGGTTGGCACCACTGTCTGATTTGAAATTTCATGATTTTTTCATATCCTAAATATTTCTTTAAAGGTTGATTTAACTTTTTGTCACAAGATGTGATTTTAAAATTTCCTTTTCTTGAATTTTTTACTGATAAATCTTACATTGTTTCATCTTTTCTTGAAACGGTTTTCAGCTATATTAATTAACTCACCTACACCCCTGTAGGTTAATCTTAAATATTTGCTTATCCCGCTACACGTGTCATTTAAAACTGCTGTGTGAACATATACACTGCATGATCGGCGCCCATCGCATACACGTTTCACTTGCTGCAGGTGGAGGCGCTGTGTTACTTCATCTGGGACACAGTCAGCGCGCGTTGCCCTTTCGCCCGGACATGTTGTGGTGTCTGTGCGGCCAAAGACGACTGACTGTATGCTTATCACTTCGTTTTCGGAGACGCTGAATTTAGCAGTAACCGTTTCACATCCAACCACAGTTTTCAGCTTGCCTTGAAAAAAAATGTTAAAACCAACTTGATAAAAATCTCGTAATTTTTCTATTGTGTCTCTAAGTTTTGCTTTTCTGGTACCAATAGAACGGGAAAGTTTGTTGTTTTTTTTATTTGCAGACTGAACTTGGATGTCACCGGATGATATTGACTTTTGAATCCTAATTTTGTAGATTTTAATTAAATAAAAAATAAAAAATGTCAGTTTTTTTCTAAATTTTGATTTGAGTTTTATTTTAACAAATTAGTTAGAACAAAAGTTACTGGTGTTTCAAACACGAAAAAAATGTAGGCTCTTGTTGGAGGCAACAACACGGGCATATTTGTAATTTTGTCCCATGAGGGTAGGAAACTGGGGACAATTCAAAATTATTGCCGATAGGTTACATGACATTTACTTTCACTGATAACGATACGAGAAAAAATGTGTGACTCTTGAAATTTTGTTCAGTTACACCGAAATATTGTTGAAAGTATCCACTTTCCACATTTCACCAAGTTTACAGGACAATTTTATCTAATTATATAATTTTTGGGCACAAAAGAATCACTCTCTAGTTGGCGGGGTGTACAGGTTGATCTTGTTTAAGAAGGATATTGCTGATGTTTAAATATCAACACCGTTTACATTGCCATAAATACGTTAATGGGCCACTCTCTTCGAATTTGGATTCTCGGGGAAACAACGCAATCATGATAACTGGTTACCCTATATTATGTGTTTGGAGTGGAGCACATATTCCTGACTGAGCTGACCTTGACTTACTCTTCCTGTTCAAATTGTTCCCCAGCAACATGCTGTTCAAAAAATGACAGAGGGGTGGGGGTGGGGGTGGAGTGAGAGTGGGAGGGTAGGGGAAACAGACGCGGCTTGACATCCGGAGTTTTTGGTCAGTTTGAGCGGGTAACGGTAAAATAGGAATATAATATATATATGTATATATATATATATATATATATATATATATATATATATATATATATATATATATATATATATATATATATATACACATATCACAATGTGTCGCCCTTTGGTTAAAGTGTTTTGTCAATTAATGTCAAGGTGGACAGCCCACATGGAAACAACAGACGACAAACCAATTATGACAAGTTTCCTTTAAAATGAACCAACTTTGACTTGTCTAAAAGTAGGCTTAACTGGTAGCAAGAATAATCGGGGCTTTGAGTTCAAGGGATCTAACACATTTGAAAAAGAATGATAGAAATTATGGTTTTAGCCGTTAATTTGTTTAGGGTAAAATCTTATGATGAGACGTGTAATAAAGGGAATGTTATTGTTATTATGACTGATTCACAACAAAGCTTATCTTGTGTCAAGGTAACATAAGCTGGGCCAGTACTTATAGTAGCAAGCTTACAAGTGGCAGACTGGGGGACCGTCATCACCATAGCCAGTTTGGCTAAATGGAATTAACGTCTTTAGCCAAATTCTGGTCCCCTAAGCTAAACCTTTGACAAAAGTTTGACCTGAAGGATGTAGCTTAGAAACACTGTCAATAAGCGACAGATGATCTTCTTGAAAAGTAAAATATAGGCCCTATATGGATAGATATAATATGACATCGTAAAGAAACAAATGGCGTAGGCTCTATGTAGGCTTAGTCAGAATGGCGTTGTGGTGTGATAATTTATGTTCCATAAAGCATTGACGGTATTAAACTGCGGAAGCGTGTTTCAGGCAGAGTGGTCCTACTCATGGACGTTTAATTTGTTTTACGTTCATGTCCTATTGTAGATCAGCATTGCGCATTATCGAAGCCAAAATTGAAAAGAATGCTGGGAGCTCGAACTGCCTTGCATTAGCAAGAAGGCGAAGACGAACGGCAGGCATAAGTCTCCCATGACAACGACTGAATGACGTAGACTACCCGTAGCGCAGGCCTACTTGCGTCTTTTTAAATGTTAAGCATACATGAAAGGTTATCGCAAATACTAACATTACACTGATCAATAATGAAGGCCTACAAAGGCTACATGATTCAACTCTCTCACATAGGCCACATCGGTCACTTTTCAATGTGGTCCGCATACACAGTTTATGTTTTAGATACAGTCTTGGTCTACCTGTTATTGGCTTCCTT
>OZ026615.1:74838300-74878619 GCA_964020975.1 Hermodice carunculata | reverse complement strand
TATATATATATATATATATATATATATATATATATATATATAGCACAATGTGTCGCCCTTTGGTTAAAGTGTTTTGTCAATTAATGTCAAGGTGGACAGCCCACATGGAAACAGCAGACGACCAACCAGTAATGACAAGTTTCCTTTAAAATGAATTAACTTTGACTTGTCTAAAAGTAGGCTTAACTGGTAACAAGAATAATCGGGGCTTTGAGTTCAAGGGATCTAACACATTTGAAAAAGAATGATAGAAATTATGGTTTTAGCCGTTAATTTGTTTAGGGTAAAATCTTATGATGAGACGTGTAATAAAGGGAATGTTATTGTTATTATCACTGATTCACAAGAAAGCTTATCTTGTGTCAAGGTAACATAAGCTGGGCCAGTACTTATAGTAGCAAGCTTACAAGTGGCAGACCGGGGGACCGTCATCACCACAGCCAGTTTGGCTAAATGGAATTAACGTCTTTAGCCAAATTCTGGTCCCCTAAGCTAAACCTTTGACAAAAGTTTGACCTGAAGGATGTAGCTTAGTAACACTGTCAATAAGCGACAGATGATCTTCTTGAAAAGTAAAATATAGGCCCTATATGGATAGATATAATATGACATGGTAAAGAAACAAATGGCGTAGGCTCTATGTAGGCCCAGTCAGAATGGCGTTGTGGTGTGATAATTTATGTTCCATAAAGCATTGACGGTATTAAACTGCGGAAGCGTGTTTCAGGCAGAGTGGTCCTACTCATGGACGTTTAATTTGTTTTACGTTCATGTCCTATTGTAGATCAGCATTGCGCATTATCGAAGCTAAAACTGAAACGAATGCTCGGAGCTCGAACTGCCTATAGACCTGCGGCATAGAGGGCCCTTCGGGGGTCATACCCCAACCCGTGGTATAACAAGTTACAACCTATATTTTCTTATAGGTATATATGTCCTCTTCATGAAAAAATAGGTTGTGGAATCTAAAAAGCGTTTTATCGTATATATTTCTGCCCGTTTCCATGACAACCTATGCCATTTCTGAGACAACTAAAATTTGTCCTTAAAAATAATAACTTTGGTGATACTGCTTGTGGATAGGCTAAATAAACACCAAACTGTGCTCAATTGCTCTAATATAGTCACAAAATACAGGGTTTGTTCAAAGTGCCTTATTATCATATGTTAATTTATGCAAATATATGAAATTTACATCGAAATTAATTATTGTGCAACGGATTACATACTGTATTTACTAAGATATAGTTTCGTTTATTTAAAAAAGGGAAAATTATTAGGAACAGTACTCATACAAGTTTTATTTATTATGTTTATATGAGTATACCATATGCATATTAATTAATATGCTAATATGGCTATCATGTGTCATCTTCCCTTAGGGAACCGTCATAACAATTGCCAATACAACTGATCAAGTAAGATAGTACTTTGTACCATGTTTTCACACCTACACGTTATTTACAGTGAAACATCCCATGGAGCCCTGCAACATAGCTAATGTATCTCTGGCATCAAACTATAATTCAAGATGCCTTTTAGTAAAGGAAAACAGTATATGTACATGAACACACTAAATACAGAAAGCTGATCAATTATGGTCACAGTTTGGAGATTCTACGCTAAGATTCAATCATCATCTTCCTCATCATCACTGTCTATTTCAGTGTCAAAAGTGTCATTTGCACACTCATGTCCAAAGCATGCACATAATTCTGTACAATTAAGTCCTGTCTGGAGGCAATGACACTTTCTTGCGACAGTACACTCAATATCGGTGCAATACATATGAGTCAGGTTGCGGACTTCCAGTGGGGCTAGCTCATTGGTATACATCAAAGGCTTGAGGTAGCCATCATTAGACATTTCCCAGCCGTTACCATTGTTACCCCACACTTTAGGGTTAGGAATATGACTGTTGTATTGGTGTCTTTTTGTCCAAAACCACTTCCTAGTAGTCATTATAGGCCTGCGGCAAATCTGAGAAAAGGGCCTTATTTAAGGAGTTTGGTCTACCCGTCTGCCTTATAGCTGTAACATACCTCATTCTTTTGCAAATCTTCTGTAAATTTCAAATATGCTTGTTGTGGAGCTCTCATGTGGTCCAGTTTTATGGTATATGCAAATTAGGAAACCTATATAGTAGAGCATCTGAATTTTCAAAAAAGGCTGATTTTCAGTTTACGTTCAACCGGAAAAATACCCAGCTGGATTTGGTATAAATCAAAAGATAAAAACCTGAAGTTTAAAGCTAGGTAAGGTGTACTATCAATTTCATGGTCAATTTGTATTTATATTGGTTACCATGGCAACGAAATTAAGTTTTCATGAAATGAAGAGAGAAGTACCTTATTAACCATGACTTTTTACGCATACAAGATACCACCTCACAACTTTACATCAACATACCTTCTATACAGGTGTTTCATAAGAAACCAGGTTGAGATAGTAAGTGTCAATAGTTGGTTGCCATGGCAACAGAATGTTTGTAGAAATCACTTAAATTTGCATGTAAACACTAGAAATTTTTTTTAATAGTTTTAAATATCGGGAATAATTTTCATAACATTTGATGTTAAATTGTAAAAAGATTCTTTCTGCACTAACAATGAGGTCAATTGAGTGAAGGAAGACTGTTCTGGGTAGCCTAGCAACGTTCTTGCAAATGTTTACATTACTCAAAATGAGCACATCTTTGTGGATATTGCAAAAATTGGTCATATGGCCAGTGCTGCGCATTGCTGAGAAATGATACATACAAGTGATAATATTGCCGGAAAATCTGTCCTTAAACAAAAAAATTCTTACCTAAATTTGGTATTAATTGAAAGATAAGAACCCGTAATTAAAGGTTACGTAAAATGTACCATCGATTTGATGGGCAACATATGTTTTTATTGGTTGCCATGGTAACGACATTTTTTTTTTTGGTTAGTCCAGGGAAAAACACATTTTTAACTATTACGTAATGAAAATGCAAGGTACCACTTCACAACTTTACATCAGCATACCTACTATACAGGCATTTCCTAAGAAACCAGTTTGAGATTGTAAGTGTCAAAGTTGGTTGCCATGGCAACGGAATGTTACTAAAAATCACATAAATTTGCAATCAAACATCAGAAGCTTGTTTCTAGCATCAAACGTTAGGAATACTTTTTTTCAAATGCGCTGTTAAAATGTAAAGAGACTCTTTCTCCACTAAATTTGATGTAAATTGAGTCAAGTAGGAGTGTTTTATGGTCACCTGGCAACGTTCCTCCTAATATCATGATTATTCAAAAGCAGATTTTTGTTGATATTGGACACACATTATCAACCGTGTTGCAAACTGCTGAGCAATGATACATGTGATAATACTACCAGTAGATGTTTTTATAAACTTTTCCATATTTCCCTGCAGTAACTCCTG
Source organism: Hermodice carunculata (assembly GCA_964020975.1). Lineage (NCBI taxonomy): Eukaryota > Metazoa > Annelida > Polychaeta > Eunicida > Amphinomidae > Hermodice > Hermodice carunculata. Next base: position 74,875,207 of record OZ026615.1, on the reverse strand, counting down.
TCCTAAAGCAACATTATTATGTCTTTTTAACAATAAAATTAAACAATTTGTTCCAAATTTTGTGCCTTTTTCAAATATATTTTTCATTTAACTCTAATTTAAGGTATCCATGACACTGAGCGCATACTTATCAATCATATATATTACTTATCATATCCAGCAAAAATATGGTAAAATTGTCAGAGCTCCCAAAGAACGTCCTTATCGCATGTCCACCTAATTAGCGCAATTTTGTCTGAATTATTTTGTGTCAATGTAAGAAACCATTTTATATTCAACGCAATGTGCCTCCCTTTCTCCCTTCCCAGAAAATATTCAGACAATTAATATGGCAAAAAAGTCTCAACATTGCCACATTTAGTTGCACTTCTAGAACTTTTGTCACTGCCCATTGGCAGATGTCTCAAACCTACATGTGATAGGTAGAACTCTGTGTCTGTCTGCAATAGTTTAGAAGATATGGAGCTTTTAAAATTTTAATTGTCCCTAATTTGCATAATTTTAAACACCATGACTATTCCAAGTCAGGTGCTTAATTCCACCGGTAGGTGAGTCACCATGGCAAGTTTTGTGATTGTCGGAATGACAGTGTCCGAGAAAAACTCCAAATTTGGTCGTGAAGAAGAAAGAAGGAGAGAAAGAAAGGAAGAAAAGAGGACGGAAAGAAGGAAGAATGGAAGGAAGGAAGGAAAGTAAAAAATAATTCTTTGAAAAACAAAATGTCTGGGTTTGCACCCAGACATAAAAAAAGCCACTGACACGTGTCCTATAGAACAAAGCTTGCTGGAGATCTATCCAAGGTACATCTGCAGCAGTGGCAAGTCTACAGTGGATCCAGTAAACTGTGTTTGGGAACATTACGTATACATGTATTCACAGCAGCCTATCACTGTACCAATGGCAATGTGCTCTCTTTTTTATAATCACGACTTTTTGTGAAAAATCCGGGGCCGCGAAGAAGCATCGCCTAGTCTCTTTGATGGACACCAAGTCAAAGTAAAACCCACCACCTTTGAATAGAGTTCAGTCAGTGGTTTTAGAGAAGTCGGAAACAAAAAATGACTAGAAAAGATTTGCTTCACAGCAAATCTATCTGGGTACCTTCAAAATGAGTACAGTTTGAAATGCTACACTTTGCCATTGTTCAGCATAGTCTAAATTTTGTGTATTATGCTAATTTACATAAATTAGAATGTTATAACTCTTTGGTTCTTGGTTCATTGAATGTGGCCATGTAAAAAAACTTACAAGGTAAAGTTTGAATGACACTACTATCTGTAATAGTTTTGATAGCTATTCAAAGACTTTCATTTTGTGTATTTGCCAATTTTGCATAAATTAAAATCCTACAACTGTGGTTTATGGTTCATAGGATGCAGCTTTGCCACATACCTTAAAAACTGAGGTCGGAATGGCACCTCTATGTACAATAGTTTTGAAGTTGTTCAAGATTTAAATTTCTTGTATTCATCTTATTTGCATAAATTAAAATTGTACACTTTTGAATGATGGGTCATTGTATGCAGCTATGTCACAAACCCCAAAATTGAAGTTAATAAAGCATCTCTATCTATAATAGTTTTGAAGCTATTCAAAATTTAAAATTGTGCATATCCATCTAATTTGCATAAATTAAAAATCCTATAACTTTGGTTCATGGTTCATTGGATTTGGCTTTGCCCGAAACCCTTATATTGACCTTAGAATTTCATCTCTATCTATAATAGTTTTGGAGATATTCAACTTTTAAATTTTGAAATGCCCCTCATAAACATGAACTTAAATTCTACAATTTTCATTTACTGTCCATTATATAGGCATGTGTCACAAACCTAGATGTGCCCATTAAAATTTTGTGTTTATCTGTAAAAGTTTGAAAGATATGGAGTTTTTAAAATTTTAGAAAGGCCCTAATTTGCATAATTTTAAACATGTCGATTATTCCAAATCATATAAGTTAACTTCCTTACTAGCTCCATTACCATGCCAACTTAAAACATTGTAGCTTGCACAGTGTCTGCCAAAAGCTCCAGACAAATTATGTGGTGGAAATAAGAAAAAAGAATGAAAGTAAGGAGAAATTTTGAAAAAAACAATATGTCTGGGATGACACACACACACACACACACACACACACACACACACACACACACACACACACACACACATACATACATATATATATATATATATATATATATATATATATATATATATATATATATATATATATATATATATACTTGTTCTTTATACTCAGTTGCCCACTCTGTGTAAGTAAAGACCAAATATTTTGAAAAACGAAGTGATTTGTAGTAACTGAACATTTAACAATATTGAAATTAGAAATGGCGATTTTGATCTTTTTGCATGTGCCAAAAAGACTTGCATAATGCAAATATATGCATATGGCATTAATCTACAGACACAGCTTTATTTGTAAGATAGTTTTGGTGCCTCAAGGAACCTAAAAGGTACGGTTCTGTAATTTAAAATAATAAACCTATATTGAAGAAATCCATTCGATTTCATTAAGGTGGTGGTTTTGTTTTTCAGACATAGGTATCTATTTTTGCTCATAGCATAAAACTGGACCACCTGAGAGCTCCACAACAGGCATTTTCTAAAAGTAGACAAAATTTTACATCAGGTAGGCTATGTTGTAGCTATAAGGCAGGCGGGTAGACCAAATTCATATTTTAGCCTCAAATGCCGCAGGCCTATTACGCTATTCCGCAGTCCGAACTCTTTACTCTCCCTAAGCTAACATGTCCCTGCCTAACTTATATACATATAGACGTACTATTGTCCAAATTGCACACGTTCCTCTGTAAAATTTTGACATAGGCTGTATTAGCCGAAATAAATTAAAGGGTCTTCGGCGGGTAACTACTCAACATGTTTCGGAGCCTTTTACCCGTACAAGTCTCTCTGAGTAGCGGCTCCTTGTCTGAGCTAAATATTCAGTAAGGACAACCCACATAATAATGAATAAATATAAACATGGCAAATGATGAATTAGCTAAATACGTGAAGTTTTGCTAATAAATGCAGACCTTCATTATGAAAGAAGAATACCTGGCAAACAAACTATAATTACCAAATTTGTGTAGTACAGGTTCAGTTAAGAACAATTTGACTTACCCCTGAACCAATATGTACCCTTTCTAGCTGGACAGCTTATTCTAGTTAAACCATCCGCCAGTGTTTAACTGAAGTGGAAACAAGCTGGGGCATTATATTCAGTCCCAGTGATTGTAAAATAAACAGTTGCAGCTAGACCATCTGTATAAACCAAGGGAAATCCTAACAATGACTGCAACAATGTACATCCTGCACAACAAATGTAAAACAAACTCCATGATGACACCTACTCCTCAAACAATTAAGCTCTATTTCATTGCCAACCCTGAGTCAATGTATCAACGTAATGTGTCAGGTTTGTGATATTTGAAAAAATGCTGTCACTTTGGAGTATTTTTTTTTAATATTGAGTAAATGTGCATTTAGGCATGTCAGAAAAGAATGAAAGTCATGAGCATTTATGCCAAAAACATGTTATCAAAACAATTTTTCTTAACAGGATTTTAAGTACAATTAAGCAAACATGTAACTGTCGTAGGCCGCTGCTTGCTACCGATAGTCATTTGTATTTCAGTCAAGAGAATGCAATGAAAATATTAACCAGATATCAAGTACAATTAGGCAAGCTTGTAACTGTCGTAGGCCGCTACTCGCTACCGATGGCCCCTGGGGGTTTAACCTAAGAAAAAACAAGCTAGCCTAAAATGTCTGAAAGGTGAACATTAAAACAGAATGATGCCAAAAGATAAAATTAAGTCGAAAAAAAGGCAAGTCTAAAATCTCTAAAATTATTTAAGCCAAACTTTCTAACCATCTCGGGATATTTACAGCAAAATGTGTAGAAATATTTGATTTGATTTGTTGTAAAACCAATGGTCCTCATTGAACAAAAGTATTATCCAAAAGAAATTTTATAGCATCCATCAAAGTTTCAACAGTGTACGATTTAATGTTACTGTTTGAACATTTGTTGTCTTATGCTTTCTTTGTATATGAATTCATATTAATGTATGGTTTACCATAATGGTTAAACATTTTGCTCATTAATTCTGAAAGTGAACTTTTGACTTCATCTATAGGTAGATTTGTGTGCAGTGTAGAAAAATCAAAACATTTCATATTTTTTACTTTTACATCTATGATTTTAGATACAAACTCGGAAGAATTGGTACTACTCCAAAAACAATTTAATTCACTGTTTCTACAAATTGCATTACAGTATTTACGAAAATGATTCCTAATTGCAGTCAAACACAATGTTCCTTCTTTTGATAATTGTTTCCTTGTACATTTTGCAGCACCGTCTATGAATCTAGATTTAAAAGAGTTTTTATGTAAATTGGGTATCCAGAACAAAAGTGGAATAGAGGAGTCCTCTTCAGAAATTTTGATATTATAATTCCTTTTCGTCTCATCTTTATGTGTATCTATCAAATTATCAATGGATTGTTTGTGTAATTAATATACGTCATTTCTTCTCATGTCTGAAATATTATTTATACCAAGTTCTTTTTTCAAAACATCCAGATAATATTTTTTGCAGATGATCCCAAGATTGTTCCCTGCCTTATCTATGTTGGGGACTACAAAACTTTCTGGTAGTTCTTTGACTGCTTTTGAAACTTCAGGTTGTTTTAGATTAACCGTATTGAAATTCTGAATGTGGGATTTGTAACAATAAATTCTTTTTCTAGAGACTTTTTTCAAGTTTGATGCCCATCCTTTAAATTTCTGAAATTATATTTTTTCTTTCTTTGCCCATTTCATACAGTAGGAATCCAAAGCATCACATGTATCCTGAAAAATACTGTCAGTGTTCAACTTGGGACATATCCGAAAATTTGGTACCTTTTTTCATAATTTCTTTTAAACTTGAATTTTGTATGATATCCAAATTACTTGTAAATGCATGTTTGTGGTATGCATCAGCAAAATCAGAATATTTACTGTTAGACATACAGTCACAATTTTGATTCGCTGCGATATCTTTAAGAGTAATTGAAGCCAGAAATTCCTTGTAATTCATGATACTGTATTGTTGCCATATTTAAATGAAATGATGGGGGGGTCTTTTATTTTGCACTCCTTTGGAATCATGTTATGAACAAATTTCAATTTGAAAAGGGACTGAATGTTTAGTGAATCAATAATTTTGTGTTTGAAAGAAACGCTGCAAAACATTTGATCTAACTTTTTCTTATTAGAATCTGGTTTCCGAATAGTTGTTGTGTAAGCGTACACAATTTCACAATTTTTTTGCGGAAATGTGTGTTCTGAGTCAGTAAGACCCAAATATTCATTAATTTTTGTCATGTCTCGAAATGATAGTGCTTTAAGAGCTGTATGCAATTGATCAATGCCATTGTGGCACCAGATGGGACATTGGTATTGTGCCCTTTTCACATGTTGCTCAGATGCATCCTCAGTAGGCGGTAGTTGAGCAGCTGATCGGTCTGTGGTGGAGGCAAACGTATGTCGTAGCTTGTCCAAAGTAGTTTTGTAATCAGTCCCTTTTCCTGTGTTGAGAACTTTGCTACATAAAACACAGGTATTGAGATTTAGCTTGGCTGGGGGTGGCTTCTTGGATGACGGTTCCAGGTTCATGATTTTAGGTTCACGGTACAAAATTATCTAACCTTCATATACATTAAAACGTTGGTGTTCTTACCAGGTACGAGCTTCATTTTAGAAAATAATCCAGCTCACCATGTGTATATTATCAATCATGCAACACATTTTGACAATATGCACAGTCATTCTCAATAACACTGATAATGAGAAAATCACATAGCAGAGTTAGAATCCGACATGGACTCTGGAAGTTAAAGAAATGTGCCCAGATTTGTGCATTCTGGTGCCCTACAACACAACACATAAATTATAAAATCCTAATTTCAAGATGACATCATTTGCATAAATTTAATGATAGGGTTTCTAAATTGTCTTCACTTCATATTTTTTTTCGGTAATATATAGGCTAAATTTGCTCAAATTCCAACAATGCATTCTGGAGAAAGCACTTTTGCACAAGCTAGCCAGACCAGACAACCCATAAACATAATGCCCCCCCCCCCCCCGTGGACCCATAAAATTTCAGTAAAGCTGTGAACGAAAAATGCTGATAAGACGATTAGGATTCTATGTTCTATATGCTTTGAAGCACTTTTCAAGGAAATGTAACTTTTTGCATTGGTCCAACACGTAATGTGTGATAAACATCTCTAGAATGGCTTCAAAAACCCCAACATTTGAAGCCTAATTTGCATACATGTAATGGTGTCCACTTCATATACTCCAGTAAATTTGGTATCAGTATATCCCTGGAAATATATTACCTTCATCATTTAACATTTACCCCCATTTTTGGTAATTTGGCAACTGCAGCAAACAACATCAACAAATAGAGGTATTTATATTGCCAAATAGATGACAAAATTTTGCATATAATTATAATAATAATGATGTTAATCAAATATTTTTTTAAAACCTTCACGCCTGTTGAAAGGATAAGGTTAGTGCTACCTTCTGATGAAATTTGGAGTGCTTATCTTTAAAATTAAGGCAGATATTAAAAAATTAGTGAAAAGTAGTCATTTTCCACAAAAAATAGAGGTTGCCATAGAAACGGGCGTGTAAACATACCAAAAAACGCTTTTCGGACTCCACAACCTATTTTTCTGTAAAGAGGAGACATGTGCGCACATTTTGATATTGGTTGTGTTTTGTTATACCTTTGGTTGGGGTTGCACCTATTTTTAGGGCACTTTTGAAGCATTTGCCGCTAGCCTACTAGCATTAGCAAGAAGGCGAACACGAACGGCAGGCATAAGTCTCCCATTACAACGACTGAATGACGTAGACTACCCGTAGCGCAGGCCTACTTGCGTCTTTTTAAATGTTAAGCATACACGAAAGTTTATCGCAAATACTAACATTACACTGATCAATAATGTAGGCCTACAAAGGCTACATGATTCAACTCTCTGACACAGGCCACATCGGTCACTTTTCAATGTGGTCCGCATACACAGTTTATGTTTTAGATACAGTCTTGGTCTACCTGTTATTGGCTTCCTTGTCGGAAGATATGGCGTTGTGGCACTCGTAAAGGGACTTGTGGGTGTGGTTGATACAGTCGATAACGTTGTCGTGGGAGCGGCTGTCGTTGATGGTGTTTTATCAAAACACTTGTTACAAGATCTCTTGCAGTTTCTCCACATCCAGTCACGGTTCGATGAGGTTGCCAAACACTGTCCCTTGCTGGCCCAGCCATTGCACTTTGCGTCGTCCCCGTAAAAGTTGAGACAGTTCGCTGGATATAAATGCAAAATACAGCTGTGATATCTCGTATTTGTCTGCTCTGCTCAGATTTACTAACGGCGCTCAGTGGAGCGCTGTCAGTAAATAGGGCCTATGATTGAAATAAGAGTTTGTCAGCATAGGCAACTTCGCCAATTTGCTTATTCTTGACAATCAGTTTCCGTGTAATCGATCAATCACTTCACTTTGTATTTTATCTCATCATTATGTGTGTTGTAAACAAGATATAGGCCTATGTGCACAAAATTGGAAGCAATGACAGACGGAATTTTAGCCTGGTGTGTAGTCCAGACTAACCAAGGACGGGCCGTTCGGCACCGTGTAGAATTTATTGCCGATCCACACGCCCGTGGAGAACGGTCACATGCATACCCCAGCACTGCCCACTTAAATGCGCGCGCACCTAGGATGTTGATTTATCGTCGACTGCGGTATTTGTTGTTGATCGCTGTTTCGACATAAAACAATCAAATTGTTCATTTGAAATGGTGGAGAATACTCTGGACTACACATTCAAGGCACAGAAATAAAACAACACTCTTACAATTACCTGGCCGTAAATTCTGCATGGCACTCGCGTACCCGTGCAGCGGAAGGATACACTCGATGGCCCCCCTGCGGCGGGCTGCATCTCAGGCATCCCTCAGCTCCACGATACGCTCGTGCCATGCAGAATGCCAGAATTTAGGACCAGACACTCACACTCGTGTAGTTTTATTATCCTATTATACTTAATGGATTGTGTGCACAAAATCACAAATGAAATTACGAAATCCTTTTAAGCCACAAAATCGTTATCCTCGTCATTTTCGTCAGTTCCGACAATGACTTGCAGAAGGCATCGGTCACCACATTTCGCAATAAGTCACGTGCTGTCGTGAAAATTCAGCAAGTTGTGGAAGATAGATATTACGGGCACCCCTATGTCAGACACAACGCCAAATAATAAATGGTCACCAGGACAACGTATCTACGCATTTGCGAGATTTGAATATAACATTTTTTTTTTTTTCAATAATTGACAATACGACAGGAGACTGCCAGAGTTGCATTGCAGACTGGCCAATATTGAATGAAATTATGCCTGTTGGTTGTCCCTTTCTTCCATAGGCTATTTTAATTTTAGTGTATTATTATCATTTTTTTTTCGATGAGGCCTATTATCCCCGGGCAATTGTCCTTTTCAAAAAATTTATCGCGCCAAACGCTAGGATCCAAAACGTCATTTGTTACCGATTTCTTGGACAAAATCGATAAGGTTTTTAATTTCCGTGTGTTTTAGAATTTTGTAGACCAAACTGGGGCAGTTTTTGTGATTTCGTGTACGAAATTGAGAAACTTAACGATTCTGTTGACAGAATTGTATATCTTCAGATTCACGTGAACAAAACTGTTATACTCTTACAATTGTGTGCTCGAAATTCAGTAAGCTATGGATTTTGTGAAATTTTATTCCGATTTCTGCACAAAATTGGATAACATATGGATTACGTGACATATTTTTCGATATTGTGCACAACATTTGATCAAAAAATGCATTGTGTGGACAAAGTTGGAAATTTTTAAAGATTTTGTGGACGAAATTCAAAACCTCACCAAATTCTGTGAACGAAATTGGTATATTTAAAGATTCTGTGGACAGAATTAATTACCATAACGTTGTTGTGGACGAAATCCATATATTTAACACTTCTTTAGATTCCAATTTCCAATTTCGCAGACGAAATTGATAAAAGCTTACAGTTTTGTGCACGAAATTCATAATATTGTACGATTTTGTGCATAAAAGTGATAACCTATTACAATTCCATGAACAGAATTTAACAAGTTTGTTGGATTTTTGTGAAATGCTTTCAGTTTTGTGATTTTTTTCTTCCAGTTCCGTCCACAAAATCATAAGAGTAGTTTAATTTCCTAGTGAAACTTCGAGTTTGTAATTTGCTGAAACACTTGTGAATCCTGTTGTGATTCCATCCACGAAAACGATCAATATTACGATTTCTTGCAGGAAATCAATGATGTTACACTTGGCACCCCGTAGAACGAACATGTTCAAGACTTATGACTTTAAAAAGGTCTTCAAGTCAGTTTGTACCCGACGTTGTAACCCGATATCACAGATTTTAATACTGGTAATGTTTAAGAATCACATCCGTACAATAATGTTTCAATTTTCGCTCTCGTATCATCATAACCTCGTCTACGAAATTGAAAATTGGGATCTAAGGATCAATATCAATACCCGACAACTTTGTATCCTCAAGACTTCCTCGTAAAGTATTGATTAGTTGATGTCTCATACACTTTTTCGGTATTTGAATTAATTATCTGCTATTGAAAAGATTTGCGTGCTACAATTGTTTACACATTTAAAATAAATACGCAAGATGTTCTGTTGAGAAATTGTTTTGGATGGGGGCTTCAAATAATCAAAGTAAATATAGGCTAACGGAATTGGGAACTGTTTAATGACAAGTGCTTTATGCTTTTAAGACAAACAATTTTAGCCCCTACCATAAAAAGTAACATTTTGGCTTCATGACCATACAGCAAAAACTCTTACCATACTTGTCACACTTATTGCACGCTTGCCTGCAGTGGGTTATCATCCAGGCCGGGTTCTTCGTGCATTCTCCTCTCGCCGCCCATACTTCGCACTTAGAAGTGCTGTAAGAGTTACTGCATACTATTTAAAAGAAACATTTCATTTCAGACTAATTACACAAAAATGCTACGCATTCATAAATGATCTACGATCAGCTGAAAGACCAAGATCTGGTTTGCAGGCCGATACAAAAATTAATGGAGGGAAATATATCTGTATTCCAATGAATATACAACCGCAAAATTGTACTGAAGTATCACAAAACAAAAACAAAAACAAACAAAAAACAAAAAACAAAAAACAAAAACAAAAACAAAAAAAACAAAAACTCAAAGCATTGACTGAAGGGTCCGCCATTTGCTCAAATTAGATCATGGTGAATCCAAAATCTAATCAAATCATCTTGCCAAGTAAGATAAGGATATTGACAAATTTGAGCAAAATACATGGAGGCATTCTATACATATCGCGGTAACGAAGATGTGCACATCTGAACGGACACCCGGACGGACGGACGGACAACCCGAAAACATAAGCCCCCCATAGGGCAGACCCTTAAAAAGACTGAAATACAGATTGTTTGTACGTCAGACACTATCAGAATTTTATATATATACCGCGTAACCCTGTCCTGGTCAGAATAAGACTGAATCAATACCCTTCCTTGGCGCGGGTTTGCCAAGGTAAGCTGTTTTCCCGGGGCATGTCATCATGACAGGTGTTACCTACAACTCAACAAATGTGTTTTCCATTAATATGAAATTTTAATCAAGTCATTAAAGCAGATAATAATTTACATCCGGGTGCTTTTGGTTGATTTGAGCGAAAAGGTTTTTTTTTTTTTTATTTATTTATTTTTTTTTTTTTACAATCTTGCAAAAAGAGGAAAATATCCAATGACAAAGTTGTTCTTTGGAGCTGACAATGCCTGGGACGAGTTGTGTTCTGTATTGCCTTACACAGAAAATATCAATTTGTTTTATCACCTGAAATACAAAAGGAATGAAACAGTTCTGTGCTCAGCTGACCCTGCATGCACAGGCTAAAGCGGCCGTGTGAACTATCAAAGTCACCGCTGTTTCAGACCATGATCACTGTGGCTAGCATGTACATATCCCCTTGCAAATGGTAAAAAATTACAGTAAAATCGCAGCATCAACTGTTGAAAAACTTGATGTCTCGGGGTCCCCACAAGTGTCCCTATGTAATTTGAAGCAATTGGCTGGGCGGTTTTCGAGATTTTTTAATCTTTCGCCCAAAAAAAATCAACAATAAAATCCATTAAAAATCCAAAATTAACTGGATATTGATCATTTGAAGAACTTGGTAAAAATTCACCCAAGGTACATCCCCACCAAGTTTGAAGTTAATCTGCTCGACGGATTTTGGAGAAGAAGTAAAAAAAGTGTGAATTTCCATTGCAATGCCCATTCACTTACATAAATAGAATGCATGCATCATTCGGTAAGCACCCCAATTGCAAAAATCGGGCATCAAGAACATTAAGACCTGGAAGTCCCTAAGAGTATCCCTGAGTGATATCAACACAATTGGGAGAGCGGTTTATGAGAATCTTTTTGAAGATTTGCACGAAAAAAAGATAAAAAATCATTAAAAAAGTCCAGAAATTGCTGCAGCATGACCATTTGGAGAAACTTAGTCCAGAGCTTCCAAGGTACCAAGTTTGAAATCATTATGGGAGACGGTTCCAGAGAAGAAGTCGAAAATGTGAATTAGCATTAGAATGCCTATTGACGTACATGGTGATCAATAGGAAAGGAACATTTACCGATGTGTACGCAAATTGAAAGAATCGTTAAAAATCAGGGGTCCACAGTTGTGCCACCTAGGGAAACCCTTTCACAAGGAACATATCCACCAAGTTTCAGCTTAATCTGAGTGACGGGTCTAGAGAAAAAGTTGAAAATAGCAAAAACACACAAAAAAATCATTAAAATATATATATATATAAAACAGCTCCACCTGGTGAGCAAATCAACAACTAGAAGTGCCTTGGAGTGTTCCTGTGTGAAATCAAAGCAACAGGGTGAGCGGTTTCGGAGAAAAGGATTTTTTAAGAGTTGCCCCAAAAAGAACAAAAAAAAAAAACATTTAAAAAAAATCATAAAAAATCCAAAATCACCGAAGCATAACCATTTGAAAAAACAGGATAGAAACCAACCCACAGTATATTGCCACCAAGTTTGAAGTGAATCTGTCCAGCGGTTTTGGAGAAGAAGTCGAAAATGTGAATTCTGGACGCCGACAGACGACGGATGCGTAACCATCACATTAACTCAGCTGATTCAGGATCAAAACAATGGAAATATTTCCAAAAACTCTCAATAAATCCGAATAGAAGTAATATTCGTTCGCAATTATTTATTATGCTTCAAATTAAATACACAGGTAACAGAGATAAGAAAACATTGTACTTCAGATTGAATTACCTTCCCGGGCCCCATAGATCAAATAGGGGAAGCTAAGGTAAATGTTGACCAGAGTAGTAATCTCGGTCCCATCCAGCATTACTTAACAAGAACACTCCAAAAACTACATCTTTTCCCTGAATTCCTCACCCCATAATAACTACATACAGATTATTTTGTTCAAACAAAATCGCACGGCAACCCGGAAATAAAATTCATGAATTACAAGGGTATCGGTCACACAAAAAGTGATAATGAAAGATATCCAAGACTCCTATGATAATAGAAATATATGAGAGAGAGAGAGAGAGAGAGAGAGAGAGAGAGAGAGAATAACCTTTAATGTGTATGTTTTTATTTCTAATAAACTATGCATAAGAGAGAGAAGGAAGGTAATCTTAGGGTGTGCGTTATAGACTTATCTTGCAGAACAAACGAAAAGTTTCAAATGTGAGAAAATGGCATAAGAATGCCGTGCCTAGGGTCAATTCTGCGCAGCCGTGGTGTCCGTCTGAGGTAAGTTTGTCAGACGCGGAATCATTATATTTGGGAGTAAGTGAATAAATTTAATCTAAAGACCACTTGTCCTTTTCATGAAGTCACTCCTGGCATATCAATTTTAAGAAAAATCTCACGTCAACGAATGGACGAGATGTACACGGAGGGGTTACAGGGATGTTAAGAAGTTGCCTGTACTTCGCACTGGGCCATTTTTGTTAAGTACCGCGTAGAGAAGAAATTATTGTCCATACAGCGTACCGAAAGCAAACCACGTAACATGTAATACGTAGCAGACATGTTAATATCTGTACCCGTACAAGTAACATGGAAGTACATCAATAAATTTCATATATTGGACTCAATGTGATCATTTTTATCGTTCAGAAGTTAGCAAGTGGGGAAATCTGATTTTTTTACGCTCTGCTTGTCAGTCAGCAGAGCTTATGAAATCTGTTTGCATCCGTCGTCTGTCTGTCTGTATGTCCGTTACATTCTTTAAATTCTCAACCTTTTTTTTTCAAAACCCACCGAATGGAAATTGTTTGATTTGCACAGTTGTTTCCCGTGTAGCTCTTTATCAAGTTCGCAAAAGAGATGATTATGAAATATATTTGTTGTGTTTTTCATATTTTTTTTATTCACTTTTTGGATTAACTTTCTCAAGGACTACATTGCTAACTGATTGGACATTGCGCAAAGAATCACTTGAAGTTATGTAGTTGGAGTTATGTTCTTCTTATTTTGGCCCCCAAGTGACCCTGTGAGTTTTTTGGCCTTTTAAAAAAATAAACAGTGCGTACTCAGGCTATTTTCGACTTCTGGGGATAGGCTGAACAGATTTCTTATCAAATTTATCATAATGTAATCTAACTATAATGCCATGCAACTTTGCGAAAGTTAGGATTTTGTGTACGTTTTGAAGAAGCGCCGGACATCAAACTGTGGTGCCATGTGCTGGTACTATGCAAGTTTGTAACACACCAAAAACTACATCTTTTCCCTGAATTCCTCACCCCATAATAACTACATACAGATTATTTTGTTCAAACAAAATCGCACGGCAACCCGGAAATAAAATTCATGAATTACAAGGGTATCGGTCACACAAAAAGTGACAGTGAAAGATATCCACGACTCCTATGATAATAGAAATATATGAGAGAGAGAGAGAGAGAGAGAGAGAGAGAGAGAGAGAGAGAGAGAGAGAGAGAGAGAGAGAGAGAGAGAGAGAGAGAGAGAGAGAGAGAAAATTAGGCGAAACTAATACAAACAGTATTTAAAACAAAAATCAAGCTTTGTGTTCAATGCATCTTAACATATTTGGGTTGCATCTTAAAAATTGTCTTCAGCAATTAATTTGTTTTTGTAGAGAATGTGTTTGAAACGTTTGATAGAGGAGTTTTAACATTTAACATGATTTTGATTTCCAGTTAGTTTGTCTTGGTGTTGAAATATGTAAGCCAGGCTTTTACTAGAATTGCTATTGCTATGCACAGTTTGGCTAATGTTACTAATGTCTGAAACCAAATTCTGGCTGTGTTAGCCAAAACTATGAGAAAGGTTTTAGCGTACATTTTTCTCATACTATAATCACAGCTTTTTACCCATTGGCTATCTGGTTACTTGGCAATGCAAGCCTAGCTGAGCGTATTGACAAGTTTGTTCTCAATTTGACGGGTGGAGAGAAATGCTAAAATGCTTTTATTTTGGTTTTCTTTTTTTGTATAGTTTTGTTGTGTCTATTTTTGTGTGTTTATTTTCTGTTTTGTTTTATTTTGTTTTGTTTTTCCGTTGCTTTTTCCTTTTCTCTTTTCTTAATTTTAAACATAAAAAGTAAAGATTGCTGTTGATTTGGACTATTATGACCCTCTATTACATTCTATGTGATTGAAGGCACGCTGCCGCTTGAATGGCAGGTCTTTGCATCAGTAAACATCAGAGTAAATTGAAAGACTGAAATTTGGGCAATCTATATACTTATCAAGCACGTGGATCGTGATTTGGTAGTGACTTTACACGATTGTTTAAATCTCTTACGCTGGAAACACATTCTTTGTGGAACAGAGAGATTAATTTATGACCTAATGGGATAAGAAACACATTGTTTGAGCACAATACTATTGAATGCCATTCCCTGCCTGTGCCTCTGCGTGAATGATGGCGTCTGTGTTTATTTCTGAGTGGGCCCTATTACGCTTGTCTGAACATAAACCTCTAGCAGTGCAGAGATATTGTTGATTGGTAAATGATGCAGCTGGGAGTAATACTTATAAAATACGATAGATCAGTTGTTTGCAGATTAAAATATTGATAAATATTACGAGACGCTAAAGAAACAAATTGTGCACGTACTTAAAATAGCGTTGTAAGGTGACTATTTTGTTCGATGTGGGTGTTTTTGAATATCAGCCTTACACATGACCACACACCCAGCCCAAACCAATGTTGCTTGTTAGGCGATCGAACCGCCTAACATGAAACTCATCAACAACAATTTGCTAATTTGTTCACTTTGCCCCCCCCCCCCCCCCCCCCCGTCATGTCTTTAGATTGCACACATGACAGCATAATCTGACCTTCAATGACTTCTATGACCGCAAAGGTCAGTTCTGGATCAAAAGGACAGAAACGTTAATGCGTTATAATGTACACCCTGAACAATATTTCACTCACAATTGATTCGTTATGTTGCTGAATCAAATCCGTGGATTAAAGATATGACATCTTAATTGATATTGAAAAACCTAAATGAGTTACTTCAGGATCAAAATGGTAGACTGTTAATCCTGGCCAAACGTTTAAAGTTAAACATTGGAAGGAGACTACTTAAGGGATTTCTTTTAGTGTTGTTAATTTTGACCTTCAGTGACCTTGTGAGGTCAAACCGACATGTTGGTTTATATCTCGGTCGTGGTGGATCCTAGGGCCATGCCTAATATTAAAAACTGATAGGAAAGGACCTATGGAGTTTCTATTTGGTATTGTTGACTTTGACCTTCTGTACCTTTGACAGATCACACCTACATTTTGGCCTTTCTCTTGGCGGTGGATCCTGCCACTTTGAACTAGAAACTGATGTTTCCAGAACTGTGAGTGGATACATTGATATTGCGGTGATGGTTCTGCAAACGAGCGACTTGTTATATTCAAGGTCACAGTATACTCTATTTACTTAAGCTATTTTCTTTACGGCAGAAAGAGAAATAGAATTGTGTTAGCTGTAATTTTCATGTTGCATATGTTGGTCTTGACTTGTATCAGTCCTAAGGACTCACACACGTCATCCAATGTCAATTTTAATGTCATCTCTGTAATGGTGGGGGGGGGGGTTATAAGAGTTAAATTTCGTACAAAATATAGATATTGGTTGAGAATAAAGTTAATTTGTAATTTACTATAGTTTGTATTCTTATCTGATCCTTTACTTGAAGAAGGAGGTCATTGATGATTAATTGTGATATGATCTCTGGAATTTGGTTTTTTGTAGGGTATGAATTATTAGCTATAAGTTGCTCATTTTTTCATGATGCTTCTGTCATAAAGTGGATGATTTTACCCATATCCTAGATTTTCATTCGTGCCCCTCGTAAAAGCTGCATTGAAAACGAATGCAGCTGCTTTTAATAATTTCAGCGGCCAGTGAGAGGCATTTTTGTTCTAACCCTATAAAATCAGAAATGGAGTCCATTTCTCTTATTGGAAAAAACGTTCGTGACTGTATTGATTGTTGAAGGATCGAATTAAGAATATTAGTGTACAAGTAATGACTGATCAATATAAATGGCACAAAATAATCTCTTTATCGACGGAACAGTGAAAGAGCCGTTCATTAAAAGCAACTGGTCATTGGTTAGTAATTAAGGAAGAAATATTTATTTGGTATAAAATTTAGTATCCGATCTGAGTATATAGCATATTATCCCATCATCCTTTTCCTGTCTGTGACGTCTGGCTCTGTCAACATTTTTCATTGTGTGTCAATGCCGTTCTATCTGCGTGTAGTGGTGTCCATTCTGACAACGGTGTCTTACTGTTGTATGCTGTCTCCCCTTTTCTTTATCTTTGTGCGCAGGGCTTCATAATCAGCCGCGCCCCTTTTCCTATTTTTATTTTAATAAGACATGTCTAAACCAACATATGGTACCAAAAGTGTTATGCTTTATTTGATCTGTAAATTGTGACGTACTGATGCCAATGGAGCGGGCGGCAGGTATGAAACATACTGTCCACATGCTCCTAGATCTCGTCAAGGAGGCTATAGGCTCGTTTGCTTATATATGATTTTAAGCGATAAAGCAACTTGTATACGATACAAGACCTTAGGGGTATTTACTTGAAGAAAATGTATTTTTTATCTTTGTATTCAAGTTTATAATTTTATATCACTATAAAGCGATATACACAAAAACTAAATAATTCAGGCACAACGTTAGCTCCATATTTCCCATTATTGAATCAAGACTCCCCGCCCCGACGGAATAAAATCACTCCTGAGGCTTTGTCAAACATTAAAGGTAATAGGAACTGGGCAGGAAAAGTGGGTCACTTTTTACTTACTGGGTGGGCTTTTTAGCTGTGATATCATTCTACAATGGTCATGTGATAATAAGCTTTTCTTTGAACTCTGTGAGCCAGGCCTGCTGGCCAAGCTACCATTGATTCACTCGTTCGCATAGTCCGCAGCGCCGTCTGGGCAAGGTTGAGGTACTAAGCGAGATCTCGCGAGAGATGGACCTCGGAGGTGTAAACACTGTGGCCGAGAACATAAGCGTTTACACCATTTCTAGAATAACTTAAACACATTTTTTAAGACAATTTCCTAGTCAAACTCGTGTTTTCAGTGTCACCATTTTGTAATTAATACTGCACATATTAGATTTTTCTCTTTCTACAATAGCTTATATGCTGAATTGTGATATTGGCCCACAACTTTCATCCAATATGAAGAGAGATATGTGGTGAAATTTCAGGTAATGATTGATACACAAGTGGCACACTATGCAAGTATGTCAACATGGGCTTTTTGCCCTATATTTAAACCTACTTTACATTTACATTGAATGTATACAAAGATGTATGTTTTACACTTTTTAATACAAATTTTGTAGTATGATATATTAGTATGTGTTTATGATGATAGGAAAACATTTATAAAGTCCTATTCATCCTCAGAACACATATTTTTATTACAGTTTGATGAATATGAAGCAATGGCGTGACACACCAAGATATAATTTTTACATTCTTTTTAGTATTACTAGATTCTTCCAATGGGAAGCATACATATAATTTTGTAGGTATTTAAATAGTAGATTCTTCCAATGGGAGGAATACATTTTATTTTGTAGGTATTAACTTAGTCTTATTCAAACTTAGGCAGCATATTTTGTCACTTGACAACTTTCATAAACTCCTTCATACAAAACTGTAATAAGTCATGCATTGTAAATGGTTCACTTTTCAGGTCTTGAGATTTATGAAAAGTGATTTGTCTGTGTAGTTATTTAGAATACTATCTATCACATAGATAGTGGGCACAATGGTGGCCATGAAACTGTGGTGTGATGTTTACAGTTTCCACATTTGATATATATTTAAATGCGATCTTGTTTATTACTAAGCAGTTCACAATTTTTATGCGGTATACATGTGCCTATGGCATCCATAAATACTTCATGTGTCCCACTACATAAATAAGCCTGCACGTCTACAAACTTTGATCCATTCAGATCGCCATGGTTCTTCGTTTGGGAACCTGAAAAAAACTGTACATTGTCCACGTATACCACGTTCGTGGCTACAGCCCCAAACAGCACAATAATCATAACCCATGCTTAAAAAACAACATAAATCCTTGCTTCTTGTTGCGTACTTAGGCTACTCTCACTATATAAACACGCACAGCTGATTCTTGTTTACACCTCCGACCTCTGACTCTCGCGAGATCTCGGGTAGTACCAACTCGCCACCCAGATGGCGCTACGGACTATGCGAATTCGTGAATTGAGGTGTTACCTGCTTCTTGAGGAAGCGGAGGGGATTGAGCTATAACGGCAAAATCGTGACCCGACAGAAAATGAGTTTTTTCCATTTCCGTCAAGTTTGGCACTTTAACTTTCTTGTCACCAAATATGAATACTAAAAAAGCAAAATTTATGTGATAAAAAAGGGAAAAACCATGACCATGTTTTAGCTGGCTGCAGCATGAGCATGTCTGTTTACAAATGTATGCTAATTACTCCGCCAAAGTATGGATAGCAGTCGGCTGCTTTCCACAATCCAGGACCGTAGCAACGACAAGCGACCAACTGTGACATTTTGAGGTGCGCTGCTACCAATTCTTGATTAAACTGCTTGACAAGATTAAGACTGATTAATTGGTTTGTTGTGGTGATCAAATGGCCATGTAGATAATTAAATCGATGGGCTCATGTTTTCCTTCTCAGAGTCTGATAAAAAAAAATAAAAAATAAGGGACGATAAAAGGTGGCGATTGTCAAAACGGCACCTGGCGATGGACGTGAGCCTCAGTGTGTTTTCAATGAAGGCGATTTCAACCTATGCGTAAATCGTTACTCAGAATCACGGCATTGTATACATTATAAAGGCTTACAACCCTTTCTTCAGTCTTGCCCTATCCAAGACCAATTTAGTTTTAATGTTTACTGGCAAAAAATACACATGACGATCGAGGAATCCTAACACTGGACCACTTGGCTATAAATATGCCGCAAACTATAAAAGCGGGGACTCGATTCAGCGTAAATAATTATATCTACCTTCAATAATTATATGTGCCTTTACCTGAATGTGAAACGGTGAATAGCATTAAATGTTAACCTTGAATTAAATTTATATGAAGCACACGCCTCCACTAAAACTGGTATCGTCTGTAGCGCTGTCGCATTTTGTGGAACTGGAAGACTGGCACATTGCACATGCACGGACTTGCCCACTTCACACGGGGGTGACGAGATAATGTATACTAGCGTCCCCCATGCATATACTTATCATACAATTAGGCATCTGGTGGTAGCAGCAATTCTCATTCCTTTTAAAAACATAAACATCGGAATTGTCTGTCTTAGCAGTCATTTTGATACATGGATTTTTTACTTGCGCTAGTAGATGGCAATATTGGCAAAACTATATGCGTTCACTAGTTGCATCACTTTTTGAAAAGTCAAGCATTTGTGCCCTTTCAAGAAGACTAATACTTTCACGCATAATCTGATATAGTATAACAAAATAAATATCTATGTTCACCGACAGTTGTCTGCATATCGTTGCACACTAGTGTAAACTTACCTGAACACACGTAGGTAGCGGAGAAATATTTATCTGTTCCCGCACATGGTTCTCCTAAAAGCGACGGCGACACAAAAATATTGCATTTTCTCTTAAACTCGCAAAGATCTGTGATGGTCTCCAACGAAGTCGACTGGGAACAATTTTTATTCTCCATCCTCTCTGAAGTACAAGTTGTAGCCTTCTTGCGGCCAAAGAAAGCAGTTTGAATCTGCATTACAGAAAATCCTACACACTCTAATGATACTTCTTTGCCCTGGCATTGTAAAGCGCTGAATACTGGTTCTGAAAGAAGTAAATGGTATACGGTCAATAAAATATGTTTGTCATCAATCAGCGACGAAAAGAAACTGCAGTTTTGTAATTCTTTATTTTTAAGCAATACAAAGAATAGTAACTCATTCACATTTTTGAAGGTATGGGTACAGTTTTAATTGTATGCTATGAACCACACCGTCACAAAAATATGTTGCAAACAAACTGGGAAAAGTGTTGAGAAAGACGGAATCATCAGAAAAGGATATCCAGACTTTTTCTACAACAACGCAAAACTCTCTAAGGTTTATGCAGGAACATGCACTCAATATAACATTTTAACTGTCCAGTTGGGATACGCTGGGATTTTTAACAGAAAAGGTGCGTCAGCATTATGTTGAAGCATTTTGATAATACGGCACATAGAACTTTGCGACGGAGGCAAAATAAACATAGCGATGAACAGAATAAAAAGTTGCAAAATTTTCAAACGCATAGATGATAAAGAAAATGTAATAATACATTTAAATGCAAGTGAAAGTTTTTGTTATTGGTTAGTGGCTTCCAAATGGGTTCTAGGTCTATGGTACAAAGAAATTAGTATTTCGAAGGACGGAATTGTTTTTCATGGGAGAGAGATGAGGGTGCACAGGTGTCCCCCCTCTCATGTATGTTTCTACTGTTTTTATTTTGGTGCTGCATTACAAATGATAAAACACATAAATTGCAAAAGCCAATGATGTTTTGCACTGTTGAAGATTGTTACCAGTATGTAGTTGCAATTCCAAAATTACGTTATGCGCAATTGCAATCAAAATACACTTTTCACTCAAGTAGCTCAAACATAATTCAAATTTGAGTATTATGCTTCGATTTAAATCCATCTGCCACGCCTTATTGTCATAAACTCTCTCATTTTCTTAAAATTTCTCAAAGTAACATGTCCCTAAATTAAAATTTTTTTTTCTTTATTAATTTCAAAGGATTGTGCTTTTTAACAAGCATGTAAACCACTACATTTACCAAATTCTAAAATTTTGTATTGTGGTTCACGACTTTTGGGTATGGCCCTCATGCCAATAAACTTCGTGTACTTCATATAAAGACACACGGAGGAAGAAATGATGTTGTTGTTATTTTTTGTTGATGTTGTCGTTGTTGTTGTTGTTGTTGGAGTTTGGGGTTTTTTTGTTTTTGTTTTGGGGGTTTTTCGGGGGGTGGGGGTTTTTTTTTTGGTTTTGGTTTTGGTTTTGGTTTTTGTTTGTTTGGTTTTTTTTTTTTTGTTGTTTTTTTTTTGTTTTGGGTTTTTTTTTGTTTCTTTTTCGTTTTGTATTTTTTTGTTTGTTTTTGCATTATTAGCAGAATACACATGCGTTGGCTTCATGAAAACGAGCTATGCACATGTATGTATGCATAGTAACCTTACTAACTGTGTTGAGGTTTATGAACAAAATTGCTCATACGCCTGGCCTCGAAGACAGACATGAGGCCGCGCCTGCTCAGTGTAGGCTTGCCTGCATTGCAGCCTAGAGGAACTGAAATCGTGTTTGAGTGACGGCCTCCCTTAATGCCACACTCAAAGAAACAACAGGATCAAGGTCTGTTGTGCATGCAAAACGCGCAATGGTCGTCAAAGCAAACAAGCAGATGAACATTCTGGAGTACATTATGTATTATTTCAAAATAATAAACAAACAAAAAAATTACTAGTGTGATTTTGGAAAAGTCACCCAAGAGATTTTGACGCAGATCTTAACAGTATACCTCTTGAGTTAAAGGAAAAAACAGGTACCCATGTTTGATCTGTCAGACTTTTCTGAAGTATTTGTCACACAGAACCACAATTTCCCTACATTATATTATGGTGTCAAACACAATTATTTGAATTACGTCATTGAAAAGCTACTCGTCTAAATAGAAAACAATCTGTACATTATTAGCGAAACAAATTTGATGTTTTGAAATAAAGATATGAAAAGTACAAGGCTTCATTCTTGGCCCAGTTTATCTGAGTTATACATGTCCTTTGTATTACATACTTGTGCAAGATTATTATATATCGACCTATAGATCCTTTCCTTTCGGCTTTCTTTAAATGTACATCTGCTTTCGAAAAACATGTATTTGCTTCTTGTACGCTTACAGAACATATTTTATTTTTTTTTATCAGTGATCGCTCTATAAATGGCTCCATATTTGGATAATTCAAAATATTTGTGTCATAGGATGTCGTACATGACAGCGACAGTTTCAGATCAAATTTTTAGTGTCTCTGGTTATCTGTTTCAACAACCGGCCTCTTTAAGGAGGTGGTCTTAACTGGAGATTGTACTGTTTGTCTATATTTAGCACAATCAAGTTGATACACATTTAAGTAGCAAAAGATATACTTACGTACGCACTGGAACTTTACGTCCAAATATTTTGCTACCCCTGGACATGGGTCTTTAGCACCGAAGAAACCTAGAGAGGATTTAAGCGAACATCTGGTTTTCTTTGCACAATGTGATTTAACCTTGTTTAACACGAAAGAGTTATCCAGGGAGCATCCCGTTTTCGTGACATTCCTGTCCGTGATGCAGGTGTAATTATTAAGTCTACCATAGACGGCCGTATCAATTACGACAAAATAGCCCACAGGGCAATACAAGTCCATATCTTGGTTTTCGCATCCCAAAATGGTGTACTCAATTCTAACTTCTCCTGAAAGGAAAAAAATACAGTGTTACAAATATGAAAGGAATAGTCATCTCCGCGCATCATATATTGATGTATAACAAGTTGTAATTTCATGTTTTCTTCTTTAAGATTCAATCTGACTTCACATTTTAGATGCTTGGAATGAAAACAGTTTCACAGTTGACACCCACCCACCCCCACCCCCAAGAAAAAGTGTAGATATAAATTTCATTTTACACATCCATTCCACAAATCTAAAATCACATGTTTTCCCCTTTCTTTCAAATGTAGTTGTATGCTCTACTTATAAAGAACCACAGGTCTATAACATGGAATTGAATTCCTGATTGTATTTGGCTTCATCCTCTGCTGGCCATGATGCTCTCTACACAAGTAAGTCCCATATATATACACTAGTATTCTTAGAGTTACCATGCCAACATGCTCTCCTAATGATCATTGCTTAAATTTTACATCGTTAAAAATTAACACATAACAGTATTTGTTCCTAGTGAAGAACTTCGGTGAAAATCGAGTCAAGCTACCTTCGTCCCAAGCTTGTGCAGAATTCAGTTTCTAGCTTGGGAGACGATGTCGAAAATCACACACACACACACACACACACACACACACACACACACACACACACACACACACACACACACACACACACACACACACACACACACACACACACACACACACACACACACACACACACACACACACACACACACACACACACACACACACACACACACACACACACACACACACACACACACACACACACACACACACACACACACACACACACACACAAAATTGCCGCGCCACTTTTTGAACAAGTTAAAGCCTGAGGGTGACAAGATGTTTCTTTAAGAACTTTCAAAGCAATTCAACAAAAAGTTTCGACGTACATTTTTAAAGATTTTTTTCACTGAAATGAACAAAGAAACAAAATCACGAAAAATTCCAAAATAACTGGACCATATGGTATATGGTACATGTATGGACACACGTAACCATCATGGCATGTACTCGTACCGATCTTTAAGTAATTTCATTAATTCGTCAAAATCAGTAAAGATCAGTAGTCGCCCCTATAGTGAATAACCTTAGTGGAAACCGGGTCAAGCAATATTTCTTGATATTTGAAGAGAATGCAGCCTGTGTTTCAGGAGCAGCCGTTGAAAATTACAAGAAAAAAAACAAGGCAAAAAAGACAAACAGAAAAATCCCACCGCACCTGTTTAACAATTAAGATCTTAGGGTATCCAGACAGAAATGTCCATGTGCAATTTTTAAGCATCTGGTCGGGCGGTTTCGGAGAAGAAGGCTTTAAAATACTATGCACCAAAAATTTGTTTTAAAAAAGTCCTCGGAGCACTACCATTTGAACAAGGTTCGCGGATCTCCACCAAGTTTGAAGAGGATCCGACCAACAGTTTAGCAAAAGATGTCGAAAATGTGAATTGTGGACAGAGGACGGACGACTGACCAGCCTATAATCCCAGCTAAATGACAAGTCCAGCACAGGTTATAATATAAACTGATCGCGTTTTCTTCATATAAGTGCATGTTAATACGGAATATTTGTTTGTCTTATTTACAAAGACTGTTTAATATGCACTTTTCCCAACCACAACAGACTTGTCCATGCCACTTTAGATTTAGAATTATTCATTGCAGAATACGATGTAAGCACCTATATGTATTTCAATTATCACATGTACGTAAATCACTTCGCTGATCTTTTTAGCACAAGTCGCTACATTGGTCTTTTTTGGCACAGTTATTTCCTCCGTACATTTTGTTTTCATTTAGACGCGTCGATCGGGACTCTTATGCTTTTTGTGCTTCATTTATACGTTTTGGGTATCTGTGTATGGCTCCTGTTTGACAGCTTTACGATTCTGGATAGTATTCACATAGGATATGGGTAATTGGGTGTATAAGGTCTTTTTTGTTGCACAGGATATTAGGCGAAAAAGTTCAAACAATAATGATAAAGACGGTGACAAAATGAGAGAAAAAATATGAAAAAATCGGTCTGGTCAATGTGAGCCCTGTGATGATGATAATGATGATATTAATAATGATAATAAACTTGCTGAATTTCAAGAGCTATTCTAAACATAAATCCCCATGTTGTGACGGGACTGAGATACGGCAGTCATCTATAAATCCGAACATCGATAAAATATCGAGGTTACACTTATTAATGACTGTAATATTTTCGTAAAGACAGAAAAGACAGCAGGTGTGGTGGTGTTTTTGTAGGCTGCGAGTGAAGATTTGCTTTGTATAAGCAACGATATCACTTCCGAAAGTGAATTAAATGCACGCAAATTCAGACTTAACACGTCAAAGAAGTTGGGGTATTTGTTTTTGGGTTTTTTGTTGTTTTTTTAATGTGTGTGGTTTTTTTTTTAATTTTGTTTTTATTTTTTTTGTTTTTGTTTTGTTTTTGTTTTTGTTTTTTTTTTTGGTTTGGTTTTTTTTTTTTGTTTTTGTTTTTTTTGTTTTTCTGTTTTTTGTTGTTGCTTTTTTGTGTTTTTTTTGTTTTTTGTTTTTGTATACACAGCAAAAGATGTGAGCAGTTCCACTTGTTTTATATTGGGCGTATTTTGGAGGGTGTATGCAAATCAGCATATCAACAGTCCTTCCTCTGTCAAAATCAGAGGTCTGTCGCCAGTGATCCTTAAGCCCAAACATGCTGAAATACGTTAGCAACAGTGGTGTGATCTTGTCTTGACACCGGTCAACGAATTTATACCCGACGTTCTACACCACCTTGGATAGACAATGACGTCATTGATCTCTCCGCTACAAAGGACATTTTGCACAGAAAATGCATGTCTGCTGATGGTTCTCAGCAAATAATGAATAAGCCACGGAAACTAACAAATGAACTTAAAAACCTAGTTAACAACACGTATATGAACTCTATTGACAGTTTGGGTACTCATCTTGTACGGAAATCTAAGAGGATTTTGGACCATCTTTAGGGTGCAGGCAAAACCGAAAAACTGTCAAAATAGTATCAAAGCTTTTGGTCCAAAATTCGTTTCAGCCAGTTCAAAAGCTGATGCATTCAAGCAGTATTTCCATTCAAATTTACGATAAAAAAGGTCAGTCTTTACTATCCATAAATATATGATTTCATTTAGGTCCATGCTTATGCTGCACAACTCATTCCCCCAAAAGAAATTCCGGAACTTTTATTTAAAAATAAAATCAAGTTCCAAATAAAGCCATTGGTTCCCTCGCTTTGTCTGAACAAATTCTAACAGAATGCACAGATTCTGTTACTCCTTTCTCTAGAAACTTTTTCTACAAATATGTAAACGAAGGCCCATTTCCAACTTAATTTGAGGAAACCAACGTAATATCTTTACACCAAAGTGGTCTGAGAGGACCGATTGAAATTACCGACCAGTTTCATTCCTTAGGATATAGTCAGCGAGGTAATGATGAGAGTTGTCTTGAACCACATATGCCAGTCACTCAAAAATTTCAATGTGCCTTTCAACACCGATTTCTAAAAGGTGAAGCTTGTTCAACTCAAATGCTATAGTCCATCCGTTCGTCGAGTAAATTCTTATTTTGGACAACAGGAATCTAGTAGATGTTCTTTATACCTAGATTTTGCAAAGGCATTCGATAGTATTCCCGAACATATGCTGATCTATAAAATTAAAGCGTCGGCATCTACCACGTGCCGGGTATTAAAAGTAAATACTCGGGTACCAGAAATTCAGGTGTTGCAATAGCTACCATTCAAGTGACCATCCATTCGATCAATCGGATAGTGTACATACAATAAACAGTCATTAATTCTATCATTTTGAATATTCATCATCACATTCACAATTGCAGGCTATTATATTTGTGTCTTTTTGTCCAGAACCACTTCCTAGTAGTCATTACGCTATTCCGCAATCCGAACTCTTTACTTTCCACATGCTAACCTGTCACTGTGTAACATAATGATCAAGTTATAGATACCGATCTTCATGGCACAGTTATGGGTAAGCGTGCTATCACATTCTTCATTATGATACTTAATGATTACTCAAAAGAGTGTGTTTTTTTCTGTTGTAATGCAGAAATGTGATCATATGTGACACATCCGGCTGTATACGTGTTCTTTTCTTTGTAAGCGTGTTACCATCGTCCGGAAAAAAAAAACCGCTCACACGGAACAGTGGTCGATGACGTTGCCAAACGCGTACTATACCAAAAGCAGAAAAGCTGGCCTCTTTGTGGATTGGTAATGCACAAAATGACCATGAATCAGATCACCAAGATGTTTTCTTCGATGAGACTTTTTCTTGTTGAACAAAACCAATTTCAACATGTTTTTTTTTTTTCGGAGTGCAGAAACAACAAACATATCATTTCCATTAGATCCTTGATTTATTAACACTGTATATGAATACATATTCGCTTGCTATTTTCCAATATCCACCCTGAATCAGATCACCAAGATGTTTACTTCCATGAAACTTTTTCTTGTTGAACAAGACCAATGTCAACATGCTTTGTTTTGCTTGTTTGTTTGTTTGTTTTTTTGAGTGCAGAAACAACAAACTTATCATTTCTATTAGATCCTTTATTCATTAATACTATATATAAATACATATGCGGTTGCATCATCAATACTATATATAAATACATATTCGGTTGCTATTTTCCAATATCCATCCTGAATCAGATTACCAAGATGTTTTCTTCGATGAAGTTTTTTCTTGTTGAACAAAACCGATGTCAACATGTTTTTTTTTTTTTCGGAGTGCAGAAACAATAAACATATTATTTCGATTAGATCCTTGATTTATTCAAAACTATATATAAATATATATTCGGTTGCTTTTTTCCAACATCCGGTTCTTGAATGCTGGAACCGGATGCCTGGTAAACCAGGGTACCCGATCGGTTCCACGGCAACCCGACAATTTTGTTGACAACAAAAAAAATACTGACTGACATGTGCTGGGAGTTATTTTCAAAAATGATGATCGGAAAAACTGGTTCAAGCAGTCGGTTCAAATTCCCCCCGCCCCCAACATACCATCTCCAGATACTGCCATGTGAATGAATGACTTTATTAACTGCACCATATACATACATGGTTTTCTGTCAGTCAAAACACATAAATATATACATGAATCACAATACAATACAATACAATATAATATGATACAAAACAACACATCACATCACAACACTAGACTACATTCCACTTCAATCTTCAGAAAATCTCCATGTTTCTATTTGCAGACCACTGAATATTTCAAGGTGATTAATTCTATTGACGATGGTCTAATTCTACAAAGAGAAACTTTGGAACTTTGCTCGCGAAGTCAAACATAAATTAAGGAATATCTTCTAATGCTTCTGTGTGTAATGTGCTCATTGTAAACATTTTACAAAACCCAGTACATAGCAGTTACACCATGGGAGACAGTGCGTTAAACTACGTGACTTAGAAAATAATCTTGATTTTGATGCAGGAGAAAAAAAAAGGGGTTTTGATGTAAGCACCACGTTAGAATGATCTGCCCACATTTACAAACTCTGTGCTAAAGCTGAAATAGTCATGCTCAGGGACCTGGCTCTGTGCTAAAGCTGAAATAGTCATGCTCAAGGACCTGACTGTGCTAAAGCTGAAATAGTCATGCTCAGGGACCTGACTCTGTGCTAGAGCTGAAATAGTCATGCTCAAGGACCTGACCAAGGGGACTTGTTGCTACAAAGCTTCTCTTCGGGTTACAGAACAACTGTACTGATAATTTGTAAAGAACCATTGTAGATACTGATTGGTGGTTTCGGGCGTTTCAAGCAAGTAAAATTGAGAAGACTAGAATCTGTTCATAGCCTGGCAACAAGGCACATATTCAGAGTGCCAAAAAATAAATTTTACCAGACTCGGTTACAAAAGTGGAACCTTTACCACTTTCCTACAGGAGAGAAATTCGTGACCTTTTAATCGTACATAAATGTTTAAATGACCAACTACATCATAATCACCAATCACTCTTTCCCTTTTGTACGCACAGTAGACTCGTATCACTTTGATCACAACATCAGCTGATAATACCAAGTTGGACCTCAGTCGTGATAACACAGCGGCGTTCAGTCACTTCTGTGTGAACAGAATACAACTTTCGTGCATAACTTGATCCTCGCCGCAAGAAAAAACTGACCTTCTCTCCCCATTATAAAAAAAAGGTTTAAGTAAATATTCTGCAGGCCTGGACTGAGACGTTTTGCTGCGATAGACACGTGAATGTTAACTTTTTTTTTTCACGTTAGAGTACATTCATTCCCTCATTACCGTTACCATACTAGCATTCATCATTTTGACGAGTCAATCTGTATAGATCACATCACCTCTTTGCAATTGGCTCGACTTCATCAGCATATTACAGTATTTGTGGGGGTGGCTGTGTGGGTGTGGGTGTGAGTGTGTTATTCCATTGTACTGATGAGAATCTAATAAATGAAAATATAGACAAGAACAAAATCAATGTCAATAATGATTAAAAAGCAAACTGATATGTTAATGATTACTTTTACTCATATCGCGATTATCATCATCAACCTTGCTATCAATATCCGTATGTTGTGTTTCGTTTGTCTTGTTATGGACTCCCGGTTGACCTGGCCATTTTGTTCTTTGGTGCCCGTGCCTGAGGTGTTCCCTGCGTGTTTGATAGTTTGAATGACTCCCTGGGGTCAAACAGAGACTTACACTATTCTGACATGTAGCAATTTTCAATGCCAGGGTACCGCGCCAGGTAATACCCTCCACATATAATTTATTGGTGACAGATTTTCTTGATCTCAGGTTTACGTTATGTTACGTCTTACTTTTATCTATATAGGGGTTCAGAGTATCATGCTTGCATCCGTGTCACTATAAAAATGAAGTCTACCTCTGTTGTTGTCATGGGCATGTAACTGCGCGGTTCTTGGTAGGCATTTTTTTTTCATGACGTTGCTGTCGCGACGTCATGAAAAAGATTCCTACCAACAGCCGCGCAGTTACATGCTAATGACAACAACAGAGACAGACTTCATTTTATATATATATATATATATATATATATATATATATATATATATATATATATATATTCATATTAACATTAATACTAGAATTAAATTTGTCATGAATATTTGTGCGTAAAAGTTTTGATAGCCACTGCGAAGGACCTTTTGTTCATCAGTGGGAGGAGCTATGGGTGTGGCCAGCCGCTTGTTACGTAGCAAAGTAGGCACTGGCACGTGCCGTGCTGTACACGATGTTACCATCGACTGATGAAAACAAAATTTGTCCCTATTCTTTCAATGCTAACAAAAACTCCGAATGTAAATATTATACTTTGATGTACTTATTGTGCTGCTCTTATGCTTGACTGGAATGTGTGCACAACGCACGCAGCCATAAAATGGAGGGTGATTGGCACTTTTTACAAGCATATTTTACTGGTTAGTAATAAGAAACTTGGTCTGTTCCTTCTTTGCGTTGAGTAATGGCGAGCATTGCAACGTAGGCATGGTCCGCCAATGAAGTAAACCTCTCCGGCTATTGTGACAAACTCAATCAATTTATGAACTGGTTTACTTTTCTATTGCTGCTGTATTGTCAGGAACAAAGTCAACAATACCTGAAATTAAACTGAAGTAAGTATTTGTGATCAAGTCAGAGGAGGCGGGGGGTGTACACGATGCTTCAGTTACTTGCTCTTGTATA
This sequence comes from Hermodice carunculata, assembly GCA_964020975.1. Classification (NCBI taxonomy): domain Eukaryota; kingdom Metazoa; phylum Annelida; class Polychaeta; order Eunicida; family Amphinomidae; genus Hermodice; species Hermodice carunculata. The sequence goes on along the minus strand of OZ026615.1, from coordinate 74,844,261 downwards.
TCATATTGCCTTTGTCGGGTTTCATAGATCAGGACACTCAATAGCGTGACCATATCGCATCCGTAAAGATATAACTGGTTATATGCTAATCGTATCAAATATCCAAACAGTAAATAGCTAAGTTGTGTTCTGTTGTATATATTTGTCCTCTATTATCTCAAATTACACTTGATCAAGTTTTTTTTTCGAAAATGATAGTTCTGATAAAGGATGGTAGATAAGTTTTGACAATTTGGCATATGTATATACATACATATATATATATACATACATACATACATACATACATACATATGATTTCATCCTGCTTTATTCTATCCCAGTCACATGTGCGGGCAAGGTAAATTCGCCTGTCTGTGCAGTCTGGAATTTGTAACAAAGCACTACGTTCACGTGATTGAAATTCAACAAAGTACAGGGACTGCTTTCAGCTGAAAGATTCCAAACTTAAAAAGAAAGACAAACTTAGGAGTTTAAATGTATTTGGGAAGGCTTTGCTAGTTAACAAAGCCCGGTTGTGAAGGAACAGCAAAATAGTCCCCGACCTCTCAACGGTCCGTCAGGGACGTTTGCTGTGTCCTTCCAGCCGGGATTTGTTTACTTAGAAAGCCTCTCCAAATATATTCTATCTCAGAAACAGAAATTTTTTTATAACAACGGTTTTGTCGAAATTTTTGTGGTCCCCGTCTGGTTTATCTTTCTGCGGAAAATAGTGCCGGGGCTTCGTGCAATTTTGATGACGTGATTGTTGGCTCTGTTGTTTGCAGTAGGGTGCATAGAAACATTTTGGTACTTGTATCATGGATCGCAGAAAGAGATAGCCTTCGACGACACATGCTTGCATATTAGTACGCAATTTATGTGACGTGATTCCGACAAAGTCAAACGGAAAAAGAAAATTAGTTAAGTGAGAAAGCGGAAAAGAGAGAGAGCATGGCAAAGGAAAATTGATCTGCCTCAAAGTTGAGGGCACAATTTCTGACGCGAGAAAATGATTTAACACGAGTGCACTGCCGCTGGGGGCATAATGAATGGAAAGGAGAGAGACACGTCCTGTTACGTCACGTCCACTGTCACGTTACTTGCTGTTCATGAATGAAAAAGTCAGGGAGCATATATAAAAATTCCGCAAAATATAAAAAGGCCCTTATAAGTAAAATTTAAAAAAAATTCGGTTGTATATAAACAAAATCAACGATATATGTAATAAATTTGTTATATATGTAAAAATATTGCCTACCGCAAACGTAAAAATTATTGGTTACATGTGTAAAAAAAAAAAAACTCCAACTACAAATGTAAAAGTGAAAAAAAAAACCAAACAAACCGCTATGTATAAAATCAGATACTATGAGCCAACCAAAACATGGAAAGGCTGCTTGTGAAGGAGTTATTTGTCCTCGAAATAGCGGTCAAAATTATGCACATTTCCATGAGGGGGGTCACACCCGTATATATTCATGGAAAGGTTTAATTTTTTAGGGAAATAGTAATTCTGGTACACCCCTGACTGGGTGTACCAAAATAAACAAATAAATATATTATTATTATTATTATTATTATTATTATTATTATTATTATTATTATTATTATTATTATTATTATTATTATTATTATTATTATTATTATTATTATTATTATTATTATTATTATTATTATTATTATTATTATTATTATTATTATTATTATTATGAAAACTAACTAGATTCTTGTTTGAAGACCTACATCTAAACAAATCCCTGCCTGGTCTATTCTTTTGCCTTTGAAAAAAAATGGCGGGGGGGGGGGGGCAATATCCAAACCTTACATCAGGAAGTGGGGGTCAAAACTTTACAGGGATTGGAAAAAAGGATGTCATTCTCGCCGCGCCTCCATACCTATCCCCTGCGAAGCAGACTCTGATGTTCTTCTTTATGTATGTTGTGTAGCATTAGGGCGCTTCGCAGGCAACCATACCTACGACCACAGTGGAAGTACCCTCCCCAAGCTTCTATCTATAATAGTTTTGGAGATATTCAACATTTAAATTTGTATATTCGCGCAATTTGCACAGATTAGAATACTGCAATCTATGTTCCAAACTTTTATATATAGCGTTTTCCACTTTTGACATTTGTAGTTGGCTATGCTTTTTTATGTAACCGGCAGTTTTCATATTTGTGGTAAGCAATATGCACAAAAAGTTTTTATATTTGTCACAAACGTTTTTACATTACGTTCTACATATACATCCAAGTTTTTTTTTCATATACGGACATGTTTGCATACACACACACATACATATATATATATATATATATATATATATATATATATATATATATATATATATATATATATATATATATATATATATATATGATTTTTTACATATGAGAGTCTGACAAGCGTGCTCACCCGTTCGAGCATTCTTCATGATCGCGAGATGTGTTACCGGCGCGCGACAAACACATCAAGCTATCATGAAGCTGCTGCGGGGATACGCACATGAGCTTTGCTTTACTTTTATTCCATACTCCTGGATCGCCATTTGTTGTACAATTGTAAAATGAAATTACAGAGATTTCGGGATCGCATAAAAAAAAACCCAACAAGTTTTTGAATTACAACTCAGCCATGCAGGCGCACGCGATCTATCATACACGTCAGACTATGGATTCACCTCGGTGAGAACGGCTAACCAGATAAAATGGATGAAAACAACCTGTTTTAGTCCATATTTTGATTTAATGAGTATAGAGCAAAATTTTTAGGCTACACTTTTACATGGACTCAGATAGGCATAACGAGTAATAGGCATATCATCACTATTTCAGTGTTCTCTGCAGCTAGATAAGAGGTTTACCCTTTCTTTTTGTTTTGCTTCCTGCTCTTTTCCTTTGCTTCCTTGTATTTTTCCTCCATGTTCTTTTCTGCACCTAAAGCAGAATATTTTATATTTATGGTCTTAAAAACACTATATTGTGTCACACAAAAGCTTAGTTACTTTAATTCCTTTACTCTCCGACAGATTTATGTTTTGTTCATGTTGAAAGGCTGTATAGTTTTAAGCTTCCATTTCTGCATCCACCCTTTTTGCTCCATATACCGCGATTTAGGTGCCCTTTTCAATTAAATTGCCCTGTCGTCTTCAAAAGCTGCAGATACCACTAATTATAACGTTTATTCGAAATATGGCTGCAGCTTGATTTGTTTAAATATCTGTGTTCAATCTTGTGGCTACACGTTTGAAATGTTTCTGTGTGGCGTCTTCGTGTTGAATTAAAATGCAGCGGGCATTCATTAAATCTAGCAAGTGAACCGACTGCCAGTATTTCATTTCGCTTATGTTATTCTTTTCTTTGATATAAGACTCATCGCATCCACAAAATGTCTTGCCTAAATGCAGGTAATAAGAGATATTAAGTTGATTGTAATCTATATGCCTTCCTCTCTACAGGCCCGAAACACGTGCAGGTAGACCTGCACAGTTAACAAAGATTTAGGAGAAGAGCAATAGTTGACATTATGTTTTTACAGCAAAATATTTGCTGCGTTAATTTAAAGATGTCGTTAAGTTTCTTTAGTGTTTTTTGTAATATAGCAGATCAGCCCCAGGATAATGAAAGTACATGTACAATACATGTTTCAAGTCAAAGCTTGAATTTCATGACCTCTCATATACAACTAACATGCCTGTGGCGCTGGGAAAATGAGACGCCCTTAAGAGTTTCTTTACAATCATCCATACTTTGTACTTTATATTTTCAAACCTTTCTGGCGTGTATCTTCAATGACTCTGTCAATGGAAATGAACAAAGTCATACTTTCAGTATTCTTTTTATGATTTCAGATTCAAATTCTTGTAAAATGACCTTTTGCGTTGAAGAACCAGCATGCCCATATGTCTAAAGGGGGAAATCTATGTCAACACCTTTCCTAAGCACCTTTTGATTGCCTCTAAAACGCACCGTAAAAAGCAGCTGATTCAGTCCAAAAACTGACAGTTGAAGAGTTAAGCTTTTAGTAGGCTGAATGCTGGGAAACCACGATTATGAAAAATGAATTCAACGTATTCACATTGCATTATGTTGAAAGAGGCAGATTAAATTACTCTTTTAAGTGACGACGGATTTGTAAGCTGTCATTATATCTCCAGGTGAGGCCCACTTGGAATACTGGCAGCAAATCTTGTTTCCTCGGGACTTTTATCGTTTGATATATATATATATATATATATATATATATATATATATATATATATATATATATATATGTATATATATATGTATATATATATGTATATGTATATATATATATATATATATATATATATATATATATATATATATATATATATATATATATATATATATATATATATATATATATACATAAATATATATATACATATACGCCTACGTGTCCTTCCGGATCATGCAGACACGAAGTCTCCGAAATCTTGAATACAATGACCAGCTTTTGCACATTCAGAGCACTTACAAAAAACGATACTGGAAGATCTTAGATCACTCACAACTTCTTTTTTATTCACTTTTGACACTTTTTATTTATTTACCGATGGAGATTATTCCCAACTTGCATCCCCGCGTCGCTGACCAGGTAGAGTCCACTATTGATTGTTTTCTACTGTCTCGTCCTCCTGTGAATGTGGAAATTGTTAATCGTATCACGTGGGGACATTATGAACTTTGACCTTAGCCTGACATTTTTCGCAAATATATGCCGTGCCGATCCAAGCACAGATGACCCGATCTGCCCTGTTGCTGTATATTTGTCCTGTCACGTGCAAGCAATGATAAGACATGTCGGTGGTTCTCCTTTCTTGGACATTTTTTATTCTGATATCTTTGGTATCTATAGTAATTTCTCGACTACATTTAAAAAAGAATCAACATAAAATGACCACACATACCATAAGGTAAAATATGATAAATTTTGTTTATGTATTTGATATCAGATCTGAGCATAGTACACAATGTAAATGTGTTTTTAGGCTTTGGGATTTATATAACTGCGTTTGCCTGTGCAGATTTTGTCAAACATGGTTATTTTGTACGAGTTGTATATGCTTCCATTTTGGAGAGACGAATGTACACATGATGGTTTATTTTCATAAATCGACAACATTTAAGATTTCTCATTTTAAAAGGCAAAATAAGTATGTTTAAACAAATATTTTATTTGTATATGTATTATATCATTTAAACTAGAAAAAGAGATTCGCTTCACAGCAAATCTGGTTGCCTTCAAAATCAGAACAGTTTGAAATGCTACACTTTGCCATTGTTCAACATAACCTAAATTTTGTGTATTACCCTAATTTGCATAAATTAAAATGATATAACTTTGGTTCCTGGTTCATTAGACGTGGCCATGTCACAAACTTATAAACTGAAGTTTGAATGACACCAATATCTATAATAGTTATGAAGCTATTCAACACTTAAATTTTGTGTATTTTCCCAATTTGCATAAATTAAAGTTGTACAATTTTGGATCATGGTTCATGGATGCGGCTATGTTACAAACCCATAAACTGAAGTTGGAATGGCACCTCTATCTATCATAGTTTTGAAGCTAATAAAGATTTATATTTTGCATATTCACCTAATTTGCATAAATTAAAATCCTGCAACTTTGGTTCATTGGTTTATAGGATGCAGCATTGCCACAACCCTTGAATTGAAGTTGGAATGGCATTTCTAATGCCCTAATTAGCAAAATTGGAATTTCTACAACTTTCATATGCTGTCCATTATATTGGCAGGTGTCATAAACCTATGTGTGCACCTTGAAAATTTGTGTCCATCTGCAATATTTTGGAAGATACGGAGCTTTTACAATTTTGATTGCCCCTAATTTGCATAATTTTGAACATCATAACTATTCCAAATGAGATGCACAATTTCACTGGTTAGGTCAGCTACTATGGCAAGTTTGGTCCAGAGTTTTGTCAGA